>JADRCH010000134.1:2194645-2370339 GCA_019843965.1 Rhynchomys soricoides
GGGAGAGGGAGAGGGAGAGGGAGAGAGAGAGAGAGGTTTTTTTAGTGTTTTAATAAAAAAATTAAAAGTGAAGAAGTATACATTTAAAAGGATACCTCTAAATATTGTTAATGCTTTGTGTGTATTTATGTGTGTGTCTGTGTGTGTGTGTCTGTGTGTGTGTGTGTGTCTGTGTGTGTGTCTGTGTACAGAAGGCAGAGAGGGATGTCAGGTGCTCTTGCTCTGTCATTCTTTGCCTTGTATCTGGAGATAGGCTGGCAACCAGCTAACCATAGCAATCCTCCTGTCTCCATTCCTCACAGCTCTGGTGCTACAGGCATGCACTGTGACTATGCATGTGACTGGCTTCTTATGTGGGTGCTAGGGATTCAAACTCAGGTCCTCATGCTTGTAGAGCAAGAATCCTTACCCCTGAGCCATCTCCCCAGCTCTAAGGTGGCTTATTTATTTGTTTGTTTGTTTGTTTTCCTTTCTTGCTTTCTTTGGCCTTTTGAGACAGGGTCATGATACATAGCCCTGACTATCCCGTAACTCAGTATTTAGTTAAAGCCTGGCCTCAAACTCACAGAGAGCCTCCTGTCTCTGCCTTCAGAGTGCTGGTATTAAAGTTGTGTGCCGCCATACCCAGCTAGAGATGGTTAATTTTTAAAAAATAATTCAGTTCTTTAAAAAAGGACCTCTGGAGCCTTGTTAACTGAGAAGGTGGTTGGTAGTTATTGTATTTCAACCCAGAGTTTTCCACTCCCTGGCAACACCTGGAATAATCTCACGTGGTGATTCGTAAGATGACTGACAGCCCCCATAGACAGTGAGAGAGGGCGTGTGCCTTCCCAAAGGTGCTCTGTGAAGCCTGAGGCGCACTGGTGCCCACAGGTAAAAGGCGGAAGTTTTGGGAAACTGGCTTTGCACTCACTGCCCTGCTCCCCATAAGCTGGCCTCCTCTGGCTTAGTTTATCTAAAGTAAAATAAAGCTAAAACATGTTTCACAACTGCTCCTGGAATGGCAAAACCATGTGATAGAGTCAGCAGTTCTCTGGGCCTCAGTTTCCCTAACAGTAAGGTGAAAGCAAAAACCCCTGCCTCTTAGTTTCCTGGGAGAAGGCTAAATCTGAGTTGCCAATGACTTTGAGTCTGCAAAGGCTAGTGAGAAATTTATTGAGATGACATTAGAAGCAGGTTAAATATTGTATGGCCTCATTTACGTGAGGGACCTAGAGAAGACACAATCCACAGAAACAGGAAGTGGAATGGGAGTTGCAAGGGACTGGGGGAGGGGCATGGACAGCTGTGTCTCATGGGTGTGGTTGCAACTGAGGAAAAGGAAAAGGCTCTGTGGATGGAGAGAGGTGACGGCTGCACAATTTAGCAAGACTGAATTTAAGGTCACTGCCCCACGTGCTGGAAAGGATTAAAATGGAAACATTAATGCCACTTATATAATGTTACACATAACATTGTATATATCATCACTTAACAAATTAATAAATACCAACAAAAGACAAGAGATAGATACAGACGTAAATACAAAATAAGGGGGGGATTTTAGAGCAGGTGGATGGACCCGCTCCTTTAAGAGACAGGTGCAATGATTGAACAGAACACATAAAGGCAAGAGGGTGAGTGTCCACAGACCTGAGGAAGAGGGAAGAACAGAGAGCCTGCCCTTCTAGAAGCATCCCTTCAAACACACTCATTCTTCTCAGGCCATTATGAAGCATTCTGGTTATCCACTGCTTTTATGCAACTATCTCAGTATCTCCCCTGTGCACTCTTTCACAACCCCACCCATTTGTTCAGTTAAGTACTTAGTTGGGTCTTATTAGTGCCAGGCAGCACTATAAGTGTAGTCATGTAGCTCACAGTTTAGGTACAGTCACACGTGTGCACACATAGACATATCCCCAGATAGAGATACTGGCTCTTGGGATCTTAACGGTTGGCACCTAGACAACACTCACAGGTACTCTTCCAGGAACGCTGTAAATACAGCTTCACTGTGTTCTTATTCATAATGTTTGAGGCGACTATGACAGCCCCGTGTAACAAGGTGGGGTGTGGGGATCAGGTCTGGTGAGGCCACAGAGCTTGTTCACTCAGTATCAGAGCCAGGATGAACAGCTGTGGCTCACCCTGGGGCATCAGTGAACTCAGAGGAAGAACACACTAAGGCAGGAACAGGGAGGGTCCAGCCTCTGTCCTTATTTTCAGAGAAGTGTGGTAGAGTGTGTAGCGTGGGGGAGAGCAGAAGGCTTGGAGGAAGGGATGTGCAGTCACTTACACAGAAGGGCAGGGCTGGGTTATGGACTTTGTGGTGACAGCAGATTAAAAAGAGAAAGCTCTGGTGTCTTGAAAAGAGGAACCGATATATTTGGGTAGCTTCCTGGGTGTGAGGGAAAAGCAATGTCAAAAGTTCAGGCCTGGGGCGCCTTCCCAACACACTGTCACTAACAGGGATAGGGCGGGGTGATAGGAAGGAGACAGACTTTCAAATGCTCTGCCTCAGTGGGCTATACAATCTGTTTCCTTCATTCATGCACAAAGACTGATGGGAAATCAAGTGTTGACACATAGAAGGCCAGTGGCCTAAACAGCCCTGGGAGGGCAAACAGGTCTCCCACAGCCTACCTTTGTCCTGCTCGGCAGCTTCACTCAGTTCAGGGAGCTTGAACCCCACCAGGTTCTGGTTTCTCATCAGGATATGTTCCTTGGTGAGAAGAAGAAGGAACACGGTTCAGGTGACAACACAGGGTGTAATCCTTAGGTTCTAAGGACTTTGGGAACATTAAGATCCCCAGGATATGCATGCAGCTGCTCTTGAAGTAATTCTTGATTGTCTCACTGCTGGAAGCAGCTTTCTGCCCCGCCCTTCTGTGTAAGAGTCCTTCCTCAATGATCTTTGTGGCACCTCCAGACAAATGAAGCCTGAGAGTCGCTGCTTGGGGGACTGAGCATGCAGAGCTAGATCTGGGGTGCTGGGGGGGCCCAGTAGGCTACTCTTGCTCCAAGCAAATCCATGTCAGACCCTCTTGGGATACCCGAGTCCTTTCCTGGCCCCTGGAGCCATCCAAGGGTTCTCAGCCTCCCAAGTGACAAAAGTCACTTGAGTGAATGGCCTCTGGGTAAAGGGAAAGAAAGAGGCTAACAAAGAATGCCCAAGATCCAGACAGAACACAGGTCATGCCCTTGTTATATACTTAGCAAGCCAGAGGTCCACAGTCCCTCAGCTGCCAGCACACCGGACAGGGTACAGAGCAGGTCTCGGTGCCAGACCAGCTGGTAGCATGAGCTTCCAGGTTCTCTGTGACTTCCTTTGCTGGGTGAGAGTGAGTGACCTGTAGAGATGTGAAGAGTTCTGAGGGAGTGGCCTACTCGCCCTGCCTCTGGTGTCCATGAAGGTGAATCTCTAGCTCTTTGTCCCCTTTGCCTCCACAGATGTGAGATTTGGACCACTTTAGGTAGCTCTGCCTGGCATTGTTCTAAGCTCCCTGGTACCTTGGGCCTTGTATTGGAGTGTGGCAGTTCTGTGTGAATTGTTCATCTTTCTAAGCTTCCACCCCAGAACATTATAGAAGATCAAGATTATCTATCATCTATTTATCTACTATCTACTATCTATCTATCTATCTGTCTATCTGTCTATCTATCTATCTATCTCTGACTGGCTTCAAACATCCTATATAGCTGAACACGACTTTAAATTTCTGATCCTCCTGCCTCTACCTCTCTGGTCCTGGAATTACAGGCATGGGCTACCACCACACATGGTTTTATGTGACTCTGGGAACCCAGGGCTTTGTGCATGCTGGTAGAGCACTCTACTGACTGAGCTACTTCCTCTCTGAAGCTCTCTGAACAGCACAGTGGCCTGTTGCAATGTGTACTTGCTAGTAGATATTCTCATTAGATACTCTCATTGGAGTTGGAGTGTTACAGGTCCTCTCCTCCTTCCTCGCCCTTACTGCCTCAACAGAAGAGCCTGGGGACTTTGTCCTATCCCAGGCCCTAATCCCCAGACTCCCAGTCTTCTTGACCTGGATGGAGGTTGGCTGCCTGGGAGAGAAGGGACTGGATCAGGACCTTTGATCCAGGTAAGTCCTCTATTTTGCACTCTGGTCTCCCCTTTACCCCTCCACATCTGGATATTCTCAATCACTCATTGTATAGCAGGGCAGCCCCCTGCCTGAACCCTATTCCTAGTTTGATGACCAATGAACATTGGGGACACCATGGACACTGAAAGAAATTCACCATGGAGGAGCATCCCCTTATGGCCATTGTCATAGTGGTAGTTGGGTCTAAGGCCCTTGGTTAATAGGTACCAAGAAGGCAGATGGGTGACATTACAAAGGGAAAGCCCGCTTATCCTGGTTTTGCCCAATTCTAGGCATGACCAGATACTTCATCAGAGGTTCCTCTCACCAGGCCTAGTTGGAGGAGGAAGACGGCTCAAGATAAGGAGTCCATGTGGCTAACTTCCCCTGTACTGTGACCACTGTATTCCAGGCTGACTTCTATACATTAACAGGAGCAAAAGGCACTTGAAGCTGGTGCTATGGATGTGTAACACTGATGGGATTGGCTTCTCAGGGTAAAGAAGTTTGAGACTTCTTGAGGTTAGAGCTGTCTTGTCCCAGGGCCCAGTTTGAGTGAAAACAACTGTAGTTCAGGGTGCCCTGGCATGCACACACTGTGCAGCAGGGAAGAAACCCACCTCCCGGAGCTTGGTCAGCTTCTGCATGCGCACTGGCTGTACTTGTATCTGGAAGTCTTTGAGCCCAGGCGGCTTGGCTGGCTTGGCTTTGCCTGGAAACCGCTTCTCTTCCTCTGCCAGAGGCAGCTTAGCGAGCACCTTTTGCAGAAGGGGACCAGGTTCTTCAGGGCTGCTGTCCCAGGAAACTCCCCTAATCATGGGGTGCCGGGACACAGGAGACCTCAGCTCAGCCTTGGAGCCAGCCTTGGGCCCCATAGGCTCTCCAGCAGAGCCCTGTCCCTGGGAATGTGAGGAGACCGTTCCTCCTGAGCCCTGGACTGTGGTTCTGGGCAGAGGGTTGCCTTCCCTCGCTGTCTTCAGGAGCTGCCTCCCCAGGTCCATCTCAGCAGGACCAGGCTGGGAGCTGTTCAGTGCCATTTTCCCACTGATGCTTGCTCCAGAAGCCTGAGCCATGGGCGTGGCCTCCACGTGCTGAAGGGGATCAAAGTTTTCCTTTTGTTCTACTATAAGTTCTTTGGATTTCTCCACTGGGAGAGAGTGAGGAGCCAGTCTGCCTTGAGACACTTTCCTCTGGTCATTCTGCTTCCGGTCAGCTAGCCCTTTGGAGACATTCTGAAAGAGACAAGATAGAGTTGGGATCCTGGAGGTAGGTTGAGGAGACTCAGACCTTGACAACAGCCCACTTACGTGTGTAGCAAATGGGGTCTGAACTTGCCTTTCCCTCCTCAGAGCTCCATTTCATAAGACAGAAGAGTCTTCTGCTTACACCAGCACCCACCCTCTACTCACACCCAGGGCCTGCTAGGCTTCTGAGACCACATTCCCCACATTCAAATGGTGGCAAAGTGAGCAAAGCACAAACTCACAGGCTCTCCTAGGTGAGGTGAGGAGACACCATCCTCATGTCCCTTTTGCTGAAGAAGAAAAACACAGGTCAGTAATAGTAGGAAGAGGCCTGCTCCCTCTTGAAGCTTAGCCCCTCTGCCTCCTTAATTCAGGGGTTACCGAGGGTCCAGACATGTTAGGGACAAGAGATCCAATGGCAGAGAAATGGCATGCCCATGTGTTGTTACCTGTGGTGGTGCTCCCAGCAGAGGGGACTGCGGGCCACTGCATATGTCCAAACCTGCAATGGGCCAGGGTAAGTAAGTGATGCTCATCACCTAATCCCCTGCTTGTCACTTTAACAGCACACGAACACACACACACACACACACACACACACACACACGCACACACACACACGCACACAAAAGATCTGGCAGCTAAAAACACTATTGTTGCTCACATGCCAGCATTGAAACACCATAGAAACCAAATAAGGAAACTGAGTCATAGGGGACGTTGAGGTCTGATAATCAGGAAGCATCTGTGAATATAGGATCCTGGGCTTACCTTCCAGCACTGACAAAGGCAAACAGCCCACCATGGTACTCCATTGCCTGAGGGTGTGGCTCTGGACACAGCCCAGAAAGGAAGAGACCAACATGCATACTGGGCTTGGAGATGTAGCTCAGTGGTTGAGTGCTTACCTAGCGTGTATGGACCTAAGTTCAATTCTCAGCACCACAGAATAAACAAAACTCATAGTGGTCCAAACAAAAGGATTCAAAATAAGCTGTGACGACTTCTCTCTGAGCAAAGAGCAGCCATTAGAGCCCATTTCCCATGACCTAGGCCCTAGCCTCATTCAGACTGTCCATCTCCCCCTTCCCCATCAGAGGGGGGCAGGGGCAGCCTCATCTGGAGGTGTGGAAATTCTCCTAGAGGATGCAGGAGAAGCTCCAGAGCTGAGGTTTGGAGAAACAGCTGTGGAAACACCCCAGTTGGCTGGTGTTCGTGAAGAGCTAGGACTTTTGCCACCAAGCAGATTATTCTCTCAGAGAGATTACGCTCCTGAGAACCCAGCCTGCCTTGTGAAGGTCAGGGGCTGATCTGAACTACCATATAAGATTCTTATTACAACCTAACTTTTGATACAGCCAGCCCAGCAGAGAGGTCCTCAGACATGGGTTTGGTCACATTCCTTAACCTGCTGGGCCTGACCTCAGAGAACTTTCCAGAATCTGAGGATCTGGCATAACTTCACAGGAAAAGCATGCAAGGCTGTACTTTCTAGATGCCATAGGACCAGTCTGGTTTCCAACACTCTCCTTGTCCTCCAAGGCCATTTGGACTTCCATAAAATCTGCTTCATCTTTGCACTTGGGAAGAAGAGGGACCACAGCGTAGGGTGGTAAAGGATCTTTGTCTCTCCTCCAGAGATCCTGGGTCCTTGGATACCAGGCTGAGAGAGCCCAGGATGGCCTCCTCAGACCTTTGCTGGGGAGATGCCCACCATACACAGGGTCATCATAGGGATGAGGATGTTAGACAGACTCTGTCATGCAAGGTTATGCAAGTATCAGTGTATATGGGAATTGCACAGGGTTTCTCAGCATTAGAGCCAAGGATATAGAAGTTCAATTAATAACATGGGCATCATGTGGAATGCCATTTGTCCACACATGGGCAAGTCCCAAATAGTCACACATAGGGCCAGAAAGCAAAACATGGGAGAGTTCTCAGGGGTGGAGTTGAGTAGGTGTGTTAGAACTCTGGAAGCTGAGCACAAAGGCTTCTCAAAGGGGTCACCTCTGCAAGGCTTGGGCCATTTAGAGCCTGGAGACCAAGGGGACAGGCCACTTGAGGCCTGCCCTCTTGGAAATAAGGTCCTCCCTTTCCTCCCCCCAGTCCAGCCTCAGAGGGGCTTGGGGTGGCTACCTTCCTACTGCTGGTCCTCCCCTACCTGATGGGGAGTCTCCGAGGCTGCTCCTTGATTTCCTCCCACGGCGGGTCAGGAACCGCTCACTCACCAACTTGGCTTCTTCCAGAAGTGCCAGGTTTTTCTTCTTGTCCTCTTCTGAGATGCTGATGTCCGGCAGCTGGTCATTTACCAGGTCAATGACATGCCCCGTGGGGTCTGCAGAGTGAGCATCAGCTTCCAGTGAGAGTCACCTCATCTTAGAGGTCTCCTCCAGCAATAGCTCTTTCTGGAGAAACCCTCTGAATCACCATTGAGTGACTCAGGGGGAGCGAGCCATCCTCACTCACAACTCTGCTGCAAGAAGCAAGACTGAGTGGTAGTGGTCCCAAACCAGCTTTGGCCAGTTGAGCAATGCCATCTAGGCAGCCCCAGGGATCAGATAGGGATGACCACACAAGGCTAGTAAGAAGCAGTTTGGGGAAAGAGAGAGAAGGAGGATGTCACAGATAAGACAGAGGCTTGGGGTACAGCCGACCATTTGTTCCCATGAATAGAAGGTCTTCCCAAGAAGAGAGCTCATATATGAAGTGAGATGAGAAACAGAACGGTACAATAACTAATAACCCAAATTAAGTACCTGGATCCAGCAGCACCTGAAACCATTGACTCTGAAGGAGGAGCAGACAGTGATGGAGGAAGACTACAAGAAGGCAGGGGCGGGGGGAGAATGCTATTTTTTTGGAGTAAGCTAATACGAATTAGGGCTCCATGGTTTCCAATGGTCATGACACATACACATGGCACAGCATCTGTTGCTACAGCACTTGGTGCTTCCTGCTTCCCACCAAGTCTCTTCTTCTACCTAGAGTGCCATCCCTCCATCCTGTGTGTCTGTCTCTTTAAGGTAAAGCACAAATACTACTTCCCCTGGAATCCCTGCACATCTCTCCTCTTCTCTGGGGAGAAGTGGGCCCCTTCTTACCTTGGCTTCCCTGGTTCTCTCATGAAGGCCCTTTACCAATTCTATCTACTCACTTCCCAACCTTCTTATAAAGTGTGATCAACACTGAATACAAAGCCCAAATCTATGTGATCCTTATCCTTCAATGGTCCCACAAAGGTGTGAAAACCCCTGAGTAGGAACCAGCAGGGATCCTAGCTGCCAGCCTTTCACATGGGCACACTCCCATCTGGCTGTATACCTGTCCATACACACGCCACATGGCTCTGACCCTTGAGCCCAGTGCTGAGTATCACTCAGCTGATTTCTGAGCATCACTTCTGTCTGCTCTGACTTCATCTTCCTCTTCTTTCTGACACTGAAACTAGACATCATTTCTTCTGGATCCAAACATGGAGGGGCTGATCTCCTCTACACTTTGGCCTTGGGTAGAGGGAAAGGGGCTAAGTCCAACTAAGCTCAAGCAATTCACGCTTGCTGCTCGAACACATGCTCATATTGACCTAGCTCTTACCCACAGAAGTCAGTGATGCAGTGGAGACCTTCAGATGTCGGTGGGAAAGCCTCCGGTGGGGGCTGGGAGCTCTGAAAGACAGACCATGGTCATCTTGTTAGGAAATCTACTCAGAGATGGACATATGAAATGACTGTACAGTCTCTCAGGGTCACCCCAGAGCATCATCTATGGCACACACAAGGGTCCTCTGTCACCTTGGGAGCATGTTAGATGGATGATTTCCCAAGCTGTACCCCAGTCTCTCACATCAGAGCCCCTGGGAGGACCAATGACTCAGTAAGTCTCTATGCCATTCCACTGCCCACTCAAGCTATCCAAGCCCACTCTCAAGAGATAAAACCTTACTACAGTATTCACTCTCTCTGAGGACCCAGCCTTTACGCTAGAGCTATCTTGTGGGAGCCTTACCAAACATACATGGGATCTGGTAGAGACATGGATAATTTATTTTTGAAAGAGAAAATAAAAACACAGTTGCACTGCCCTGCAAAACATGGAGCTCTTTTTAAAGACTATTTTTAATTATATACATGTGTGCCTGGTTGTACAGATGCATGTGGAAGCTCAAGGCATCAGATTCTCCTGGAACTGGAGTTCGGGTGGTTGTTAGCCACATGATTTAGGTAGTGAGAACTAATCTCAGGTCCTCTGCAAGAACAGTGTGTGCTCTTGACTGCTGAGCCAACTCTCCAGCCCCATGAAGCTGTCTTATATCTGACTTAACCATTTTATTTGGCTTTTTCCACCCCCTCCCACATTGATTATGCATGTATATTTATTTCTTATATCCTCCTTGGTATTCACTCTCCTCTTTTGCCTCTACCCTTAATTAATGGACGAAGAAGCCTTTGACACGCATGCTCACTCTGTCCTATGGTAATTGCCTTCTTACATGTGATGTTGCTTGTCAAATCCAGGCCTTGCACTTACTAGGCAAGCACCTTCCCACTGATCTGTATTCCCGGCCCTGAGGATTTTTTTTTTACATTTATTAAAAGTGATATCCAGATAACCTTATTCACCTAGATCAATTCAGGGCTCTGTAGTAAGGGAAACAGGGGCAGTGACATCCCTGTGATTGTGATCCAGTGTCCCTCTCAAAGGATGATCTTCCATGAAGGACCTGCTTTGGCCATGGCAGGGTTCTACAGTTAAAGATCCACACATTCCAGGCTTCTGTGGGAATGCCTGGGCTGATATTATGGGACCTTTCCATGCTATGATGTCTTGTGCTTTTCTTAAAATCTAGCAGTGTGTACAGGGCCAAATCCAAGAGCAAGAACATTTTGGGAAAGGGGAAAATGGGGGAAAATCCTAGGTTCTCTTTGCCATTTTGAAAAACTGCTTGATAATGTGTATTTTTATTTTTGAGATAAGGTCTCTTGTATCCCAGGGTGGATTTGAACCCCTCATGTAACCAAGGGTGACCTTGCACTTCTGATCCTCCTGTTTCCACATGAGTGCCAGGGTTATAGGTGTGCCCCACCATGCCCAGTTTATGCGATACTGGGAATCGAACTCATGGCTTAACACAACCTTGGTGAGAAGTACTCTACCAACTGAACCATATCCACAGCCCTCTTCGATAGCATCTTCATCAATAAAGTGATTCAGAAAAAAAGAAAGAAGAACATATTTCTAGAAATGCAGCTATTTGCTCCCCACAGAGCATTGCTCATCTGCCTGGGCTGCGTACCTGTTGACCAGGCTTTTGTCAGTCTCTCCTTCAGGTGAACCGGCATCCCCCGTCAGGATGATTGTGGGAGGGCTGTGAAATGGTCCTGCAGAGGGAGAGTCCTGGTGGTTTTGAGCAAAACACAAATGGAGTTAGGCCTGGGCTGGGGGGAACATGCAGGGCCTGGAACTGCAGCATTGTGAATAGTGTGACTCCCAAGGCCATTGTCACAGGTCACCAACTCTGTATGTTGGTTTGTCTGTTTCAGCTTCAACAAGATATAATTGTGAAATGGAAATCACACGTATTCAAGGTGTGATGTTTGATGTGAGTGTGGAGTGTGGCATGGCTACAGATGAATTAATGGACATTGACTACCTCTTTTCCCTGCCCCTCGCCCCATCACGTTGTATATGTGCTGCCGTGGGTGCTGGGAATCAAGCCCATTCTCTTCACTGCTGAACCAGCTCCCCAACCCTTGTTTCCTTCCCTTTAACCAGAACTTCTTAGAGCCTGTGGCGCAGCTTTAACATTGATGCTGAAAAGGAGATTTTATTTTCATTCATTGACACTCTGACTACTTTCCAAATCAATCAACAAGAAAATTTCAGCTAGAGAAACCTGAAAGCATAAAATGAGGAGCAATTTGACGGCTGTAAGTGCCCGTAAGAGAGCGAAGGAGCATCTATGGTTGGCGCTAAGTACAGTTGTCTGTCCTCACGCTGTGGAGCTGTGATCCCCCTAGGCCCTGCTCTGAGAAGTGCTGGCTTAAAGGGCTGTTCAACCTCTCCAAGGACATAAAAAAAGAATGAATCTTGAGACTGAGTGCAGACAAGACACCCATACACATAAAATTAAATTTTAAAAAGAGAAAGGAAAAATGAATTAACTTCTTTCTCCACCTCTTGTCCCCCTTTCTGCCCTTTACCTCACACATCATGCCCCCAACATCCACTTGTGTACCTTCCTGCCCAATCGCCCTTAGCCATCTCTTTATCTCTCCGTGTAGCCTTCATCCATCTATCCACCAATGCATGCATTTACTCGTATCTCTTCCATTCATCCATCCATCTCTATGGAGCTACATAAATGCTTACAGTCATTCATGTCTCTTCCCCTATCCACTATTTATCCATCAGTAATTCATCTCTTTCTCTGGCTACCCATTGATTTACCCATTCATGCATCTCTTATCCATTCATCCGTTTGTCTATCTCTTTTTCTCTCCCTATCCACTCACCAATTAACCATCCATTCATCCATTAACCTCCCCCATCCAGCCCATTCATCCATTCCTCTCTTTCCCTGTTCATCTATAAATCTATCACTCCATCTCTCTGTTCACTTCTTTCTCTGCTATCTCTATCCATTCATCCACACACTGCTCCCCAATCTATCGCTAACCTAACCGTTCATTTCTCTCTCCTCCCACATCCATCCCCTGCACTCCCTGCAGCTGCTCTTACTCAGCATCTGCAGACAGTCTTAATGCCTGCTTTATAGCTAGCTTACACCAGTTTACAAACAAGTGTTGTGGAGGAAAGGCCCTTTCTGAGGAGAGAGGGCTGCTACGCTGGGAGTGGCAAGATTCTCTTTGTGCTCATGAGGTTAGTGAGCACGTACACACTCCTACCCTCTCCTCTGTCCATTTATCCAGCAAACATTTCTGGAATGCCCACTGTGGGTCTGTGCCTTGGCTGGGGAGACAAAGATGCTGGAATCAGACCTGAGATGCTTTCTGCTAGCAGATGGGCTGCAAGGGAAGGGGTGGAAGACCCGTTCCTTATAAGCCGGCACCTATATGGTTAGCAGCCTTCAAGACACTGGAGGGAGCTGCTTTCTGGTTGGCATTTGCTCTGCCTTCTGGGATTTGCTGGCACCACAGGCACCCTTACTTGAAGAAGGCACAGAGCAGGAGTGACTATCCTGATAGGCAAAACCAAGCCAGAATTGATAAGTGCCATACATGCAATCATGAACACATACATACTATCAAGCTGCTCGAAACCCAAAAGGATTGAGGTCAACAGGAGGAAATTCTTCTAATATCCTGGTAGACATTCTAGAATGATCTTCTCTGTCTCCTGTCATTGTACTCAAAATATATAAGCCATAAACTAGAAGTGTTCTTTCACTAATTAGCTTACAGAATGATTGAGCAGACTGGGAACATCAAGCTTTCTGCTAAGCTGTATTGTGGGACCATTCCTGAGAAATACAGACTCTTTTCTTTTCTTTTCTTTTCTTTTCTTTTCTCTAGACTGGAAAGATGGGAGTTTAAGAAAGAGTGTAAGGTACATTGCCAGGAAGCACTCAGGAGAATTTTGCCAAGCTTAGTGCAGTATAAGTACTGACCCTTTTCCCACTTGGAGCTCCTAATGGAAGGCAAGGCTCCAGAAAGCTTAATTCTGGCAATATATGTTATTGAATACAGAATATAGGATATATTATATAGAATATAGGCAGACTCCTGGCTTGGGAACTATAAGAGCCACAGACTTAAGGGTCACCATATTAGGCTTCAATTTCTTCTTACCAGCTATGTGACTTTGAACAAGTAACCTTGTGTCTTGATCACCTCATCTAGCCCACAGTTTCTATGAAAATTAAACAGACTGAGTGGTGCTCAGCATTAAGAATGTTTGCCGCTTTTCCAGAGGACCTGAATTCAGTTCCCAGAACTCCTGTCTGCCTGTAACTTCAGCTCCAAGGAATCTGATTCCCCCCTATGACCTACAAAGGCACTCTGCACAAATACACACACACACACACACACACACACACACAGTGCATATGTGTGCAAATAAATCCTTAAAAATTAAACAAACTGATATAGAAATAGTTTCCAAATAAAATACAAGATTCCTAGTTATATTTAATGGCAATGCATAGAGGACGGATTTTGGGTTTGTGCCCCAATATTGCATAGACCTAACTACTTTCATTCACCAAATCTTAGCCCCAGAGGAAACGGCCATGGCACCACCCTTGGCACATAGCAATGCTCAGTATTTCCTTCACAGCTGAGTTTGTTACTTTGAACTTCCTTTCTAGGAAATTGATGTTCTTGACCTTGGACCTTATTGACAATTTAGAGCTAAATCAAGAGTTCATTAAGGCATCAGATTGGCCCTTCTGGTAACAGAGCCAACAAGCACCCCCCCCCCCAAGACATTTGGTCACAAAAGCTCTGTCAGTCATCTTCACCTGGCTCCACTCCTCTCTCACCAACTTCTTCTCAAACAAAAGGTGTCCCATGTGGGTCATAGACATAGAGAAAAAGGCCAGCTCCTCAGACCATGGCACCTTGGCATTGTTCCAAACCCTCATGTTTTCTCATTCATCCCATCAATTCCACAGGTTACTCAGCAACACACTAGGGGTAATGTGATGGTTTGTATATGCTCAGCTCAGGGAGTGGCACTATTAGAAGGTGTGGCCCTGTTGGAGTAGGTGTGTCACTGTGGGTGTGGGCTTTAAGACCCCCCTCATCCTAGCTTCCTGAAAGCCAGTATTCTGCTAGCAGCCTTCAGAGGAAGATGTAGAACTCTCAGCTTCTCCTGCACCGTGTCTGCCTGGATACAGCCATGTTCCTGCCTCGATTATAATGGACTAAACCTGTGAACCTGTAAGCCAGCTCCAATTAAATGTTGTCCTTATAAGAGTTGCCTTGGTCATGGTGTCTGATCACAGCAGTAAAACCCTAAGACAGGTAATAATTCCCACTGTCCTCCAATAATCATGAAAGGAAAATAAGATGGGAAATCAGTCCATTGAACATTACTTTGCCCCAGGGCCACACCAGACACAGGAAGACACACCTTCCCACAGTACCACACTGCCTCTCCATTTGTCACTTTGTCTTTGTTGACACCTCCCCTGGTTTATGATGTTCTTCAGACAATCTTCTCTATACTGCACACTTCCTCATGGGGATATCTCTTCCTCCAGGAAGCCCTGAATCCAGATGAGCAGAACACACAGCAGGAGGGAAGCAGGCTGGGGCAGCACTGCTTTGGGGCGCTTGTCCCTCTTCCTGATCTGTGGACCCAGCCTCCCCAGGGCTCAGTCTCTCTTTTCTGGGGATCAGCCAAGCTCTGTGGGGCCATGCCACCTCCAGCAAGCTCACTCCAATCATAAGCAGCAGGTCACATTTCATTTCCCTCTAATAAATCTTATAGAAACATTTAAATGTTTATTTCACTCATAAATTCCCAAGGGTACATGATAGTTTCCTATGCTTCTGAGCACAGGGGTAAATATAGAACAATGTCATAGATGGGAATATGAGCTTCAAATCCTCAATGTCACATGACTAAGTCTGGGCTAGGACTCTTTAGGAATAGCTCTAGGTCTAGCCCAGGCAAGTATGGGGAGTGTGATGGCTGTAACGGCCTTGGGTGACAATGAGACAGGGACCCTACTGGATCCGTGTGAACAGGAGAGAAGCTAAATGGACCTACAATGAGATCTCAACTGCATGACCCCCAGAGAGCTATTTCATTTCTCTGATCTTGGTGTTTATAACCATCAAATGGAGCTAATACACCCCTAGACTGGCTTTAAAAATAAACACAGATAAAGCAGTAAGAATGATGATGGGGAGGAATGAGAGGAGGGTGCACATTGTTTGACCATATCCGCAGTCTATCTGCTGTAGCCTGGAAGGCAGGCAGGGACTCCCTTGGGAGGGGATTTGTGCTCTTAAGACAAAATAAAAAAGATTCTCAGGGGACTCGCAAGTAAATGAACATTCCAGTGTCAAATCCTGAGGCCATGGGAGAGAGGGTAAGGGCTTCTGTGGGGCATGTAGCTCCTCCATGTAAAGCATGAGGAACATTTTTGCCCCACAACCCTGAAGGCTTGCTGCCTAACAGGTGCACTCATCCCGGCTCTGTCCGTCTCTGTCAGTGTCCACTCAGTTTCCAGGAGGCAGAGGTCATAGTCATCAGATTTTCCCCGATCTCTTTAACCCTGGTCTTACTCTCATGCTATCACATGTGAATTGGTACACAATGGGTGTTGACCATGCATTGGAAAATGTCACTCAGCCAGCCAGCCAGCCTTTCATCCTGCATCATCTTCTGTCCTCCCTTCTAGATGCTATTCCTTCTTCCATGTCTTCCTCCCCTCAATCTAAAAATCCAAGTACCCAAACTGTAACACGATCACCATGCATGCATGCATGCATCCATCCATCCATCCATCATCCATCCATCCATCCATCCATCCAGGCATCCATTCAGGCATCCACCCAATCATCAATCCATCCATGCATTATCCATCTATACATCCAATCATCCAGCCAGAATCAATCTTCATTCCTTCTTCCCTTTCCCCTTCTTGTTGTTGTTGTTGTTGTTGTTGTTGTTGTTGTTGTTCTTCTTCTTCTTCTTCTTCTTCTTCTTCCTCTTCCTCCTCCTTCTCTTCTTCTCTCTCCCTCCCTCCTTTCTTCTTTTCTTCCTTCCTATCTTCCTTCCCTAAGATCCTACTATACTCTAGGTCTGTGCTAAGAATAGAGATACAAGTGCAAACGATGTGACCCTTGACCCCAGGTTGCTCACATAGCATTTAAGGAGAGACAGAAACAAGACAAGACAATCTATTGCTCACAATAGGAACTGAGGATGAGCCATTGTGATGTGTATTCCTGACAGTAATCGCCATTTCTGAAATGCATTCTACTTTAACTGAAGCACTCCTACAGCTTGTCTAGTAGCTTTGGTTCTGTGACAGTCATCTTGACTCTTCTTTCCCAAGCCTCCTGTCCATCTAACCCCAGAAGATGAAACATCAGTACCCATGACACACCCCTGAGGCCACTGGTGTTCAGTACAGTGACTTTAATGGCAAGAGGAGGCAAAGAAGACAAGATCATATATGTAAAGAATCTTCGGTTTGAATCTACACTTAATTGTGACATGGCTATGTGACCTTTGACAAACATATAACATTTTAGGTCCAGTGCCTTCGTCTATAATAAGGTGGAGATGATAATATCTAGCTTGGGTCAATGAATAGCAGGTGCCAACAATCGTTACCCTCACCTCCTACACCAGATCCTACTGCCTTATTTAAATTTTTGTGAAGATATTTCATTTTAGATCTTAACTGAGACTATCTTAAAGGGATGTGATGACCTAAATGGATGCTATATAAAATATAAAATGTTCCCCACAGGCTCACAGGTTGAAGATAGGTCCCCAGTTGATGGTACTGTTTTGTTGGGTATTGCAAACTTTAAGGGAGTGGAGCCTAACTGGAAGAAGTTAGGTTAGCTCATCAATGTCCTACAAGAATCTACCTTGTCATCACCCTTTTCCTGTCAAGCTTCCTGTTTCCTGTCCACCATGAGATGCATGGCCTTGCCTCACCACGTTCTCCCTGCTGTGATGTTCTCCCTCACTCTGAGCCCAGGAATAACATGAACAATAGATCACAGGTTGAAACTTCTAAAACCATAAGATGAAGAGAAATAATTTCTAAGTTGGTTTCAGGTATTTTAATCATAGCTATGGAAGACAAATTATAGCAGTGGGGCATCTCAAGAAAGATGGCACTGACATCCCAGGTGGGGGATATAGGTACTTCCCTCCAGTTCTAGAGATGGACCTGTACATGACTCACCTGGGTATTCACAGCTATAAATTAACAATACCTGCCTCTTGGTACTGTGAAACTACCTGTTCTGAGGATCTACCACAGTGCTGGCTTGCAGGAAAATGGGATGAGAGTTCTCACTGGGTGATTGTGGAAGGACATCCCTGCTCTAGGGGTCCTTACAAGATTACAAGGATTATGTATGCATTGCTAATTTCATCTCCATCTTGTTGTGATAGAGAATTGGTTATTTAAGTCTTGTAATATTAATTGTCAATCTGACATAATTGAGGATCATTTGGAATCACCTGAATGTTAAGCCCAAGTACTCTGCTACGCTGCTTACACCTATATGTCTGGACCCAGAAGCATTCTTGGTCTTTTATGGAACTTTCTGGTTACTTAGGGGGTTTTACTTTGTCATCTCATCTTACAAGAGGACAGACCAGTGTGATGGGGTCAGTTCCAACTGCCTGAGGGTTAGGACTACATTGACACCAACACACAGAGAGAGAACTTCTGATGATACCATGGTGGCCCTTACTAGGGTCTCCAATTCTGGTCCCAAGAAGAGGAGCCTGGTGGCTTTAAGATCAGAGGTCCACAAGTCTCCATGAAGGGATTACCTCCTTAGAGCCTATATCAATTACATTTGTCACTACTGTTCCAAAATTCCCAAACAAAAGTAGCTTAAAGAACGAAGGGTTGACTTTGATTCATGGCTTGAGGGTGCAGTCCATCATGGCAGAGAAGGCATGGTGGAAGGGATGTGCGGTGACTGGTCATACTGCACCTATTGTCAAGAAGCAGAGAGCAGTGGATGCTGGTGCTCCGCTCACCTTCTCCTTTGATTCATTCTGGGAGCCCAGGTCATGGGATGTGTCCCCTACATTCTAGTTCATCTCCTGCATTGGTTAAACTCTCTCTCTGTGTGTGTAAACACCTCATATACACACCCAGAAGTATGTTCCCTAGGAGGGGTCTCAATCCCAACAACTTGATGGTTAATGTTGACCATCACAGGGCCACACACAGAGGGCTGCTTCTCCAAAGCCTATCTCAACCTTATCTCAATTATTGAAAAACTGGGGACAGGAAAAGGAGGCAATGCCCCTGAATAGCTGAGTGCTGTGATGATCTTCAGTCACAAGAGCTGCTGTATGACTGGACAGTAATGTCTGTTAGGAGCATCAAAACCTGAAGCACACAACAGATGCTTTGGGAGAGCTGGTGTGCCTCAGAGCCATGGCCCAAGCTAGGTTTAGTTTGGCAGAGTGTGTTTGGGAAAGCCAGAGAGCCACATTGTGCTATTTTATCATCTGGCTGAAGGAAGATGAAGTCAGCAAATATCTTGAAAAGGTTTTTAACCTGAGCTTGTGCTCCTGAGGGGACAGCTGTAGAGGGAGTTTGATAAGACCCTCTGCCACAAGCTACAGTACACTAAAAGTTAAATCTGTTACTTTGGAGGAAAGACATAAAGTAATCAACCCAGAATGCCTGGGAAACCCTCTTCTGCCATCAAACTTACAAGTGCCAAATGGTACTATGCAGGATACTGTGGGAGAAAATGCACCAACCATCTTACCAAGTAATGGACTCTGCACGCTACAATACGGACCTGCCTGGCAAGATGTGCCCACTGATGGAATAGTGGTGTAATGATTATAAGGGTAACAATCCTTTTTGGTTAGATGTGAGCCCTGATATCCAGGATGAATTTTATGCTGGTGCTATAAACCTGATCAAAAGTCCATGACTGGGGCTGGAGAGATGGCTCAGCGGTTAAGAGCACTGACTGCTCTTTCAGAGGTCCTGAGTTCAATTCCGAGCAACAACATGGTGTCTCACAACCATCTGTAATGGGATCAGATGTCCTCTTCTAGTGCATCTGAAGACAGTGACAATGTACTAACATACATAAAATAAATAAATAAATAAATAAATAATCTTTCTTTAAAAAGTCCATGACTTAGGGAGATCATAGACCACAGGGTAGAACCTATTGTTGTTTTGCTAAATGGTCATACCGTCTAACTGCCTTCTAAATATGTATGTTTATGTCCATAGATTGTGCTGCTCTAAATTTTATAGAGAGGCTTCTTTTTGCAGTGGGTAGTAGTTAATGCAGAGACTCATAATTGGTCAAGGTGCTGAGTATAAGTAACTGTGAGTGCTCAGCTGTTGATGGGTCATCTTATCAACCTCCCACCATCAGAGGCTCAGGGAACATCCCAGAAGAGGGGACAAAAAGATTGTAAGAATCAGTAGGTGAGAAGGGGAGCTGTAAAATGCTAACCTTTAGCATGACATGGTTGTTGAATACGCCAACTCCCAGCAACTCAGATAGTTATTAATAACAGGAGAGGACAAGAAACTGAGAGGGAAGTAGGCGGACACTCTGGAGGACTGAAGGAGGGAGTGGTGGATGGAGAGAATCAGTACATATTGTACAAATGTAGGAAATTTCCCAAGGAGTAATTTTTTAATCTAAAGCTAAATGCATTAATATAGTTGAATAGTTTCTGGTGCCTGGATGCCTATCATTATCAAGTGGCTTTGTGTGCAGGGAGGTGGAAGACAGAGGTGGAGTGGTGAATGCTGGAAGGCAGATGCTTTATCCATGAGCTATAGCAAACTTGTTCCTAGAGACTTCGAGAAACCCCCAAAGGAGAAAAGAACTTGGACAAATGGAACCCAGGGTCTTCCTGACATGAGGCCCTACACCCCAAGTGTACCAAGCACCTCTGGGAATGCATGCTGTCGCAATGAGTCAGCTTCCTAAGTGGTTTCTAGTCACAGCTCAGGAAACCACTGATGACTTGGTCATGTTGCATCTGGGGTCTGCGGCTGCACAGTTAAGAAGGGACAGGCCAGGATGCATTCTCCATGCATTCTCCATGCATTCTGCTCCAGGTTCCTGCCTGACTTCCCTCAGTAATGTACTGATACTTGGAAGTGAAATATAAAATAAACCCTTTTCTCCCCAGGCTACCTTTTGTCATGATGTTTACCACAGCAACAAAAAGCAAACTAAGACATGGTGATCTCAGATCCTTCCAGCCTTTAGCCTGTCATTCTGTGGTCCCTAAAGGTCCCAAGCATGTGTCCCAACAGCTTCAATTCAGTCAGCACCCTGAGTATAATCTCTTTGTCCTTGTCTGGGCCTGGGCCCCAGAGAATGCGTGCTGCTGAGAACTGCTGAGAACGCACTGCAGAGTCATCGCCAGAAGCCTTTGCTTCACTGTAGGGATGGATTACAGCTTCCAATTAGCAGTTGCAGTAAAGAGAACAATCTAGCTCTCTGCCTTCAGGGGTTTTGTTGTGAGGACTCAGCTAGCACTCAGGCTAGTGGTGGGAAATGGAGGCTTGGGACCAGAGTATTAAAAACTAGGGCTGGACCCCAGGGAGCTATAAACTTGGAAGGATGCTCTGTCCTTGCCTGTTTTACAGAGTGGGAATTTACACAGAACAGGGACTTCCGGCTGAACCCTGGCCAGCCTTGCTTTCCTGGTTGCCTGGCTTCTGTACTCCCAAGGAGTCAGACTTCTGCCCCTGGAGGCTCCAGCTAGCTTGGGAGATCTGAACCTCCCCTGTGGCCATGCTGCCTCAAGGAGCCCAGTGTGGGCAGAGGCTCTTTATGAACCATGCCTATCCGGCTTCCTGAGAACTCAGAGAGGCCCAGAGCCTGGTAGCAAGACCAGAAAGTAAAAGAATGAAAATCTCATGTGGACCTTGAACTTCTGTGTAAGGGTCTAAATTGCCTCAGGGCTGAGCTGACGGGGTTGAACAGAAGTGGCAACAGTTAACACTTGTTCAAAGTAGCATACAGGGAATCTAACAATCAAAAATCTAACACACTTGGCTTCCAGGTCTCTGGAAGAGGATGCAGAGGAGCTGGAATTCAAGGCTAATATGATCAGGCCACAGAGATCATAGTCTTAAACCCTGTTCTCTGTCTTCTCTGAGGGACCTAGGCATCCTGGATCCCATTTGGCTTGAGTCCCTCAAGCATCCTCCTCCAGGTTCCAGTGCTGTCTCAGCCATTGCAACTTGCAAAAAATTTTGGGATAGCTTCAGATTCCCACAAGCCCAGAGACAGAATCACAGTGCCTGAAAAGCCTTCAGAGACCATCAGAACCCACCTCATTATTCTGTAAATAATAGTTCTGGCTCTGGATCACAGGTAGGCGTAGCTTGTGGGAAACTGCCATTCAGGGCTCCTCCTGGCCAATCAAGGGTCTTACCATTGACTCTATAGCTAGCTCATGGGTTCCCTCCAATGCTGTACCTCTAAGAAGCTTTGCCTAAGCCCTGGTCCTCGTGTAGCTGGACCAACAAGCAGGTAACAGCCACAGGGGTAACAAGGAGAGTGGCTTAATACAGTTTGAAAGTTAAAAAAAAAATTTACTTTTCTTTTTAAGTGTGTGTGTGTGTGTGTGTAGACAGAAGAGGGCATCAGACATCTTAAAGCAGGAGTTTCAGGCAGTTCTGGGTGGGTGCTAGGAACTGAACACAGGCCCTTTACAAGAGCAGCACCCTCTCTTAAATGCTGAGAGCTACAGATGTAGGAAGGATAGGACTCTGCCTATTCTTCATCTAGGGATAAGGCTGTATCTTTGCTAGTCATTTATAATACTCACTTTAGGAGCGCTTTATTTGTAGGAGGTTGGAGGTCTCTGTGCTCACAGACAAGCACTAGGGGAACCTGGAATGTCAAACACACAGGGATGTGTGACTGTTATCTGAACACAAGGCTGAGAGCAGACGTGGTTAATAGCCTTTGTGTTATATATATGACTGAGACCACACTGGAATCTCCCTTATCAAAAACTTGTTTTTCACAATCTAATGGATGGTATCACATGTACTTTACAAAGAGTTTCAATGTAGTCACATCTGAACTTTGTGCTTTATTGTATACACAGGGTTGAGTTAATTATCACCAGGGAAGTTTTCACCAAATTGTGCTATGCTTAAATATGCCTAGAATAAACCACTCCAAGTCAGACTCCAAAGTTTGAACCAACATGGCTACTTAGTTATGTTCAACTGAACTATCTTCTTGCCTCCCACAGATGGTTATTCTGATGGCTATGGTTGTCACAAAAACCTCACATTTATTCATGGGTTAACTGGGGAAATTGCCCAAGATTTGGGATCCAGGTTTTGTATGATAATGTGAGTTTAGTGTGGTACCATTGTTAGTGAGGGTACCATAAGGGTGAGAGGTGACCATTACAAGAAGAATACAGAAATTACAAGAGTTGAAGAAAGCTGGATTGGAGCGGCCATACTTGAATCTGCTCACCAGTGTCTGCCTTCTGCTGTGACCCCCTCCCTCTCCTCCCAAACCCCCAACCCTCAGCTGCCTTGAGGGTTGCTAATGATCAGCACCCACTATGGCTGGAGATGCCCCAGGATGGTTGTGGAGCTTTCCCTAGAACCTGGAGCTATGGTCTGCAGCTAGAGAGATGGGAATGTAGCTCATTGTTTTTTAGATATTCAAGGAAAAGACAATCCCCCACTCCTAAGTTGCCAAGTTCACATCTCAAGCTCATGAACCTGGAATGTAAAGATACAAGGAACTATTCATTTCTAAATGATTGCTTAGTCCCCACCGTTACAATATGTAAGAAAGTAAATGTCACGACATAAAAATGTTTACTAGGAATCTGCCCATTTGGAAAAATGAAGCTCACTCACACGCTCTTCTCTTGCTTAGCAAGCCTGTTTCATCTGGCTTTGGTCAGCGTGGGACCATGGTCAGATGCAAGAGGATAGCACAAGTTCAGTGCAAACCAACTGTAAAGTTCAAGTCAAAGTAAATAATGTTGGTGACCTTCATAAGCAAGGCTTTTAATCTGAGAGGATCAGATGGAGCGGGGCCAGTGACCAGATAAAGAAAATAGGATTGTGATGGGAAGATAGGTTCTCCAGAAGGGAATGATCTCAGCATCTTGGGGAGATGGGTATGGCCTTACACTTTAACCATCCTCTTGATGGTGTTGCTATGAAACAAGATGTAGAGAATGTGGGATCGTGCGATTGCATTGTTTAGTTGACAGAAAAGATAAGCAGAGGCTAGGGAGATGCATGTCCAGTCAGAAAGTTCCTGCTGTGCAAGCAGGAGAACTTGAGTGTGTATCCTTTAGCACCCATACAAAATAGGACAGGAGCAGCGTGAGGAACAGTCAGGAAGATCCCTAGGGATTTCTGGCCAGCTAGTCTTATTAAATTGAAGAACTCTGGGTTCAGTGAGAGACCCTACCTCAAAAAAATAAAGTGGAGAACAGTAGAAGGCACTCAACATCAACCTCTGGCTTCTATGTGCATGAATACACACGTGTACAGTACATATACAAAAATAAAACAAAACAAATAATATACCATCAACCAAATGCTTGACTCTGTATTCAACTTGAAAATTAACATAAGCTATATATATATATATATATATATAGAGAGAGAGAGAGAGAGAGAGAGAGAGCGCTAAAAATTACTTAATTTCACTTGCAAAACAAAGCCTCAATGATGCCTTCTTTGCTGTTATTTGTCTGGGGTTTTGTGTTTTTTTTTGTTTTGTTTTTTTTTTTTTGAGATAGGGTTTCAGGCTATAGCCTGGGCTGGGCTGGAACTTGTCATGATCAGCCACCTCAGTTTCCTGAAGGCTGAGACTACAGGCCGCCATGCCTGCCTCATTGAGGGTACTCTTTTTTTTTTTTTTTGGTTTTTCGAGACAGGGTTTCTCTGTGCAGGCTGTCCTGGAACTCACTCTGTAGACCAGGCTGGCCTTGAACTCAGAAATCTGCCTGTCTCTGCCTCCCGAGTGCTGGGATTAAAGGTGTGAGCCACCATTGCC
The DNA here is from genome assembly GCA_019843965.1 of Rhynchomys soricoides. NCBI lineage: Eukaryota > Metazoa > Chordata > Mammalia > Rodentia > Muridae > Rhynchomys > Rhynchomys soricoides. The sequence goes on from JADRCH010000134.1 coordinate 2,218,715, forward strand.
CAGTGAGGATACTCTTAGTGAACATTTTTAAAATCATTTTTATTTTATCATCAATTTTTACTGAAACCTTTTCCTATCCTTTACTATGAACTTTTGATATTCATTTTAAGCAGATTGTTTCAAAGCAGCCTTTGGCTATCTCCTACCCTGTCTTTTCTACATCTTTCTCAAGCATAGGAGGGAGCATTTTGGGCCAAGGTGATTTGACTTCTCATAAAGCCTTAGTCATTTACTTTCTAGATGGTTTCACACTCGGGATTCACGAGACCCTGGCCACTTAGATGAACTCAGGCTAGCATATTCTTCAGAGTGAAAGCTACACACTTTCCCCAGGAACCCACTGCGGCCACTTTGAAAGCAGTAGCCTCAGCCCAGAATGCTTAGCTTGGCCCCCACCCAGGCTAGCCATGGGCAGGAAGGGGCACTTACTTGGGTCTGGGCTGCCTGTGGCTCTCCGGGGGGCTCCTCATCCTCTGGAATGTGAGGCATGGCAGCCTCCTGGTTGGAGTGGCTGTGCGTGCCTGGAACCTCTGCTGTGTCAACCCCAAAGATGCTCCAAGAGGCTTGGGCTCCGCAGGCTGGGGAGATGCCAAAAGGACAAGTCAAACTCCTTCCCATCCCTGTCCCAAGCTGGGTTCCATTTCCAGGATCCAAGAGCCACAGATCAGCTGTTTGGTTTTGCATCAACACCGGAGGTCAGGCGAGGCTGGGAGCAGCAATGGGAATTGCATTGCCTCCTGCTCTCTGGCTCTGTTTACACAGGCAGAGGCGACTTCTGCATCTAATCTGCATCTAATTTGGTCCTTACAGTAAACACAGCTATTCCAGAAAGGAAACATTTCAGCTCCTCAGAGCTATAGCTAAGGGAGGACAGTTCGCTGAGATCAAATAACATCTATTGAGCTCCTACTGGATGCATGACTACCATTACCAAATTGACTCCTTGTGATGACATTTGATATAGGTAGGCATCAATAGTCCCATTCTATAGGTGAAGGAATAGCCTCTCAGGTTGGAAGCCAGTTGTCCTGAGTCACATTGAGAACTAATTGTTTGTACCCAGGTCTTCCTGATTGGAGGCCTATATTATACAGCCTTTCCCGTGGCCTGCCTCCTCCTCATGAGGAGAACAAAGGACAATGCCATTAACTGAGTAAGCACTATGTCACAGATCCTAGGTGAGTGTCTGCTGAGTGCTGGAGTCTATAGGAAAAGCCAGAAAGCTCTGCTGTTTCCCATGCCACCCTTTCTGCTCCACAGAGAGGGCCTGGACCGGTCCCCAAACCAGAGTGCTGCAATCCAGGTTGATACCTTGCATTAGCCACAGCACACAGCACCCCCTGGACCTTGTTCTCTAAAGGCAGAGAAGGTGTCTGATTCGTTATGAATATTCAAAACATCCATTTAAAATGGTGGTTGCTTTGTGTTTAAAAAATTGGAGACATTTAGACCAGCAGCTGTCAAATGGGGTGCCATCTTGGCTTTTGCATCTATTCTAATAGGTAGCCCTGCAGAATTGAAACATTTGGGGTGACCCCTGCTGGTCATCTTGAAAATCTCATCTCAACTAAGGTAGTCATGCACTGAATTTTCTTTCTCTCTCTCTTTCTTTCTCTCTTTCTTTCTTTCTTAATGGTTTAAGACAGAGTTTGACATAACTTCGAGAGTTTGGCATGTGGCTTCAAACTCATGTAGCTGAGGCTGACTGATTCCCCTTTCTCCACTTCCCAAGTGCTAGGGATTCCAGGAATATGCTACCATGTCTGGCTGAATCATTCATTCTTTGTCCACAAACATTTTATTAGGTCTGTGCCCATATTGTGACAGAAAGAGAGTGGGGTGTAGTTTTCGGCGCTCACAGGATCCTGAGTCCAGTGTTGGAAGGCAACCGAAAAGCTGGCTGGTGTAAACACTTCAAAATGAGGAGTTATGAGACCTCAGGCAAGAGTCCATAACTATGCAGGATGCGTGCATGAGATGTGGTTTTAGGGATGGCTCTGTGTTATGAGGGGAGTTTGAGCTGTGCCGTAACACAGAAATAAGAATAGAACTTATCTATTTGCAGAATAGCCTCAGGGCTGAGCAGAGTAGATGAGCTGGCAGAGAAGAAGCCATGCTGGGCTGGGCTCCAAACAGATTTACCCTGACTCTAGAGACTAAAAGCTGTGGGGCCAGGACCACGGTGTCTTCCATCCCCAAAGGCTACCGGATGAAGGAACTGAACATCAAGTTTCCCTAAAAGATGAGCTCTTTGAATAATGTCATCATCTTTACTTAGACATCAGCATCAGCAGCAATGGCATCAGGAATGCTGAGGGACTGCATGGTAATGGGGAGAATCAAGGAAAATAAGCTAGCTCACCTTCTCAGGTCACCTCACTGCCTCATCCCTGCAAGTCAACCTATCTTACTAGAAACAGTTTCCGAAGTCCGGGAGGCAGCCATTCCACTTCCTGTTTAGGTCTTAATCTACACAGAGCACACTGTGTACTAAGGATTCAGACAAGCAAGACCATGTTCAGAAAAGAGAAAGAGCATGCTATGAAGGCAAGAATTTGTGCTTAAGAGCTCAAGACTTTAGCCCAAGTCAGGGAAGCTGCAAGGGAAAAGCAATCTCTTCTTAGATATCTAAAAGGTAGTCATGTGGCCCTGAGGTCTCCAGAGAGCAGGTGTACGGCCAGGACTCAACAGCCAAGTGATTAGGCAAAGGGACCTTCCTGAGCCAGAGCCAGTTAAAGGTGAAACGGATCACAACCTCAAGGTCAAGAATTCGCTGTTGCTGGGAGACTTTCAATGCTGGCTGGCTCCGGGGGTCACAGGAATTCCAACAACTGCCATGACATTTTCCTACTCTGAAGTCCCAGACTCTATCTAGACATAATCAGCCACAAGGAGCTCCCAGCCCAGGGTCCATTCAGTGATCCTAGGATTATAAAGCCATACCAGGAACATCCCATTTCCTAACCCTCCTCTTCTCTCTCTTGAAGACAGACGGCAACCAGTCCCAGGCCAGCCAGACACAAAATGTCATGAATGAGGTCAGACATGCCTGGAGATGCTGGGTGAGGCAGGATGGAGGCTGGCTGCAGTCCCACAGGTGAACAAGATGGAACTGATGAGGTTCTATGGGAAGCCATGCAGCCCTGCGGGCCATCCCCATGCTGCTCAGGTTCTGTGTGCTTTCCCACCCATTATTATAAACTTACTGCTTAAAATAGCAAGGTTAAAAACCCAGTCAGGCCCCCAGGGTGACATCTGGGTGGTCTGCGGGGGCTAACAGGCATGTAGACCTCAAATCCATCATAGCAGAGTTTGGAGTACAGCCTCCAGGAAGCCATGGTCTGGAGTGCCAGCCCATAAAAGGAGAGAACACTGAGTCATGCTCGTCTCCCTGCCTCCTTTCAATCTACTTCCAAATATTTCCTGATGCTTCTCCAGCCAGGTCAGGTTACGTGAGACATGCCAAGAACCAATCAGCTCTTTGGATTCTATTCATCTGGCCTCTTACCAATAGTTAAATAGAACCTGGTCCACTTTACAGGGAAGAAAACTGAGGCATAGAGGGGAGAAACAAACAAGACAGGGTTCAGTTATCATTGTACCTAAGGCAAAGTCCCCAAGAGCCTCTGCTGGGATAGTCATCCAATCATCTGTGTAAGTGAAGAGGCTAGGAGTCCCCAATCCATCCTTAGATATTTTACTTCCTTTATGAAAGAGAGCAAAATAATATGGCTTTGACATCCACACATCAGTTTCCCTACTGGGTATCCAAAACTACTGTCACATGCCCGTGCTTAACCCCTACAAGACAGGGTGTGTGTTTATTTAGTTTAGTTTTCATGCAGTGCTGGGAATTGAACCCAAGGCCTTGAACATGCTAAGCAAATGCTAGCCTCACATTCATACTCCAGGAGCAGGGACTCAGGAACCTTTTCTGAAGCTGTCCTCCTCCCCTGACTGAGCTATACCCCAGCCCTTTCCTGTAAGTTTTATTACCTTCATCTAATATAATAAAGCACTAAAGCAGAGAGATAATCAACAAGGTCACGTAGCTAGCAAGTCTGAGTCCAAAAGTCATCATCTTCTCTCTTACCTAGGGGACAGTCAAAAGGCCTTGTGCAAGGACCCCCTCCAGGAGGGAGAACTGGGGTATAAGCTCCCAGCAGCAGGAGAGGAAGTAACACTGAACCTTTGGTTGACAGTCCAAGTATCTTCTGAGGGTAAAGGAAAGGGCCCAGCTTTGGGAGATGGCTCAATAGGTAAAGTGCTTGCCACACAAGCATGAGGACCTGAGTTCAAATTTCCAGAGTCCACATAACACTGGATGGGACAGCAGGCATGTGTGATCCCATTGCTTCTAAGGAAAGATAGGGGGAAAAGACAGGAATTCAAGAAGCTGGTAGGCCACCTTGCCTGGTGTATGTTGCACAACCAAGAGATCCTGCCTCAAACAAAGTGGAAGACTAAACCGTCATTTGAGGTTGGCCTCTGACCTCCAAATGTGAGCTTACCCACATGTGTACTTGCCCAGAGACTGTCCACAGCTTGAGGTTTCATGTGCCTAGCATGTGGTGTAACGATGTGTTCATTCACTGTGAGAGGCAGCAGTCCACTCGTTGGCCTCACTTCTTTCTCTTCTTGTCACACAACTGTCCAGAGACTTGTCAATGAACTATTCGTGCCAGGAAGCCTCATGCTAAGATCAGAAGCATAGGCCCTGTCCCATGAAGAGCTACCTTAGAACCCTGTGGGCTATCAAGAAACAGGCAGTGGGGGAAGGCAGAAGGGCTCTGGCAATAGAGGCCACACTTTATTCTATTCCCAGCAGCCATCAGGGGATTCCTGTGTTCACTATCCTGGGGAACTTGAAGTATCTAAGGTAGATATAGGAAATTCGGCCCTCCTGGTAGGTTCCATCGTCTGGCCATACCTCAGCAAGAGCCAGGCTATCTTCAGGAGTCAGGGGCAGACATGAACAGTCTTTATGGAAGTACCCTCAGTGTTCTCAGTCTCCCTGGAAGGTGACAATAGACATTCTAACACTGGGAACACGATTAGTCCCATTTGGCAGATGACAGAGGCCTGAAGACATCACCCAGGAATTGGAGTGACAGGCATGCCCAGTATATTGCCTGACTCTGCAGCTCCCTGTGGAGCCAAGCCTGCTGGCCTCTCTCAGAGCCTTGTGACTTGCCCAGAAAAGATCAAACCCCTCACTTGAAGCCACAGTGTCCCAGGAGCATGGCGTGTGTGCTGTGTGGCTCTGACTAGCTCTGTTAATCTAGAAGAGCTGGGAGGTCCTAGTGGGAAGCAAGGAGTTAAGCAAGCTTCATGGACCTCACTGGGGTGACTCAAGCTTCTCAGAAGGGAGAGGACTCTGTTCTTCCAGCTTGGGATTTTTGCTTTCATTTAGCACTCAAAGAATGTGAGTGTGATTAGGTTGCTATTAATATCCAGCCTAGCTTCTCTCTGGACAAAAGGGCTGAGGCAGGAGACTGCTTGGAGTAACTGTACACACATCTCAGTCCCTCTACAAATTCAGAGAGGCAGGAGGCTGCTTCCTGTTCCCACTTTTGCAGATGGGAGCTGAAGCTGAGAGAAAGGGAGGGATTTAACCAAGGCTACATCTATAGAAGGTCAGCTTCAAAAAAGGACCATGAGCCCTTGCTCCTGGGAAATGAGTGAGGCTGGCTGAGGGTAGAAGACAAGTCAGTGTGAGAGCAGAGTCTCTAGTCCCCCTTCTACTCATGGTCTCTCTCACAGAAGAAAGGATCCTCTTTCTTGTCCTCACCCTGGGTGGCCTCAGAGAATGTCATCAGACGACTAAGAAGATCCTGACCTACTGGGCAGAATCTCTATGGCCTGGCCAACTGCAGATCTGTGTTTAGTACCCTGAGTGGCCTGTGTGTACCTCCTGCATGCTGTAAAAGGATCCAAGAGCTCAGCAGATACAGTTGCAAGGGCTCAGCAGATACAGTTGCAAGAGCTCAGCAGATACAGTTGCAACTCTCTGAGCTCTACCTTGCTGGATTAGTATACCTTGGCCTCCATTTTCTCATTTGTAAAAAGAAGGTGACCGTATGTACCTTTTAGGATTGGTCTAAGAGTTAGAGTAGTAAAATCCTGAGACATGTAGACATAACATGCTTTCTGGAACTTTCCATGCCTTCTCTGAGGTCACCAAAACCTGAGCAAAGCCCCAACATGTTGTTGCTTATCCCAGTGGCTCAGAATCATACAGAGTGCTTTGTCTGGCCAGGATTTCTTCCCTGTATAAACCGATAGATAAATGAGCATTAGACATGACAGGAACTGTGAGGTCTATAACCACTGGCAATGCCCACACTTCTACTGGTGGACAGCCAGTGGCTTCAGGAGAAGGTCTGAAAGGTATTCAGCAAACATGTTACTGAGCTGAGGAAGAAGACTCGGGGTTGGAGATATCCTAATCTGTGATGTCATCAGTCCCAGCCTATGCCATGGCTAACTTTGGGTCTGTGCTAGAGTCTGGCCCAGGTCTGTACCATTAGTTCTGGTTCTGCCTAGTTCAAAGTTCCAGTTGTTTCTGCCCCCTTTGTGGTGATGGTGAGTCCCAAAGGTTTCCATGCATAAGTGACAGGTGACTCCCACCTCCAAGAGAAGGCTTTCCACAGTGACTGGTGACACTCACACTTGGGTTGTCTGGACAAATGGATGCGTGAACACTTACACCATCTGTCTGACAATGGGCTCCCAGACTCTCTCCTGAAATCATATTTGAGTTGCTGGGAAGAATGGGGAAAAGGATGGAGAAGACAGCAATGGGGATATGAATGCTGGAAGGCATTGCCCCAAGACTGTCCCCTTAGCATCTCCTCTGGAGTTCATAAAGCTGAAAGCATATGGCAGTGGCCTGGCTGTGCACTCAGACTGCATCTCCAGCACACCAGATTTCTGAGACATGCCCTTGTCTGGGACTCCATTCTGGGGCCCTGTTTTCTCTGGCCACACCAGCCACTCCTGGGTTGTCTCTAATGAGCCAGCCCTGCTCAGAGTGGGCCAGGCCACACCAGGAGAGTCTGGGGCCAGCATGTGTGTTGGCTGTGTAGGAAGTTAGAGTTCCCCAGGACTGGAGTGCCACTGAGTTATCTCCCCCAGGTCACTCTTGCTCTTGGGGGGGGGGGGGGGCGTGGGGGGGGGGGGGGGGGGGGGGGGGGGTGCATGTACATGTGAGGGAGTGGAAAAAGGAGGAGGTGGAGGCTTGGCTCTGCCCTGTCAGCGTCAGACAGCATGGAAAGGGCTCTGAAAACAAAAGATGTATCACTCAAGTCCACCTGGGCAGCTTAGTGAGACCCTGTCTTACAATTAAAAGTACAGAATGGATAGGAATACAGAGCACTTGGCTAGCATAAAACCCCAGCTTTGATCTTCAGTCCCACAAAGAGAAAACTTAAGAGTTAAATCAAGGAACTCGAAGCATTTGCTTCTGTAGCTAGACACAGAAGGGTAGAGTGGTGATATATAAAAGGCTGAATAGAAACCACAGATGAGTAACAAGTATGATTTATCAATATGTGGTACAAACTGGAAACAGAGTTAAGAACAACAGAACTATTCACAGTGTGGCTTGGGCAAATTTCCTAAGTTCTCTGATGCTTATTCTCTGTTGTCTCACAGTGACCTCACATGGCGACCACTTTCATTGCGGTTTTTGTCATTATATGTGATTATATAAGTAGGGGTGAGAAAAAGAAAAGGGGGTAATAAAATTCAAGAAGAAGCAACCCTCCTTCCCCAGGATGATGGGGTGAGGGGAAGACAGTGACAGTGCCGAGGCTGGGGTGTCCCAAAGGGAACTGCTTCCTGCTTCTCTTGGAAGCTGAGCAGTTCATAGTCTAAAGTCTTGAACCTGTTTCCCAGAGAGAACTCTAAGGAAGAGATTCCCAAAGAGGTATGTCAAGACAGACTGTGCTAAAGGACATCCTCTGGAGGCTGTGAAATCCCATGATTGGGACAGCCCAATCATTTCAGTGCCCAGACCTGGGACAGCTTTGAGAAGGACTCTGTGTGTCCCTCCCTGCACTTGCCCATTCACTTGTTTTCTACAGCTGGCAAGTGCCTATAAGCCAAGGCACACCATCGTGTACAAGGCACACCATCTGTACAAGGGTACACCATCTGTAAAGGACATACCATCGTGTACAAGGGCACACCATCTGGACAAGGGCACACCATCTGGACAAGGACACACCATTGTGTACAAGGGCACACCATCTGTACAAGGCACACCATCTGTACAAGGCACACCATCTGTACAAGGCACACCATCTGTACAAGGCACACCATCTGTATAAGGGCACAGCATCACTCACATACCCATCAGGACCAATGCCATTTCCCCTCCTGCCCTGATACTTAGAAAGTCCTTAGTGCAAAAGCCCCTGGAGCACAGGAAAGCATGAGCCAGCCCTGGTTATCCATGTTCTACATCCTTCAGCCTCTGAAGAATGCTCAGGCCAGGGCCAGACCTCCCTGCCCCTGCCCACTTCCCCTCCTCATTATGACAGGAAATAAGTCAAAACATATCCCCAGATTTCCTCTCCAGCTTGTTCACTTCAGCAGTTCTTTTTAAAAAAAAAAAAAAAAAAAACCTAAATATGCTTGAAGACTTTTTGTTTCTTCTTGGAAATATGTGTGATTGCTCAATCTGAGGCAGTTCAAAGGCACCAGCAATGGCAGGAAAGTATCTGAACCTCCTATTTGGCTCCAAGCAGAAATAAATCTTACCCAGTTCCCTTTGTGCCTGGCTGTCCAGATACACTTCCCCGGTCACTCATACCAGGGTGACATGAGTCATCGCTAGAGTCAAGGACCACATGGTACCAAGCTCCAAGAGACCCCATAAAGAATAGGGCCCCCAACGGATGCCCAAAATAAATAGAGGATCAGGACCACTCTCATGCTCTGGGATTGGCTCTGCCTTGCCCAGGTGGGTGAATCTGAGAATTAGTAAACCTGGCTGAACCTTGAGCCCTAGGCCTTGTTTTAGACAAGCTTCTGTGGTGGGGTTTAGGAACTGGTCACCTGGCTCACAAGGGCCAACTCTTACATTTTCCAGCCTAACCTAACAGGCAAGCCCCAAGTTCCAACAAGAGACCCTATCTCAAAACAAACATTATCTAGGAACAGCACTAGAGGCTGACCTCTGACCTCCACACGTATGTGCTCGCGCACACATGCAAGCCAACTAAGTTAGCTAAAACTGAAGGGCGTCAATCAATCCTCAGCCACTCTCTTGGAACCTCGTTAGGTCTCACTAAGACCTGTGCTCTTCAGAGGCTTCTGTAGTGGGAACTGTCAGTGACATGCCATTGTTCACCTCATCTGGGCTGACATCCACTTAGCATCCGCAAACAGAGCTGAGTGAGTGCCACCTGAGAGCCACTTCTTCTCCCTGAGTGCTGGCTATTAGTGTTTTCTGTACACTGAAGCTAGGCAAGCCTGGCTTTTATTCCTGCCAGGTGCACACAGAACACTATCATTCTGGCTGTGAGCCTTCCAGTTGCCATTAGACAAGTCCTCCTGGATGTAACACAGAAACCATATGTCCTGACCATAGTGTCCAACAAATAGCCCCCCGGGGGATACTCACTGCATTTTTGATAACCTTTGCACACATCTTCTCCCTGATCTGTTTTTGATCCCTGAAAAACTCCTACTTGTCCTTCAAAACCCAATCCAACACCCCCTCCTTCCTAAACCATTCCTCCTCTTCACCCCAGGAAAAGTGATCCCTTTCCTGTCTTCTCCTACTGCTGTTACACTTAATCACCACTAACTTAGTGATGTATAACAGCGTAACTTTATTACCTTACAATGCTCATATTGAAAGTCAACTTCCCTTTCAGTGGGTTAAAATCTTAGTATTGGGCAGGGGTCCGGCAAATTGGCTACTTTTCAGAGGACCTGGGTTTAACTCCCAGCACCTACAACCATCTGTAACTCCAACTGTAGGATATCTGACACCTCTTCTGTCCTCTGTGGACATCAGGAATGCAAGTAGGGTGCAGACATACAAGCAGGCAAAACACCCACATTCACATAAAACAAAAATATCAACATTTCAGAATAAATAAATAAAATCTGAGTATTAGCAGAGCTGTATTCTTCCTGGATGCTCAAGGGAAGGAAGCCATCTCCTCACCTCTAGCAGCTGGGGCTGCCTTGAGCCCCCTACCTCCTGGGGCAACCCCTTTTTCTTATTCCCAGCCTGCAAAGAAGCACACATCTTCTCTGACCTCTAACTTTGTACTCCCTAATATAAGGACTCCAGTGACTCTGATGATATATCTGTCCCCACAAGTGACCCACATGATCTCCCCATTTGTGATTCTCTGCTAGGTTCCATCTGCAGGAACCCTTTTGTATTTCAGGTAGCATGCTCACAGGTTCCACTGTGACTTTTCCCAGAGAGCTTCTCATAGGTCTCAGCTCAGTTAGAATCCAAACGATTCAACAGCAAGAATTTGTCTCTATACTTTCATGACGAATGAATATCCTTATAAATATTCATCATAAATACACAAATATTCATTTCTCAATGCTATCCAGGACAGGGACAAACACAGAAGAGCCACTTTCTAAGTGTTTGTTGAATGAGTCAACAACAGCCAATCTGTAATACATAGATAAGGAGGCTTTGCTTTTAATTGAGAAGCAACTTCTGAGAAAACAGGGTTCATGAAGAGATAGAACACACACCCCCTTCTGGGGCCAGGCAAGTGAGATGAATGGCAGAGCCTCCTCCGTGGATTGATGGGGTCTGTGGTGGCAAGAATGCAACTGTCACTTATCTGGGGCAGCTACTATTCAGTTTTAAGGGTCAGGAAGAAATATCATCTTTTGTTGGCAAGCACTTCCAGTTTCCAAGAAAAGCCAAAACTCTAGAGCTAAAAATAAAATCACCTGATTTAGAAATGTTAAAGCTAATACCAAAAAAAAAAAAGTATAGAAGTACCACAAGGACCAAACACACGTCTCTGGGGACTCAGACTGCAGCTACCAGTTGCCACCTCTGATTTATGTCCTCAGGTATCTTCCTCTGGGCCTCACATACAAACTGATCTAATTCATTCTCCGCAGCAGTGCCAGCATGAGCAACCTCGGGAAGACCAGTGAGCAAGGCAGAGCCTAGTCCTTCCAAAAGGCTGGCAGTACTTCATCAGGTGCACACAGAATTCTGTCCCCAGGATTGTGTGGTCCCTGGAGTAGCTCCTTGCTGTCTGGGCCTAGATATGGTTGCCATGTATAACCTCACTTCTTCATGACAGCCAGGTCTCACATCAGTGAGGTACCTCTCAAGCCAATGACCATAGAAAGGTCATCACTTCATGCACAGCCGAGCAGCAATGGCAGTCACACAGCTAGTCACAGAGAGGGTGACAGGGATCTTAGTGGGAGATGAACCTGACTCCTCCTGACTCTGCCTCGAAGCTCAGAGAGCCTGACAAGGATGAACTTCTCGGGCTTCTTTAGTCTGTGGCTGGTAAAGAGGACTTGGCCACTTCTAACAACTGCCATAAGTGTGTCAGGAAATGTTCAAGCAAGGGGTACATCCAGACACTTACTTGTTTCTTAACTTGACTAGGGATAACACTGACAACCTAAGTCCTCGTTTGTGACAGTTTGAACATAAAAATATCCACCTCAGACTTCTGTGTTCAGATCTTGGTCTCTGAATTGGTAGTGCTATCTTGGAAGGCAGTGGAGCAGTGGAGAGGTGTGGCCTACTAAAGGAAGTGGGTTGATCTCTGGAGGGTGGGCCTTGAGGTTTGCAGGCCCCATCTGGCTTCCTCTCTTGTGTCTACTTCCTGGCTCTGGCCTCACATTCATCCCACCGCAACTGGAGCAGCAACACCACCATGCTCCCCAGCCCCCATTCCTCACCCCCTCCCCATGATGGACTGTCCTTGCAAAATAAATCATCTGTCTTCAGGTTGCTTACTATCAGGCATTTGGTGATGATGACAAAACAGTAACTAACACCTTTGCCAGACCTTCTGCCCACACCCTCTCTTCCTCTTTCTTGGCTACATTTCATTTCAGAGTCATGTATAGACAGTGAGGCCTGAACCTAAGGCCCAGCATGCAATTCACCTCTGAGGGTTTCTTGAGAAGCCAAATGACTGAGTGAAGGAAACAAAGTGTCATACACTCCACAAAACCACTGTCAAAAGTCCAGGGTCTGAGGCTACTTTGGGATCTGTGACCCCTCCAGGACTGGAGACCTCATCATGGCTTTCCCCACACAAGAAGTGAGGAGTACCTAGCCCTATGTTACATCTTCAGGGAGAGATGTGAACATATACCAGTTGGGTTGATATACATTCAGGGGTGTGGCTATGTCCATCCCTTTCCCAGTTAGCTTCTGAGTTTTCCTCTTTACCAGTTTGAATGTGAAATGTCTCCCATAGGCTCACATGTCTGAACTTGTGACAAGTCGTCTCCCAACTTGTGGTGGTATCATTTAGAGTGTTGGGAGCCTTTAGGGAGGAGAACCTCACTGAAGAAAGTGGGTGTCAGGGGCTCCCACTCTGAGGTTGTATGGGCCAGCCCAACTCCCTGCTCACTCTCCACTTTCTGAATGTGGCAGTATGTACCAGCTGCCTCATACTCCTGCTGCCATGCCTTTTCTGTCATGATGGACTGTATCCCCAAAGCTGGAGGAGGGAAGCCTTCCTCCTCAAATTGCTTCTTGGCGGGTATTATCCACAGTGTGAGAAAAATAACGAATTCAACCACATGTCCTGGTTTTTCTGCCACATATGCGTGCAAACTTCCCCCAGAGAATCCCATCATGGCCCCCTCTCAAAGCAGAGCCTTCTCCTTTGCACTTGCAGGCCCTTGTCATCCCATCCAGGAGTGCTCCACAAACTGTCTTTTAAGACAGACTTAACAATGGGATCTTCAGTTCCAACCCCTGCAGTAGGTCTCTAAACATCCCCACTGATCTCTCCAGTGCCCCTGGGAGCTAGCCATGGCACCCATGAAAATGGGGGTGGGGTGCTCTCAGAAAAGGCAGAAGTCCAGTGTCCACTGCCCTGCCACTCCTGGGACCTTCTCAACAGAGGGCAGTCACAGTGCGTGCAAGGTGGAAATGACCTTGAAACCCAAGCCCAATTCTTTTCTCCAACGCTCAAAAGCCCTGCTCATTTGGTGCCTGGAGTCACTCATTCCTGTGAGGTAGGCCTTTGGGAACACCTGTCCCTTGTTCAGGCAGAGGACTAGACACAACATACCAGTTTGCCAGCCCAGTTTGGCTGCACTGCATGTATGGACCCTCAGAAGCCAGTGCGTGCATCTGGATCAAAGCCAACAACAGCATGTTTGTGGCGCTTGGACATCTGCTCCTGAAGAAAAGCATTCCTTAGGACAAGACTGAGGACAGGGAGAAAGGGATTTTGTCCACATAAGATCTGAAAAAATGTCAACCCAGAAAACCAGTAGCAACAGCCTTTTCTTCAAAACTTTGTAACAGACTAAAACTTTCAGCTCAGTACCTCCCATCATCCTTCCAAACTGCCCAATTCCCAGCATGCTTCTCTTCTGCTCCCTCCCTCTCCTTCTTTACCTCCCTTCCAAGTTTCATTCTAGAAAGTACCCATTGGGATCTCTATGCAGGACCTGGTTTGGAGATTCTGTCAACAATGGGTATCTGAGTTACCCATTCCCTCAGCAAGGCATGTCAGGTGTAACCCTCTCAGGCACCAAGCATTTACCCAGACCCCGGGGCTTCACAATGAGTCTTTGAGGGATGTACCTTCCCAGAAGCTTTCCTTGACCTCTCCTGGATGCTATCTATGTCTTCTTGGCCTGAAGAAGCACCTGTGGGTATCTCCACTGGCCATGCTGTAGCTTCTGTTTCCTGCACATGCATGTCATCCCTAGTCCAACCCAGGGCAGACAGCTCACTCTCTAGAAGCTTCTATGGGAATGTGGCACAGGTCCAGCAATTCACTCAGCACTCATAGTCTCTTTTTGAGGCATGTATTCTTATGACCAAATCTCATTCTCAGAAGGCACATGGATCCCAGCGCAGATAGAAGCTCTGTGGCAAGGGACTGTATCTCCATTTACAAATGAAAAAATATCAAACTGCATCATAGACACTAGTCACATATACAGAAGATACAGGATTAAAGCTGGGTCTCCTAGCCCAGCATGGTGGCTCATGCCTGGAATCCCAGTGCTTGAAAGGATGAAGCAGAAGGAATAGGAGTTCCAGGCTAACCCAGGTTACATAGCAAGATCCTGTCTCAAAATGAAACAAAATAAATAAAGAAATAAGCTGGGGAGATAGCACAGTAGATAGATGTTTTCAACACAGCATGATGACCCATGTTAAATACCCAGAACCCAGGATTTTAAAAAAAATGCTGAACGTGGTAACAATGCTTCTAATCCCAGTGCTGGGGTGGCAGAGACAGGAGGATCCCAGAGGCTCACTTGGTGAGCTGCAAGCCATTGAAAGACTAGGTCCTAACAATAAAACAAAGCAAAACAACGTCTAAGGTTGATCTCTGGCTTCCATATGCACATATATCGTGTGAACACTCGCATGTGTGCTCACTAATACACACAGATAATAAGAACAAGAAAACAACAACAAAACACCCAAAGCTGCTATACCAGACTGTTCCCCTGCACCAGCAACAGTCGGCAATGGGAAGTGTTTCCTGACAAAGTCTTGACTTCTCAGGTTCCTAGTCCTACCTCAAGACCAGCATCGCCAACCAGGACATGCCCCGTGGCATGCAGTTCTCTGAGAGCTTAAAGTCCTCAAAGTATTCCAGGATGGATAAGCAGCAGCTGAGATGAGAGAGAGAGAGAGAGAGAGAGAGAGAGAGAGAGAGAGAGAGAGAGACTTTCCAAAGCAGGTCGAATGGAGTGTCTCCAGCTGAGGTGCCTTCACCCTAGTCATCTCCACACTCGGAATTTCAGCTTTCAGAGACTGTAGAAATGCTTAGGGATGGGCTGCAGGACAGAGTCAGGTCTAGTATGGCTCCAGGAGGCCAAGAGCAACTTGGGACGAGCCTTTTTGGGTGTGAACTGCCATGCAGAATGACATCATCACTACTTGAGTCCCGGTCTTCCCATCTTTACAGCACAGTGTTGGTGTTTCTAGCTGCACCCCACTTTCTGTCTCGAGTCCATGCTTGTGAAGAACAATCATGAGATGAGAATCCAGGAGATAATAATGCCATGCAGGAGGCAGCCCCAGGGAGGGAGGGAGCCTGTGGAATTTTCTATATCACATCCCCTGCTAACAGAAGTTGGCTAAAAGGAGATATGACTGAACTGCAGCCATAAAACACAGTAAGACTTTGCTGGGCATGCTGGGAGGTTCAACTCTTAACTATAGACTGAGAATGTAAGAGAGCAAGCCGGAATCCTTGCTGAGATGATGAACTTGCTTAAGGATGAAGTCAATATGAAAAAGTGCACAGCCGAAAGGCAAAAAGAAACAAGTTCCCAGGGCTAGCCTCTGACATCCTGATGAGCTGAGGTTGCTATCTCTGGCTTTTCCTGTTTTGAGAAACAATACTTTCTTTTTCCCTCTGATACTGGCTTTTGGGCACTGATAATAATGAGCTGCACCTCATGAAAACAGTGTGGGCTTTATAAATCGGCGTGTACAAGGGCCTTCTATTCACCAGACTCTTTCTTCACCTCTCTGTTCTGCCATGTGCCTGAGAGTCCCAGCTGAAAAAGCAAATCTATGGTCAGTAGGCTTGTCCTGAGCTCATCTGTAAATAAGAATATCCCTATGACCCTGTCCATTCCAAAGGAGGACTGGGCTTAATCACCTTCCACATGCCTGCCTAAAACAGCATAACATGTGTTGAAGTATACAGTCTCATAGCACAGACAAGAAGGAACCACAGGGCGCTTTCCTCTGGCTTTCTTTGGGAGACAATTAACATTTATCAGAACTCGGGTTCCACCTGACTTTACAGCCTTTGTCTTACCTAGCTCTAAGAACAACCTGCATTTGCTGAAGCTCAGCAGGATGAGCCAGCGTGGTCCAAGCACCATGACTGCTAGATATGTACCATAAACAGGCCCCAGCCCAGGGTTCTGTTCAGTATCCCATGGTGAGGCTTCTGGAACTGTTCAGAACAGAGTATCTGCAGCCTGAACCTCAACAATAACCACCACCAAAGCCACTGGCCCGGGACCAGAGGCAGTTCATCTGGCTAAGCCTTCAGCAATGCATCACAGAAAAGGTCTTGTCTTTAACAACCAGATCCACATTGTTCCATCTGCCACGCCACCATTTGTTATCCTTGCAAGAGCTCAACCTAAGTTAACTGTTAGGTCAACAACGAGGAGTTCAATCGCAGAGTTAAGCTGAGCCATTTTCATGGAATATTCCCTGCCATTTATAAAAGCCTGAGTTACAAGAGCCCTGGATAGGAAGAGGCAGCCAGGGGTAGATGGGAAAATCCTTCTGTGGTCCTGCAGGGGGCATCCTGGAAAGGAAAGGTAAGCCATTAGGCCCCCTTTCCAGGATAGGCCCCAAGGACCCCAGACCTGGAAAGTCATTGGTGTTGGCAGGGTTTATTAGGTCTGGCTTGGCTTACAGATCTGGGAACTCCCACATCTCTGGGGACATTTGTTTGCCCTTGGTGACCTGTGGTAGGAAGGCTCCTTCTCTAGCCTTTTGTGCTATTTGCTTATGGCATTGTGAATCACTTAGTTGTGAATATAAACCTCACCCTTCCTAGCTCTTGACTTTTGACTTTGGCTCTTGAATCTCAAAGACCTCTTAAATCAGTATGTAAATGGGTATGTAAATATATGCAAATGAAACATAGAGTACCTACCCTTGAATCTAGCACAAAGCAGCTACTGGGATGGTAGCTTTTGTTATTGTCTTCCCATATTTTTACAAGCACTCCTTTAGCAGAGTTGAAGAGATTACCCACTGTGCATCAACCACGATTGTCCCAATAAGCAAGGTGCATTGGGATACAGCCACATTCGTTTATGTAACTTGGTGGTTCCTCCTCCTACAAGGACAGTTGAATACCTCAGACACACATTATCTCACTCAAAAACAAAACAAAAAAAAATGTATTTACTGTCTTTTTCCAGAAAAGTTAGTCAACCCTGTTCCAACACACTTACAACTGTTTGTTTTCAGGGTGATGTCCTCCACTTGGCTGACAACAATTCCAGGATTGTCCTAGCAGACTCTTGTGCGTCCTTCCAAACTCAGTGTTTCTCATCTCTGACTCTTAAGGTGGAATTAGGGCTCAGCAAATGTTGTACTGAAAAGAATCCTTTCCAACACACTTTGAGCACACACCTCCAGAGAGCCCCTAGGGGAACATGGGTGGAGTTTTCCTGAGAATGAGGATGAAGAAATCAATGACAAATGGGAATCTTAAAAAGAACATTTGTGAATCAAGTGTTGTCAGCAGCCTCTGTTGAGAGGGCGCTTCTCCCTTCTGCTGACTCAGACTCTATAGCTCACTGTTTCCCACAACCTAGTTCAGCACCTAGACCTTGGCTAGGGACTACTTTCCCTGGTGGACAGAAGAGGAAACCCTCCTTAAGGAGATTGCCTTTCAAAAGTTAATGACTACCTACCACCCAAGAGGGCACATGGACAGCCGGCATGTCACAGTGACCCCTCCGCTCCTTACAATGGCCAGTTTGGCTTACTCATTTTCAATAAACGACCTGGCCAGTACTTGTGGTCTTCTCTGCATACTGACATTTTGTTTAGCTTCAGCCAGCCTTGTGCTTACATTTTCTGAGCAAACCTTGAGGAAAGAGAACTAGAATTTTCCAAAGCAAGATGACCAACCATTCATTTGCAATCCAGGTGTGAAATCATACTGCCACCTTGGCCAGCAGCCTCCCACCCCAGATTCCCAGGGTTTGGCTTTTCAGATTCCATAAAATGGCTTTTAGACTTTCAGCTCCCTCAAGTGCTGGCCAGAGGCCTGGCCTCCTTGTCTCCTGGTGACATAAGCCTGACAACAGACAGCATGACAGAGACCCTGTCCCTCCCACACTCCTGCCACTGTGGTCACCTTATCTTGGCCCTTCTCATCAAGTATGACAAACCTGTCCTGTGGCTCTTTCTTTGGGCGTAAGAAACACACTGTAGCCCTGAAACAAATCATTAGAAGATTTTTTAAAACAAATGAAAACAAAAAAACAAAAAAACACTGATATGGAGAACTCTGAACACACAGTTCTCCCCAGAAGACTGATGGGAAGCTACACATGGACAAAACCCAGCACCCAGTCTTCATCATCCAGGCTCAGGTAGCCCACCTGAGCTCAGGTAGCTCAAAAGCAATGTCCCCTCCTCCCTCCTCTCTTCTATAGATATCCACATGGACCCAAATCTTGAGCCTACAGCACCTTGATCATCAGGGGAATCAGTCCTCCTAAAGTTTATGCTCACCTTTATGGATTGGCCTGTGAGCGATTTGTAACTGCCTGCTTCCTAAAAGGGCGTGTGGCTGGATATCGATAAAAATACTCAGAGGCTCAGAGAAGTAAAAGTGACAGCTGACAAAGGAAGCAGGGGTGAGGGAGACCCCCTAAACTGCAGGGGGATGGCTCTGAGGCCCAGAAGCCCTAGGGGAATTTCCAGATTCAGATGGAGCAAGGTCATTGAGAGTGTCACAGAGCAGAGAGCAGCTAACAGTTAGATAAACCCAAATGGACCCTGACCTCTAATGTGAGCAAAGGGGGAGGGGGATTTCAGAATTCAGGACTTTTCAAATAAACGAAGAGAAGGACTCCGTGTACATGTATGTTGTATGTCATCATGCTCTTTATACTTCAGGATTTGGGATGGCCTTTGCTTTGCTTTCTTTTTTGTTTTTAATTTTAAAGTTTATTATTATTATTACTACTCTTATTAGTATTGTGGGGAAAGGCTTGCGTGTGAAGGTTAAAGGACAACTTTGTGGGATCTGTTCTCTCCCATGTTACACACTTAGCCATGTTGCCCATCTGCTTTTTTCTTCCTTTTTTTTTTTTTTATTAGTTTTTAGGGCTTGGGAGGTGGCTCAATAGGTAAAATGCGTTTGCGGTGTGGACATGAGTATCTGAGTTGGGTAAGGGTGTCTGCTAAGTGAGCATTTATCTGAGTGTAGAGTCCCCCCCCCACATTTTGTTGTTGTTGTATTTTGTTTGTTTGTTTGTTTTAAGGCATGACCACACCTATAACCAAAGCCCTGAAGGGTGGAGACAAGGATGTCACTAGGCTTGCTGGCAAGCAGCCTAGTTGAAAAGCAACAGTGAGACCCTGTCTCAAGAGACTAAGACTGACAGTGATGGAGGAAGATGTTCAACACATTCTTCTGGCCTCCACTGAGGTGTATGGCATGTAGGCTACACACACTACACAACACACACACATGCATAGTTTTCTAAAAGGTTCATTTTGTGTGTGTGTGTGTGTGTGTGTGTGTGTGTGTGTGTGTGATCTTAAATAACAGGCATTTATCTCCTTACACCATAGGGCTGAAAGTCCAAGATCAAACTCTGTCTAGTTTGGTCCTAATGATGTCTCCTGGCTTACAGGTAGCTCTGTTTCTACTGTGTCCACACATGGTATTGGGGGATGATAGAGAGGGAGTTAAGTGACAAAGAAGAGACTCTACATAATAAGAAAAATATTTTCAAAAAAGATATTTGGTGAGAGACTAATATTGAGGTAAAGAATTATTATTTCCCAATAATAAAAAGAACATAATTTTTAAATGGGTGAAACTTTTGAATTGTCATCTCTCTAGAGAATATACACAAATGAGCAACAAAGGCTTAGAGCCTGGGAGATGGCTCAGTAGATAAAACGTGCTTGCTATGAGGGCATGAATATCTGAGTTTGGATTCCCAGCACACACATTTTTTAAAAAGCACACATTTTGACCATCTACAAAAACATTAAAAATCAAGGATGCTTAACTCCAAGGAAATAGAACTCAGAAAAACAACACAATATCGACCCACTCAACAAGAGGGAAATCATGCCTGGTACTAGAGACCTAGCCAAGTGCTAGTGACGTCATAGATATTGGAGGAGAGAACCTACAACCACCACTTCACTAACAGAGCATCATCCCTTACTGCATTGTACATATTTGTCTTTGTACCCACAGCTCAGTGTAGTCCTCAATCCTCATCAAGGGAGCCCCTCTTTGCAACAGACAGAGACAATTACGGAAAACCACAACCAATCAAAATGCAGGGTTATAGAGCCCAGACCCATAGCACAAAACAACTCCTACAGCTAAGGCTCTTGGGACATTGTGGAAAGGTTATAAGCATCAGAGGAACAGGGAGTTTGCTGTGGGACTGTGTCTCCTAGGAATGTCTGAAGCTACACCTATAAAGGTTCACCAACGTATCTGCCTAAACATAAACAAGGTGACACCCCCCAAAGTGGAGAGAGGGAAGATCACGAGGCCTCAGCCCTACAGGCAACTAAGGAATGCTGAGAGTGGGAAAAAGTCTTCTCCAGGGAAGAAAACACCTAATAGTCATCCAATACCAAATAGTCAGCCCTGAAAAGATACACATCATATATGTACAAGTACATTACATAGAATAAGCAGATTGGATGTATGTATTTAGGAACACGTGTGTGTGTGTGTGTGTGTGTGTGTGTGTGTGTGTGTGTGAGTGACAACAATTAATGAAAAAAGAGGTCATGGATTAAAAGAGAGCAAAGAAGGATATATGCGGGATTGGAGGGAGAAGAGTGAAGAGAGAAATAGCATAAGTATAATCTCAACTAAAAATTTTTTTTATTTTGTTTACTTTCATATTTTATTTACATTTCAAATGTTTCCCCCTTTCCAGATCTCCCCTTTGGAACCTCCCCATTCCCTCCGCCCTCCCCCTGTCTCTATGGGGATATTCTCCAACCCACCTCCCCACCCCACCCCCCACCCA
Source organism: Rhynchomys soricoides (assembly GCA_019843965.1). Classification (NCBI taxonomy): domain Eukaryota; kingdom Metazoa; phylum Chordata; class Mammalia; order Rodentia; family Muridae; genus Rhynchomys; species Rhynchomys soricoides. The sequence continues at coordinate 2,239,682 of JADRCH010000134.1, forward strand.
CTCTCATCTTTCCTCCTTGACATTCTCCTATACTGGGGGATCTAACACCCTCAGGCCCAAGGGCCTCTCCTCCCCCTGACGGGTAACAAGACCCTCCTCTGCAGTCTTTGTGACCAGCACTATGGGTCCCTCCATGTGTATTCTTTAGTTGGTGGATCAGTCTCCAGAAGTATGGGGGGTCAGGCCAGTTGCCAGTGTTGCTACCTCCCTGGGGCTGCACACTCCCTCAGCTCCTTCAGTCCTTTCTCCAAGCCCTCCATCTGGGACCTCGTACTCAGTACTACTGTTCCTGTGAAGTGACTCTTGGGTATTTCAAACTTTTAGGCTAATAACCACTTAACAGTGAGTACATACCATGTTCATTCTTTTGTGACTGCTTTACCTGACTCAGAATGATCTTTTCAAGATCCATCCATTTGTTTACGAATTTCATGAAGTCATTGTTTTTAATAGCTGACTAGCATTCCATTGTGTAAATGTACCACATTTTCTGTGTCCATTGCTCTGTGGAGGGACATATGGGTTGTTTCCAGCTTCTGGCTATTATAAATATGGCTGCTATGAACATAGTGGAACATGTGTCTTTATTACATGTTGGAACATCTTCTGGATATATGCCCAGGAGTGGTATAGCTGGGTCCTCAGGTAGTACTATGTCCAATTTTCTGAGGGTCCATCAAACTGATTTCCAGAGTGGTTGTATAAACTTGCATTCCCACCAGCAATGGAGGAGTGTTCCTCTTTCTCCACATCCTCGCCAACATCTGCTGTCACCTGAGTTTTTGATCTTAGCCATTCTGACTGGTGTGAGGTGGAATCTCAGGGTTGTTTTGATTTGCATTTCCCTGATGACTAAGGATGTTGAACCTTTCTTTAGGTACTTCTCGGCCATTCGAGTTTCCTCAGTTGAGAATTCTCTGTTTAGCTCACTTCCCCATTTTTTGATAGGGTTATTTGGATCTCTGGCATCTAGCTTCTTGAGTTCTTTGTATACTTTGGATATTAGCCCTCTATCAGATGTAGGATTGGTAAAGATCTTTTCCCAATCTGTAGGTTGCCGTTTTGCCCTAATTACAGTGTCCTTTGCCTTACAGAAGCTTTGTAATTTTATGAGGTCCCATATGTCGATTCTTGACCTTAGATCACAAGCCATTGGTGTTCTGTTCAAGAACATTTCTCCTGTGCCCAAGTGTTCAAGACTCTTCCCTACTTTCTCTTGTATTAGATTCAGTATATCTGGTTTTATGTGACGGTCCATGATCCACTTGGACTTGAGCTTTGTGCAGGGAGATAAGAATGGATCAATTCGCAATCTTCTACATGTAGACCGCCAGTTGATCCAGCACCATTTGTTGAAGATGCTGGCTTTTTTCCACTGTATGGTTTTAGCTCCTTTGTCGAAGTGACCATATGTGTGTGGATTCATTTCTGGGTCTTCGATTCTATTCCATTGATCAACCTGCCTGTCACTGTACCAATGCCATGCAGTTTTTATCACTACTGCTCTGTAGTACAGCTTGAGGTCAGGGAGGCTGATTCCCCCAGAAGACCTTTTATTGTTGAGGATAGTTTTTGCTATCCTGGGTTTTTTGTTATTCCATATGAATTTGAGAATTGCTCTTTCTAGGTCTACAAAGAATTGAGTTGGGATTTTGATGGGGATAGAATTGAATCTGTATATTGCTTTCGGCAGGATGGCCATTTTAACTATGTTAATCCTGCTGATCCATGAGCATGGGAGATCTTTCCATCTTCTGAGGTCTTCTTCGATTTCTCTCTTCAGAGACTTGAAGTTCTTGTCATACAGATCTTTCACTTGTTTGGTTAGAGTCACACCAAGATATTTTATATTGTTTGTGACTATTGTGAAGGGTGTCATTTCCCTAATTTCTTTCTCAGCCTGTTTATCCTTCGAGTATAGGAAGGCTACTGATTTGCTTGAGTTAATTTTGTATCGAGCCACTTTGCTGAAGTTGTTTATCAGCTGTAGCAGATCTCTGGTGGAGTTTTTCGGGTCACTTAAGTATACCATCATATCATCTGCAAATAGTGATATTTTGATTTCTTCCTTTCCAATTTGTATCCCTTTGATTTCCTTTTGTTGCCTGATTGCTCTAGCTAGAACTTCAAGTACTATATTGAATAGATAGGGAGAGAGAGGGCAGCCTTGTCTAGTCCCTGATTTTAGTGGGATTGCTTCAAGTTTCTCTCCTTTTAGTTTGATGTGGCCACTGGTTTGCTGTATATTGCTTTTTACTAAGTTTAGGTATGCTCCTTGAATTCCTGATCTTTCCAAGACTTTTATCATGAAGGATGTTGAATTTTGTCAAATGCTTTTTCAGCATCTAACGAGATGACTATGTGGTTTTTTTCTTTGAGTTTGTTTATGTAGTGGATTACATTAATGGATTTCTGGATATTGAACCATCCCTGCATCCCTGAGATGAAGCCTACTTGATCATGGTGAATGATTGTCTTGATGTGTTCTTGGATTCGGTTTGCAAGAATTTTATTAAGTATTTTTGCATCGATATTCATAAGGGAAATTGGTCTGAAGTTTTCTTTCCTTGTTGGGGCTTTGTGGGGCTTTGGTATCAGTGTAACTGCGACCTCATAGAATGAATTGGGTAGTGTTCCTTCTGTTTCTATTTTATGGAATAGCTTGAAGAGTATTGGTATTAGGTCTTCTTTGAAGGTCTGATAGAATTCTGCACTGAATCTATCTGGTCCTGGGCTTTTTTTGGTTGGGAGACTTTTAATGACTGCTTCTATTTCCTTAGGAGTTATGGGACTGTTTAGATGGTTTATCTGATTCTGATTTAACTTTGGTAATTGGTATCTGTCTAGAAACTTGTCCATTTCCTCCAGATTTTCCAATTTTGTTGCATATAGGCTTTTGTAGTAGGATCTGATGATTTTTTTTAATTTCCTCAGAGTCTGTTGTTATATCTCCGTTTTCATTTCTAATTTTGTTAATTTGGATACTGTCTCTGTGCCCTCTGGTTAGTCTGGCTAAAGGTTTATCTATCTTGTTGATTTTCTCAAAGAACCAGCTCCTGGTTTTGTTGATTCTTTGTATAGTTCTTTTAGTTTCCACTTGGTTGATTTCAGCCCTTAATTTGGTTATTTCCTGCATTCCACCCCTCTTGGGTATATTAGCTTCTTTTTGTTCTAGAACTTTCAAATGTGCTGTTAAGCTGTTAGTGTATGCTCTCTCCAGTTTCTTTTTGGAGGCATTCAGAGCTATGAGTTTTCCTCTTAACACTGCTTTTATTGTGTCCCATAGGTTTGGGTAAGTTGTACTTTCATTTTCATTGAATTCTAGGAAGTCTTTAATTTCCTTCTTTATTTCTTCCTTGACCAAGTTATCATTCAGCAGAGCATTGTTCAGCTTCCATATGTATGTGGGCTTTCTGTTGTTGTTGTTGCCATTGAAGACCAACCTTAATCCATAGTGATCTGATAGGAGGCATGGGATTATTTCAATCTTCTTATATCTGTTGAGGTTTGTTTTGTGACCAATTATATGATCAATTTTGGAGAAGGTACCATGAGGTGCTGAGAAGAAGGTATATTCTTTTGATGCAGGATGAAATGTTCTATAGATATCTGTTAAACCCATTTGGTTCATAGCATCTGTTAGTTTCACTGTGTCTCTGTTTAGTTTATGTTTCCAAGATCTGTCCATTGTTGATAGTGGGGTGTTGAAGTCTCCCACCATTATTGTGTGAGGTGCAATGTGTGCTTTGAGCTTTAGTAGAGATTTTTTTATGAAAGTGGAGGCTCTTGCATTCGGGGCATAGATGTTCAGAATTGAGAGTTCTTCTTGGTAGATTTTTCCTTTGATGAGTAAGAAGTGTCCTTCCTCATCCTTTTTGATGAATTTTGGTTGAAAGTCAATTTTATCCGATATTAGAATGGCTACTCCAGTCTGTTTCTTGGGGCCATTTGCTTGGAAAATTGTTTTCCAGCCCTTTACTCTGACGTAGTGTTTGTCTTTAATACGGAGGTGCGTTTCCTGGATGCAGCAAAATGCTGGGTCTTGTTTATGGATCCAGTCTGTCAGTCTATGTCTTTTTATTGGGGAGTTGAGACCATTGATGTTAAGAGATATTAAAGAATAGTGATTGTTATTTCCTGTTATTTTTGATGTTGTTTATATTGTTTGTGTGGCTATCTTCTTTTGAGTTTGTTGAAAGATTACTTTCTTCCTTTTTCTTGAGTGTCGTTTCCCTCTTTGCGTTGGCATTTCCCACGTATTATTCTTTGTAGGGCTGGGTTTGTGGAAACATACTGTGCAAATTTGGATTTGTTATAGAATATTTTGGTATCACCCTCTATGATTATTGAGAGTTTTGCTGGGTATAGCAGCCTGGGCTGGCATTTGTGTTCTTTTAGAGTCTGTATGAGCTCTGCCCAGGATCTTCTAGCTTTCATAGTCTCTGGTGAGAAGTCTGGTGTAATTCTGATAGGTCTGCCTTTATATGTTACTTGCCCCTTTTCCCTTACTGCTTTTAATATTCTTTCCTTGTTTTGTGTATTTGGTCTTTTGACTATAATGTGATGGGAGGGATTTCTTTTCTGGTCCAGTCTATTTGGAGTTCTGTAGGCTTCTTGTATGTTTATGTTCATCTCTTTCTTTAGGTTAGGGAAGTTTTCTTCTATAATTTTGTTGAAGATATTTACTGGTCCTTTAAGTTGGGAGTCTTCACTCTCTTCTATACCTATTATCCTCAGGTTCTATCTTCTCATTGCATCCTGGATATCTTGGATGTTTTGGTTTAGGAGCTTTTTGCATTTTGTGTTTTCTTTGACTGTTGTGTCCATGTTTTCTATGGTATCTTCCGCACCTGAGATTCTCTCTTCCATCTCTTGTATTCTGTTGGTGATGCTTGCATCTATGACTCCTGCTTTCTTTCCTATGTTCTCTAATTCCAGGGTTGTCTCCCTTTGTGATTTCTTTATTGTTTCTATTTCTGTTTTTAATTCCTGAATGGTTTTGTTCATTTGATTGTGTTTTCTTGTATTTCTGCCCATTTGATTGTGTTTTCCTGTAATTCTTCAAGGGATTTTTGTATGTCCTCTTTAAGGGCTTCCAGTTGTTTACCTGTGTTCTCTTGTATTTCTTTAAGGAAGTTATTTATTTCCTTCTTAAAATCTTCTATCATCCTCTTGATAAGTGATTTTAAGTCTGAGTCTTCCTTTTCTGGTGTGTTGGGGTATCCAAGGCTGGCTGTGGTGGGAGAGCTGGGTTCAGCTGAAGCCAAGTAGTCTTGGTTTCTGTTCCTTGTGTTCTTGCCCTTGCCTTTCGCCATCTGGTTATCTCTGGAGTTAGCTGGTCTTTCTCTCTCTGACTGTGGCTTGTCTTTCCTTCAAGCTCAGATGTCAATATTCCTGGGAGACCAGTTCTCTCTTCCAGCTGTTCTTCAGACCCTGCGTCTGGAGTCCTCCTGTTGCTGGCTCCTCAGCACAAGTGGGCAGGTAGCTTTCCCCCTGTGCTACTTGTATATGGAGAGGCCTGTTGGCCTAGGCGGGGTTTCTGGCCACAGGTGGAAGCAGACAGGGTCTTACCTCCCGGCTTTTCCTCAGTCCCTGCATCTGGAGCCCGAGTGCCAATTAAAAAAATTTACAGACTGCAGTAGCAATTCAAACCCATTATAATGGCACAATTACAGAGCCAGATAACAAATTCGAAGAGGATGTAAAAAAATGTAGAACACATATAGAGTTGATAGAAGCAGTAAATGGTAAGAGCACTTTGGCAGTTCTTCTAAAAGTTAAACAGAGCCACACTGATCCACCAGTTCAACTCCTTGAATTTACCCAGAAGAAAAGGGAACATATGTCTACCCAAAACACATGCACAATGTCCACAGCAGCTTTTCCTGCAGTTTCGTAAAGGTAGACACACTATATGCTCATTATGTAATCAATGGCTGAAGAAAAGATGGTATAACCATACAACAGAATACTGCTCTGTTTATAACAAGTGCATGCTAGACTATGCATCTGGGGCGAGGTGGGGTAGGGAACTAGAGAGATGGCTCAGTACTTAAGAGCATATACTGCTCTTGCAAAGGACCTTAGTTAGATTCCCAGCACCCATATCAGATAGCTCACAACCTGCAGCTCCAGGTAGAGCCAACACCCTCTCCTGGCCTCCACAGGTACTGCACTCATGTGCACGTACCCCCTCCCACACACATGCATAACTAAAAATAATAAAAATAATAGCTTGGTCTTCATGTGGGACTCCTAACAGTAGAATCAGGGGCTATCTCTGACTCTGTTGCCTGCCTTTGGGACCCACTCCCCTTATCTAGCCTCAATAGGAGAAGGTGTTCCCAGTCTTACTGAAACTTGATATGCCCAGGCTGGTTGATATACATGGAGACCTCCCCTTTTCTGAAGAGAAAAAAAGGAGTGGATGGGGCCAGCAGAGGTGGGGGGTAAGACTGGGAGAAGATGATGGAGGGGAAACTGTGGCCAAGATGTAAAGTTAGTTAATTAATTTATAATTAATTAAAATTAAAAATAATAAGCAAAAAGATGAAACATTCAAAACATTAAGAAACATGTCACAAATGACACATTGTATGACTTCATTCATACAAAATTTTAGAGTACAGGGTAAATTGTGGCTGCTCAGGGCAGGGGTGTAGAAGCAATGAGGAGTGGCTGTTAACGAGGAGAGAGTTTCTTGAGGTTGATGAACTCGACTGTGATAATGACTGCATAATTCTGAATGCATTGAAAACCAAGTGTAGTCACTGAATCAAGGAGTTAGATGGGGCGTGCACTGAATTTTAATAAAGCTGGCTTAAAACTTGAGAGAGAGAGAGAGAGAGAGAGAGAGAGAGTATGCAAGCTGCCCCTACATTTTTACCTCTGTGAGAAGTTTCCTCAAACATCAAAGGTGTGGACTGGGGCCAAAGTTCCGTGAGAGTGCTTGCCTGCCGTGTGCAGGTACTGAGTTCACCCCCAGCACTGCAGAACCAAACCAAAGCATAAAGACAGAAGACATCAAGTAAGATGGGATCTAAATCCTTAAGTGTACATAATGCAAGAAAAACAGGTGAGAGAAGACATGGAGTTTACTTCTCTGATGGAGTCAGGTTGGAAGAAGTGAAGGAGAGACAGGAAAGAACCTGAAAGAAGAGGAAAGGAGAAGAGACAGGACTTATCAACGCTACAGCAAACAGGCAAATACAGGCAGAGCCAGTGCAAGCTGGGATGCCACAGTCTAGACAAGATCACAGGTGCGTTCACAAACACACACACACACAGAGGCATGCACTAACATGAATGTGCACACATAACACATATACTCTCATGCACACACACGCATGTATGTACTCACTTATATGTATAAATGCACACACACAAACTTACACACAAATGCACACACACATGCACTCACCCAAATGCACACATACAAATGCACACACATGTGCACACATAACACACACACTCTCACTTGCAAGCACTCACACATGCATGCACCTACTTACTCATACACACAAATGTGCACACACATACATACATGCACACATGTGTGCACTAAAATGCACACACATGCACACACACTCATACACATCAGTTTCAAAACAGGACTTTTGGGGCAGGGGCAGGGTATATCTCGCGGGATAAACTTGAAATTCCATCAGCAAAGGCATTCACAAAGATGCACTTTATGAGCACAGCACAAATGGAGACTATGTCTTACAGTTTGCTTCTTGAAAAACAGAGACAGGATTTACTGCACAGTCAGAGATTCCCAGACCTGTTTTGTCTTCATCAGTAGTGAGAGACTTAGGGAAACAGGACTGTGAGCTATTCCAAGCTCTTGAGGCCATTCCTCTGGGATTTCAGCTGAGAACTTCCCAGAGATGTTCCGATCACCCCCCTGCTCACCCCTCCCAGTGTGTCCATCACAATGAGGACATCATCTGTTACACTGGACCTCTCACTTAAGGCTCTCCTGCTGCTGATGGATACCTGAAAAAAAAAGTTATGCTCAGCAGGAAGGGTAGTTGTGATCTCCACACTGTGTTAGCTTTCTCACAACTCAGCTTGAAAGAGAAGGCCAGAGAAGTTTCTGGGTATTTTTGTTCTGATCTCCTTTTTCCCCCAAAACTCTAGGCTAAGTTAGAACCTGAGCTGCCCAGTGTGCTTGAAATGGCCTTGTCATTTCCCAAGATGGCAGACAGGAGAAGTTAGGGTTGAGTGTTTCCAATGCTGGGTATCACAGAGAAATGGCAATCTTGGGTGGAAGGGTGTAGACAAGGGCCTGCAGATTCTGAGCATGCTACACCAACGCTGGGTGGAGAGAAGCCTTTGAGCTCCTTAAGGGCTCCCTAAATGTCCACCATTTAAAGCAGTAGTGAACTAATGTGATTCTGTCTCCAAAAATAGTCCTCAGAGTATCTAAAATTGCCTTCCATCCTTAGCCAGGCCAGTCCCTCAGGAATGATGTCGCTATTTCTAAAACATCCCTGTTTTCCCAGCATGCCTTTGTCAGACCCTAACTTCCATCCTGGCTGCCCTAGACTCTCCTGGTTCATTCCCCTTCTGCCTGGTCCCTCTCTGTCCTGCATTGGCCAAGCTGCCTCCCAAGTAGGAAATTCTCAAGTTGTGCCTCCCACTTGCTGTTACTAAATTGGAGACCTTTAACCTGGCACATGGATTAAGAGAGCAGAAACACCGGCTTGGGAAACTCCTGGCACTTTGGAGGGAGAGACAAGAGGAGTTCAAGGCCAGCCTGGACTACATAAGGAGTCTGAGGCCAACCTGAGCTCCATGAAACTTGTAATAAAAATGATAAAGATGATGACAGTAACAACAATAATGACAAAAATAAAAGAAATTTTAAAAAACATATGGTCCCTTGGAGAAGTGCTATGGGTGGTTCTCTGTCTCTTAATTCCTAAAAATGAAAGTTCGAGAATGAAACCACATTCCCACAGGGGCTGAACTTCTCTAAGAGATGTATTCTGGGAGTTGGGAGGTAGCTCTAATTTGCTTTCTCCATGTATTCTGGAAACAGACAGTATGTGATTTTGTGTCTGTTTTGAAGCTCATCTGTGTTGTAGCATTTATTTGTTTCTATAGCTCATTTCTTTCTATAGCTAATATTCCACTGTAGAGCTATCTCATATTTTATTTATCCACTTATCAGTTCACAGACAAGTGGATTATCTCTGCCTGTTAACTACTGAGAATGATATCACTGCTATAAATATCACTGTCCCCACTTTCGTTGGAACACCAATTTTCAGGTGTTTTATGTAAATGGCTGAAAGTGGAACTTCCAAGCCATGTGACTTAATCTCATTACCTCTTGTCCTCACCAACACAAGCAGTCTTTGTTTAGAGGACGGATAAGACAAGAGGCCTAGTCTCCCTAGTGAGATTTCACCATGGCTCCCTGTCCTTATGGCTCCTTGTTTTAATCTCTTTCTTTGTTTGGAACCTTTCCATTGTGCGAGTCATGTCGTGTTTACTGCTGAATATATGCATACAATAATATTGCCAGGCAGATACTGTTAGGTCTGTCCTATAGATACAGAAGAGACTTAGCAAGACCACATGGCCATAAAGGTCCAGCCAAGACCAATACTCCAACCAAGCCCTTTCACCTTCTGATCATCTGTCTCTCTGTTGAAGGTTATTTTGAAATAGTTGCCTTTCTGAAATTGGTTCTGAAATTAGATCACCATTGTTTAGATACAGCCCCGGCTAGGTGATGGGTCAGGCCTGGCCAGGCCTCTGTGAACACTGCCACAAAACTAAAATGCTTTTAAATTTTATTTTGCAGTACTGAAAATGGAATCAGGAGCCCTGGACATGCTAGGCAAGTGCTCTGCCACCAAATTCTATCCCTGGCACATTTTCAACATTTTAATTTTAAGCCTCACTAAGTTGCCCAGGCTGGCCCTGGATTCACAATTCTCCTGCCTCAGCCTCTCCAATAGCTAAGGTTACAGGCTTACACCACTAGGCCTGGATGGCATCTCATTTGTAATCTACCTTTCTCCTGGGAGAGATTCTACCCATTCCTGGAGAATAATGTGTATTTTTCCTGGGTATTCCACTACTCTCTAGAATCCTAGCTGGGTGGGCTCTTCTCATCCTTCCACCAAGGTGACCCTAATGCAGCTCACAGCTCAGCCAAAGTGCTATAGATTTCCTCCTTGGCCTTTTGTTGGGCACACGAGTACCCTCTCCCTTCTCAAGGAGAATCCGTTCTTAGACTAACGAATCTAGTGACCTCCAAACCAAAGTAATAGAGCCATGCCAGCCTGTGTACTGGAGGCTTCCAGCCCTAGTATTTCACATCCCCATGAGAACAGGAGATAACAAAAAATAAGACAGGTAAGAGATCACAGGACACAGTGCCAACCTTCCCTGTTCACAGGGGGCCCTGCCACAGGCCTAGAGACATCCAAGCTTCCTATGAGCAGATGCCATTTCAAAAAGGAAGCTGGGGCTCCATGAAGTGCCATGATGCTTCCCGAGTCACAGTGATGGGAGCCTATGGGGGACCACGAGCCCTCAGAGCCCATTTTCCCCATTCTCACCCACCATCTGCCTTCGTTGGTGGTTCTGCAAGAGCTGAGGACCCTGTAGGTATTTGTCCATCTACCCCATATCCATTCAAGCACAGACACCAGACTAGCCATTCGAGAGCGTGTCTAAGTGAAGGTAAGAGCTCTGAAGAGCAAGAGTTCATATGCCACTCCATCTGGGCATCTTGGCACACGATAGGCTTCAGCTCTGCACGGCATCTCTGAGTGCTTAGGGCACAAATGCACAAGCTAAATCTCCAGAACAGTATGACAGAACTTAGCGTCTTCCAGCCTTATTTGGTCAAGCCAATTTTTTTTTCTAGGCCAAGTGTCCCCTGTAAAACATAAGTCTGGGGTGCCCTAAGGCCTTTTGGATTCGACTGTATCTGAAGGTGGGAGAGGAAGGTGCCTGTAAGAATAGTCACTTAGGGTTGTAACTAGATCTGTGTCACCTCTGGGCTGAAGGCTGGCTTCCTGTAGAGATGACTCCAGAACACTGGTGGCTCAGAAGGAAACCAGGTGGGCCACAACTGAGAGGAAGGAGAGGGCTCTGTGGCCCCATTTCCAGCTTCTCTACAGAGTAAGAGGCAGGCCGGGTGGCATCCCCTTACAGAGGGAAGTCTGCAGCTCCCCAGGAGTTTAAGAAAATATTCTCTAGCCTCATAGATACGGACTGCCTGGTAAACAGACATCTCCCTCCACCATAGCTCCACCAAGAGCAGAATACTGTTGGGAATACAGGAAGAACAAAGAAATGTCCTTTGGAGAATGGTCTAAAATCACTTGATAATTCTTTATATTTAGAAAAACTATTAGGATACATTCCGAACTGCAGAATAGTAATATCTGTATGACCTGGCAGCAAATAGGGTCCTGCTAAGGTCCACTCTTCTGCATGGCTGCCCCACTGTCTTAAAAAAGGATGCGTGTGGCCACGCCCTCTCCACTCTCTCAGCTCTTCAGTGAGGGAGACAGAGAGCAGCTGCTGGCAGGGCAGCCCCGGCCTTTCTGCTTCACAAACACTAGGGCTCTTCTACAACACTCTGAGAACTTTTATCAGTTGTGGCCCATCTAGTCCTGGCTGGTGGGGTAGTGCATGGTGTTTCAGGCTGGCTGTTGAAATCTCACATTAGTTTCTTCTCCGTCCCATCTCACCTTGATAGCAGGTTAGCCGACCCCCTCATAACTGTCTATATTAGATACCCCAGCCAGCTTCTGGCTGCCTGTTTTTGCTGCCATGTTCTTTTCTACAAGAAGGAAAGAAACAATTTCTTGCTGTTTTTTTCATAATTTACTATTTATGATGTATTTAAGTGTAAGGGGCGGGAGGGAGTATTTGAGGGAGGGCTGGGACTTAGGGAAAGGACCTGGGCTTCAACATTTTTATGGAGTGTTACTATTTGCCTCTACTTTGTATTGTTGAAAAATGACAAATGCAATATAAAAGTAATAAATATCTGGTTTTAATGTAAAAAAAAGAAGAAGAAAATGGAGGAGGAAGAAGAGGAGGAGGAGGAGGAGGAGGAGGAGGAGGAGGAGGAGGAGGAAACCAGGAGTGTAACCCAGAAGAGGATTAACGACCCTTTGTCTCACTTGTCCCTGGGGGATGGCATAGAGGAACAGGATCATCCAGGAATGTTGACATTTACATGGCTTTGAATGCTGGATACACCTTCCCTATTGGACTGTATGTGCCTATGTATGCGCGTGTGTGCCTGTCTATGTGAAATCCAGAGGTCAGAAGGCATTAACCTTGCTTTTTTCTTTGTTTGAGGCAGGGTCTCTTGTTGGGACTAACCAAGTAGGCCTAGGTTGGCTATCCAATGAGACCAAAGGATTTACCTGTCTCCCCTCCTACGCTGGTGTTACAAGCATATACCACCACACCTAGCTTTGTGTAGGTTTGGGGGGGTCCAACTTAGATTCTCATGTTTATGTAGCAAGCACTTTACTGACTGAGCCATCCCCTTGAAAGTCCGTAAAGGACTTGCTAAGGTTTTCTTGAAACTGTGTGTTCTCCTGGAATCCAGCCATTCTCAGTGTGCCAGGGGACAGATTTATAGACTATGGTCAGGGCCTGGTGAAGGTTCAGAGTGTGAGGTTGTGCATGTGTGGCAGGATTCTGCAGCTGTCCCTCAATTCCAGGTGATGCTGGCACCACAGTCTCCAGATGTATTCAAGGTAACCAGGTGACATGAACAGCACTAACTTCTCTATCAGATGCAGAGGGACCAGGGCCAAGAACCCACAAAAGTGCTTGGATTCCAAAATCAGAAGGAAAAAATGGACTTTTAGGTCAAAGAAAGTATTTCAGTAGATACGTTTATCTTCCCACCAGCCTAGAAAATAACACTTTAAGTTTGGGTTTATTATTTAGTCTCTTTAGCCCAGGATGACCTTCTACTTCTGAACCTCCTCCTCCACCTCTTGAGTGCTGAGATTCCAGATGTGGGCCATCACTCCCAGTTTTATGGCATGGAACACAGGGCCCTGTGCATGCTAAGCAAATATTCAACCAACTGAGCCACATTCCTAGGCTGTAAATATTTTTCTGAAGGAGGAAGAGGCCTCTGAAACAAAAGTTCCTGGGGTCCACAAGACGCTAATAAGAACCTGGGGACAGGGCAGGTGGCAGTGAGCTTGGTTATGCCACTCATCATGAATAAAAGTGAACTCTGGGAAACACCTGAAAAGCCACACAGGTACAAAATACAGAAAAGCATCAAAGCAAGTTCTGTGTGGGTGGGTGTTGGCTGCAAGTCTCCTGGGTCTTCCTGAGTTTGACAGTTCTCCACTTTGGGAACTTTGAAGGTATGTCCAAGTCTCCTGCTCCCAATGCCAGCGAGCCTGGAACAACTGATCCCATAGCATGGGGAAAGGGACCAAGCTATCACAGCTCTCCTAAGGATGAAAACAAGACCATCGGCTCTGATCTAAGAGGTGAATGTCTAAACCAAAGCATGAATCAAGCGTCTTGTTAACAAACTGATGGGAGACAGGCATTCCTCCAACAGTAAATGTTTCCTTCAGCACAGACCGATGCCAGCCCAGCTGTCCCCAGAGGCACTGTAGGACCTTACAGAGAGTGAGCCATAACAGCTGGCTCTTAAGCACACCTGCAAGGTCCCTCCTTGTCACCCGTACAGTGTCTGTCACAATTATTGCCCTGGGATGGCCTTAATCATGCAACTGTCTGGTAGATCCCTAGGCCTTGCAGAATAAACAGTTTACAGAGAGGAATCGAGCCCCTGGAAAAACAAGACAGTTTGCCCATGGGCACAGCATGAGTCACTCTGAGAAGCAGGGATCGCCCCTTGTATATTAGCTCCCTTTCTTCTCAGGACATGGCACACCAGGAGGGGGTATTGAACAACCTTCACTATCTTCAAACCTGGGAGGGTTCTCTCATCTAGTCATGCTCTGCCTGCCGTATACCCATGGACCCATGAAAACCCTGCACAATGCTGCCTTTCTTTGTACATCTCTGGAAACCCACAATGAGCAGACTTTTTTAATGTTTCTTACTATAGGTCTGAGTGTTTTGTCAGCATGTATGTAGGTGTACATACAGCATGTATACAGTGCCCATGAAGACCAAAAGAATGTTGGATCCCCTGGAACTGGAGTTATAAATGCTTGTGAGTTGCCATTAGATTACTGGAGGGAAACCCATGCCTTTTCCAAGAGCAGCAAACACTCTTAACCCCTGAGCCATCTCCCCAGCCCAGGGCTAACCTTGTTGACATCTTACTAACTCAACCTATACTTCCCTCCTGGCCTGGTCAACTCCTAAGTGTGAATTCCACCCTCCCCTTGCTTTTGATAGTTATTGCTCTTGCTTTCTCTCTCTCTGACAAGGTCTCACTATGGAACCTTAGTTGGCTTAGAAATCACTATGTAGCCCAGGCTGGCCTCAAACTCATAGAGATCTGCCTGCTTCTGCCTCCCAACTGCAGGGATTAGAATTTCTATCCCTCAATGTGCTGTGTGCACTTGGCAGCCAAGGGCGATGTGGCATCGGCACTAATACTTTCCACCTATGTGATCCTGGCTCGATTTTCTTAAAAAGGAGAGAGATAACAGTATTAACTACCTCACAGAGCAGCAAAAATATGAAGTAATAGAGATAATACACCAGACACAGTATTTAGCTGACATTCAATAAATGCTGGCTATTATAGTAATAGTAATAACAACAACAAGCATGTTCTTGTTCTTGTCATCACACACACACAAACACACACACACAAACACACACACACACATATCACTATAGATTTCAGCACATGGATTCTTCCTCTCTGAACTCTGAAAAGGTGCTTTGTGTGCATAAATGACTTTGGTGCCTACCAAACTGTAGAAATGCTGATCTAGGGACAATTTACCAAGCATCTCTGGGTCTAAGACATGAAATCCTTGAAACCCAACACCTCCATACCTGTTCTCCCTTGCTAGCCCAGCAGAACTAAGAAATAATATGCCCCTGAGTCAGGGAAAGTCCTAGACGGCCAAACCTGTGCTGTATGTTGGCCATACAGGGCCAAGAACAAGGCCATAAGGCTGCTGCCCAGTGGATAAGGGTAAAACTCATGAGGTGAGTACTACTCTCTGTGTGTGCAGTGGGGCGAAAGGCCACCCCGCATTAGAAAGGCCACTCCAAGTTAACAAGTCAAAACTTCTTTTGAAGACTCTGTTGATTTTAGTAGTTGCCCCTTCTTGAGGAAACCCTGCACATAAGATGGTGCCTCTCAACCTTCCTAATGCTGTGACATTTAATACAGTTTCTCATGTTGTGGTGACCCCCAACCATAAAATTATGTTGTTGCTACTTCATAACTGTAATTTTGCTACTGTTATAAATCACAATGTAAATATCTGACATGCAAGCTATTTGATATGGAAACCTATGAAAGGGATGTTCCACCCCCAAAGGGGTCAGGACCCACAGGTTGAGAACCACTGATATAACCATAACCACATTCTGTTCCTTGATCTTGACTACTGACTGTCACTGCTGATCTCATGCTGGGTCATTCAAGTTCTTTCTTCTGAAAACTTAGAGACTAGGAATCACCAGAACCTGGGCAGGCTGGGCCTGTGTCCCAGAGCAACAGCTCTCATTGTACAGTTGACCCACCCAGGAAATATGAGACATGCCAGGCCTACAGGTCAGGTGCATGCAGGCAGTTCCACCATTTGGGCGATTAGGCAAGAGGATCATGAGTTCAAGTCCAGCCTGGGCAACATAACAAGATCCTGTCTCTAAAATAAGCAAAACAAACAAGCAAACAAAAATACAAGATAGCCTAACAGAACATAGGAAAATACTTGGAAACTGCTTTCTATTTTTATTTTTAAAATATAAACAAATGAACTTCCTTAATATTTCATAACTATTTCCAGTGGTGGCATCATGTGTCCATATGTTGAAAGGTCACTGTCATGACCACCACAATGTCCTTCTTGGTGAGAATTGTTCTTCATTGTCAACTTGATTTGGTTCATAAACACCTAGGCCATTGGTGAGGCACACCCCTAGGTATGTCTGTGAGGACATTTCCAGAGAGAAGATCCACTCCGAATATGGGCAGCACCTATGGGCTGGGTCCTGGACTGAATACAAGGGAGAAAGGAGAAAGCCAGCTAAATACCAGACTCCTCCTTCCTGTGCTTCCTGCCCATGAGCGAGCCGCTCACCCTGCCACAGTCTCAAGCTGCTCCCGCGGCCATGTTTTCCAACACAATGGATTCTATCCTAACCGGATCTGAACTGAAATCCTCACACTTTTACCACAGCGCTTTACCTCTGAGCCCTTTCCTCAGGCCTAATCACCGTGATTTAAAAGAGGGCTTTACATGTGCAAGGGCTTAGATAAATACCCCGTTTCCTCTTCACAGGCACACTTTGAGCAGTGCTACAGATAAAATTATAGGGTGAGGAGGGAGAAGAGAAAGGTCAGACCTTTTGCCTAAGGGCACAAGGCAACCTGTAGAGTTGGGCTTTGCTCTCAGTTCGCTTGTTACTTTTGATGGCCTCTGTTGAGCTCTGGAAACTTGTACTGTTTAATGTGTCAGCAAGAGAAGTGGCTATGGCCTGTGTGTCCCTCCAAAAGGGAGGCCACTCTAGGAACCGCATCCCCCCGCCCCCCCTCACACACACACTGCAGGCTGTGAGCAGTGTGCATGCGCATCCTTCACAGGGTTGAGCTCCTCAAACACTACCACCGCTGTTATCTGTTGCTCCACAAGCTATTGGTAACTGGGTCTTTGGATACGACCCTGATCAGTTTTGCCCTGCCAATACATCTATTTACTTAATATTCTTTCATTTATGAGCAATGAACCAAGGTGGAAATCTAGACTCTACCACTTACTAAATCCGTGTTGTTGGGTAGGCTCATTGTCCTTCCCTCTTTGTGCTTCATCTGTATGCTGAAGACCACAATGACAGCTGCCTGGAAGGGTTGCCATGATAGCCTCATGAGCCACCTCTGTGAAGCACTGACCATCACCCAGCACACAGCAGGCATTCCGTGTGTGCCAGCAACTGCCACTGCATTGATTTAAAAGGGAGATTCTATGTTCTATCTAAAGTGATAAAAGTCAGCACCAGTTAACGCAAATAGAGAGCTATAACCACAATCAAAAAAGTTATTACATTCCAGCTATTGCTCACCAAAAGGTTCTGCACCAAGACCTGCTCTCGTTTTACCAAGAAGAAGAGAGACAAGGAAGTGTAAGAAAGCTGTTGAAGTCACACTGAGCTTCCTGATCTGCCCAGGCCTGCCCCGGTTTTAGCAATTCTCATCCCAAGACACTGTTCTTCAAATACAGAGACCCTCCTTGGGTACAAAAGACCAAGAGGACCTAGAGATAGGTCTGTGTGGTTCCCTGTATATCAAGCTGGCCAGTGGCCCACTGACAGACATCAGGCCACCCAGCACATATACACCTCTGAGAAGTACAAATGCTGCCACGTGGAACAGCAACCATGTCATGTGTGTCCCTAAGATAATCCTCTAGGGAAACCCACATTGCAAACACCACTAACAGGAAAGCCGATTAAACGTCCACAGCTAACATGACTCCACATGGTGAAACCACTGCAAAACCATTGTGCTTAAAGAATCATTAACAACGCAGACAGAAGATCACAGTGGGATGTGCAGCTAAAAAAAATCAGACTACAAAGCCATTCAAGGTCTTAGCTTTATAAAAATATAGAACAATATAAAGACTCTACAGGGCTGGTCGATAGCTCATTTGGAAGCTGCTTGCCTAGTTTCAAGTTTACTTTCTGTTGCTGAGATAAAACTATGAACACAAGCAATATGGGGAGAGAGAAGCCAAGGTGGGAACTCAAGGCAAGAGCTTCATGCAGAAGCCGAAGAGGAATGTTGCTTACCTGTGGCTTGCTCAGCTACCTTTGTTATATAGCCCAGGCTCAACTCATTTGGTGGGGGGAGGGGGGTGGAACTGCTCACGCTGGGCCCTTCCACATCAATCATCAATTAAGAAAATGACCCCACAGACTTGGCCATGGGCCAATCTGATAGAGGCAATTTCCCAGTTGAGATTCCTTCCTCTTAGGTTTGTGTCAAGTTGACAAAAATAACTATGACTCCCAGAACATACTAAGCCCTGAGTTTGATAAGCTGCAACACATGTACTGAGAGTAGTGGTGGGTACGGAGGCATAAGATCAGAAGTTCAAGGTCATCTTCAGCTACTTTGAGTTTGAGGCCAGTCTGGGCTACCTAAGACCTGGTCTCAAAAGATAGAAAAAGGGCAGAGAGGAGGAAGGCAGAAAGGAGCATATAAATGTATCTCTCAAAACATGCCCAATCGCACATCCCAGAAGCTAAGCAGAGTCTGGCCTGGCCAGTATTTACATGGTAAAAATATAAATAAGAAATCTACCATAATATTAGCAATACTTGTCTCATAGTGATGAAAATCTGAAGTGGTTCTTCTCTTTATAATTATTTCTGAATTCCTTTTTTACACTCGTTTCTATATTTCCCCAAGAAAGTTTAGTGAGGGCAAAGACTACTTTTATTACCAGAAAATAACTGAATAAAAATTATAAATAAGGGAAAATAATAAGAAGTAACCAGTGCAGGTTAAGACCAGTTCCTTTTGTAGTAACAGATTTAATTACATTATTTAATCATGTTGTTATTGAAAAGACATTTGGTTGAGTTTAACATTGTTTGTCGAGTTCATACACAATGCATTATGGTCAAATTCACCCTCAACTCTCTCTCTTATTCCCACCCCCAATTTCTGTTCCCCCTCTTCTCCATTAGTCTTTGTCTTCTGTGCCTTTTTAAATTTTTATTTATTTTTTGACTCACAGAGTTAAGGTCGACTCTGTTAAGCATGGGTAAGGGGTTACTTCCTAGAGTACAGGCAACTTAATGGCTACACCATTAACTGCCAACAGCTCCTCAGGGAGAGGTGGAGCTTCATGAGTCCCTCCCTAATCCATGATGGAATGTAGAAGGGTCCAATCTTGCGCCCAAGTCCAGTCTTAGCCCACCTTTTTGCATTTATCACTGGCTGGGGAAGCTTTGCTGCCACTTGCTTTTTATTTCCCCCTAGAGAAG
Source organism: Rhynchomys soricoides (assembly GCA_019843965.1). NCBI lineage: Eukaryota > Metazoa > Chordata > Mammalia > Rodentia > Muridae > Rhynchomys > Rhynchomys soricoides. The sequence continues at coordinate 2,258,858 of JADRCH010000134.1, forward strand.
TCCCAGGCAGGTAAGGCAAGGCTTGCTCAAAGTCACAGCCCAAGGTCATGGGCAGGAGTTACCTCTGCTCAGGTGCTGGGTCCAAAGGTCTATCATGTGAGACTGACCTGGGCCCCAAATCCACAGAGCCGGTGTGATGGCTGCTTTTCCTTTCTTGATTTCCTGTTTGAATAGCAGCATTCAGTAACTCAGACTTGAGTTACTAGCTATAGGCAGGATTATATCTACTACAGAAGTTGCCCTGTCCTAGAGAGAACCGGCCCGAGCTCGAACCCACCACCGAACACGTGGGGACTAGCTCTGAGCACACAGTAGTAACGCAGCTAACATCCTTTTCTTCTTTTTTCCTTTGCACCAGAACGCAGTTCTCCATCTCCCTCCCCGCTCTGACTCAGCTCCCCAAGGCGCAAGGGCAGTTATTTTCTCTCTACCTGGACCCTGGGCATTAAGCAGACTGTAAACCGCACTGAAGATGGCTGTCTAACCAATGGCCCTGGGGGGGCTACTCAGTTGAAAGCAGCAAGGAGGGATATATAGCCAGCACCTTCCCATGCAGCATCTTTTAAGCCAGACAGCAAAATTCTGGCCAGCAGAAGCAAGTGCTCAATAAACCTGAGTCCTTTTAACCAAGACAAGTCTTAGAAGTGTTGCATCTGTTCACTCATCCAAAAATGATTGGCTCTGAACACTCAGTAGGCTCCCAGCATCATTTGGGGCATGGGACACACAGTGTGGACTCTGTTTTTACAGACTTCAGTCATATGGCTGGAGCCCATTCACCAAGTAAACAATCCAGTTTCCTCCCACAGACTCCCAGAATGCTTTATCCCCAAACTAAGACCCTGGGCCTATTGGGAACTGGGAATCTTTGATTCTTAATCTACCTAAGATTCTGGGTTACTCTGTGGCACAAAACACCTTCTAGCCCAAATGCCCCACCTGTAAAGCTGAGGGACAGCTAAAGCTGTTCTAGAAATGCTGTGGGGTCATGTGACACTTCATGTGACAGCCCCAGATGTAGCATGAGGGTCTATGCTCCTATCACCATCCTCTCAGAAACAGGACCCAGCAGAGGTGAATGGAGCATAGGTGTGTGAGGGATAGGGAGTGTCAAGAGCAGAACCCCTAGGGAAGGCTGACTGAGTCAGCTGTGCAACTTCTCTGTGGCTCAGAAAATACATTTATGGGCAATGTCTTACTCATGTTGTGGCAATTAGCCCAGTTTTCCTTCCAAGAGAGTCATAAAGGATATATACAAATGACTCTCCACCACACATATGGAAGGAGACATGGGCTTGAACACAAATAGTTATCTCTAACACACGCACACACTCATATGCCATTGAATTATGAACCAAATATAACAGTGACAACTGCTTTATCACTTAGCTGAAAATCAGAGGCCACCATTGGAGATGTTCACAGTTGTCAGGTGGGGACCCATGTAGACATGCTTTCAAATCCTAGCTCTGGCCCTTCTTGTGTGACTGTAGGCAAGTCACTGAAATGAGAAGGAACTGCACATGCTCTGCTATCATGTGTCACCTCTTGTTACAGGAGAGGCCCTTCCTCCCAGGGCCTGGCAGCCCTAGCAGCCCTATCTCCCTCTGTGACAAACGCAGCTCAACTAAGTTCAGGGCTGCCTTGCTTTCTATGCCACCCGAGAGCTGCCTGAAGAGTGTTAAGGAGCAGCAGCTGTCACTTGTGGAGGCAGGAGCACCAGCCATGCTGCTGTTTATGCAGACTATGAGGCCTCTCCAGCTTTTACAACTGTTTACTGTGCAGGAGGCAACCCTGCAGCTGGGCTTTTCTTGAATCTTGATCTGCTACCTTCTCTTTGAGGAAGCTGGCCTGGCTGCCACTCACTCTAGGAATCGTTTCCAATGACCTCTGGAAAGGTACAGGGTAGGACGCAGGCACACACACACACACACACACACACACACACACACACGAGAGAGAGAGAGAGAGAGAGAGAGAGAGAGAGAGAGAGAGAGGGAGAAATAGCTGTGAAAGGGGACAAGATGTGTCCAGGGGACAGGTACAAAAAGAGAGCTGAGGACAGAGATGGAAACAGGGGCTGTGCCCTGAGCACAGGTCAGGAAGGTCAAGTACAGAAATGGAGCAAGTCAATGATGAGGCTGGCTGGACAAACAGGGGTTCACACACACAGAGACTTGAGATGGAACAAAGGAGAGACACAGGAAGCTCCAGTGAAGAAAGGCCACCCTGCCTGTATTGCACGGCATTTCTCTGCTGTCACAAAGGATCCTGCAGGAAAGCCAGGAGTGAGGGGCTTAGTGAGCAGTCACATCTTTACCCCAAACTGTGCGGGCTTTCCAACAGCAAGTAGAAGGGGCAGGATTTAGTGAGGATCAAGAATTTCACTTCTTATTTAAAACTTAAGACAGCAACAATAAAAAGACTCAGCTAAACTCTCACCCAACCAGGCCACCTCCCCTGCAACTTAAGTTAAATGCCCCCATCCCAGTGCCCTGTACCTTTAAGGAGGAGAAGGCGCCTCTCTGCTTCCCTCAGGCTGAAGAGGCAGGTTATTCTAGGCAATAGCGATGACTTACCTAAAACTGAGTTATTCCCCTTTCCTCCCCGGCCGGCCTCTCTTCACTCTGGGGAGCTTTTACCATTTAAGGTCAATGTTACATCTGGCTCCAGAGCTCCAAGCTGAAAAGCCCTGGCTGCAGAGCTGCCTGCCTCCTCCTCAGAGAGGGGCTGGATGAGGAGCCTGGACTGGGAACCAGTGTTCCACCAGGGTCCCCTGCAGCCTGGCTCTGGACTAAAGGCTGGAGAAGTCTCCCAGCCAGCCTCAGGGTTCAAGGAAGGTTGGGCCTGAATAGTAGCCCCTAACCACCCTGGGCTTTTGCAGGGGCACCTCCATAGCCGATGGCAGTGTCTTGGGGGCAGCTGGAAATGCCGGACTCTGTCTTGCCAGAGGGGGATGAAGGGGACATCTGCAGACCAGCCTCCCACCCCTGAGTGTCCAGCAAGCATGTGAGCCTAGATAAGATTCTGGCTCACTGCCAGGAGAAGCTGGGAATGTTTCCTGTCCCAGGGATTTGGAGGCGGAGGCTGCTCCCATCTTAAACCCTCGGGATTGCCAGAGAGAACAGGGGCATGGTGAAGGGGATTAACTAAGTCCAGGTCTGGCAGCAGTCCCAAGGGTCAGTCCCAGCTCCTCTACTTAACAGTCCTGTAGCCTTAACATGGCAAGCCTCAGTTTATTCATCTCTGAAGTGGGACAATAGTGAAAAATCAGAACACTGTGAGCCAGGGTCTCATAGGTACTGGAAAGGCACAGAAGAGTTTCCAGCCCCGAATAACCTCAACTCAGGTGGGGAAGGCTGCCCTTCTGGAAGTCCACACCCTGCCCGTGCTTGATCATCATCACTGTCCTCAGATACAGTGTCCAAGACTGGGATCACAGACTGACAACCCTAACACAACCATATGGGGGCCCCACAGCCCCTCTGCAGTTAGAGACAGCAACAGAGAAGCCCTGGAGGGGTGGCCAGGTAACTGATACTCACACTTAAATCTCAAATGAAATACAAATATTTTCATATAAGGATGTCCCAAAATAAATACTTGTGCCACAAGATTGTATGTTGCTCATAAGTTCAAATGAAACTGGGCATTTTTACTTGCTAAACCTGAGCACTCCACAGTGGCCACCACTTGTCCGTCCTGAGCCTAAGGCTTTTCGTGCTTGTGAGTATATACACACACTTGTATGTGTGTAAACCATTAGTAAACACCCACTGTATTCCCAACAGTGCATTAGATACTTTTCCTGAAAGTAAGCGTCTATCTCACAAGTGTCTTGCACCTTTCTTTTGAGAAGGAAATTGAGGCTCAAAGAAATAGCACAACTCTTCAGATGCTCTGCAGCCTGAGCATCAGGGCCTAGACGGGAGCTGATATGTCCCATTACAACTCCTTCCTCTTTAACACCCTCTCCACAATGGCTCTAAACCCAGGGGTTATGGATGGCCTTGGTGAGCCTGGGCCAGCAATTGGTTCCTGTTTCTCTTGGTAGTGGCCCAAAGCTTTCACCGGGCTCGCAAAGCAGGCATCCAAGTGACTTTTTAACGCTCACATCAATCACAAACGTTTTAGAAAACATCACTTGGTAACTGTGCAAAGTGGAGCAGACTCTATAGAGGACACATCAGCACTGACAAGGTTATAAGGCCCGTACCCTTTGACCCAGTTCTACTTCTAGGAATTTATTTTATAAACAACTCCCACACTTGGGAAATGACAGATGAGTATGATTACTCATTGCAGCGTTGTTTATAAAAGCAAGGGGATTAGGAATGACATAAATGTCTGCTGCTTGGGGGCCATAAAAGAAGACTGGTGCAGCCATAACAAGGAGGGAAGAGGTCTTTCTGTAGTGATGGAAAAGCCCCTAAGTCTGTGGGCCGAGATTGAGAACTGCGTTTGCATATCAGGAATCCGGAATGTCATATGCTTACATTACAATTCACAACATTAGCAAAATTACAGTTATGAAGTAGCACTGAAATAATGTTATGGTTGGGGGTCACCACAACATGAGGAGCTGTACTGAAGGGTCGCAGCTCTGGGTAGGTTGAGAACCCCTGCTCTAAGATGCATTAGTACATGGGGAGATATATAAAAGAACATCTTCTACCACATGGGTGGGGAAAGTGTGTGTAGATGTATATATACATACACACAAAGACACTTATGTCCACTCCTGTATACCCACACTCATGTGTGTGTGTGTGTGTGTGTGTGTGTGTGTACGAAAGCTGTCACAAAAGTCAATAATAGTACATTAAAACATTATCCATGGGAAAGGAATCTAAGTCGTGGGGCTAGTGAGATGACCCAAGGGGTAAAGGTGCCTGCTGGCAAGCTTGGCCACCAAAATTCAATTCCCAGGACCCAGATGGCAGAAGGGAGAACTGACTCCAACAAGCTGTCCTCTGACCTCTAACCTCTGACCTCTTCATGCCCACCACGATATGCACATGCCCACATACATGCATACACAAAATAAACATGAAATTAAAAAATGTAAAGACTAATTACTGTATCCACTGTGTCTTGGTTGTGCATTTAAAGTCTTGGACCATAGAAATAAGTCACATGCTCACATTCAATAATAACAGTAATAATAATGACTAAGGCAGAGATTTATTATTTTTTTTTTACTTCATCTTACTTTTCTTTTTTTTTATTTTCATATTTTATTTACATTTCAAATGTTTCAGGTCTCCCCTTTGGAACCTCCCCATTCCCTCTGCCTTCCCCCTGTCAATATGGGGATACTCTCCAACCCACCCTCCCACCCACCCACTCTCGTCCCTCCTCCTTGTCATTCTCCTACACTGGGGGATCTAACACCCTCAGGCCCAAGGGCCTCTCCTCCCCTTGACGGATAACAAGACCCTCCTCTGTAAGGCAGAGATTTAATTAGTTTGTCTTCCAGCACCACCTCTTCCAACTGTCAGGAATGCTGGGAAGAATCTGACTAAAGGCTGTGTGTGTGTGTGTGTGTGTGTGTGTGTGTGTGTGTAGCTTTTATTTTGGAATAATCATGGGCACACAGGAAGTTATAAAAACAGTAGAGAGCCCCAAATCCTCCTTCATCAGCTTCTCTCAGTGGTGGTACTTACACCACAGTGATGTATTTCAGAACGGAGATTGACATTGAGATGTTACTGTTAACTAGATGCTCTTATCCCATGGGTATTATTAAAATATAATCTTTTCATTCATGCACTCAAGAAGTTCATTGCTACAAAGAGGCTGCAGAGATGGTTAAGAGCATGCACTGCTCTTAACCAGAGGACTCCAACTTCAGGTCCTAGCATGCTCACAGCGATCTATAACTCCAGCTCCAGGGGATCCAACAGCCCTCTGACCTCGGAGGGCTCTTGCATTCACATGCACAGACACATACAAATGCACATAATTAAAATAACAATTGAAGCCCAGCAGTGGCAGTATGCATCTGTAATTGGAGCAGAGGCAGGTGGACCTCTGTGAGTTCCAGGTCAGTCTGATCTACAATCCTAGTTCCAGGACAGCCAGAGCTGTTATACAGAGAAACCCTGTCTCAAAGAGCAACAACAACAACAAAAGGTTAAAAAGTGTTGATTGAACCTTTGGTAGCTGATCCAGTACTGGCTAACGGAATGCAATAATGACACCTGTGGTCTATCTGTGCCCTCTCAGTGACCCCAAAAGTCATGTGACAGTAGCGTCATTGAGGTCTAGGATCCTGCAATGCACAAGGAGTGCTGACCACAGCTCTAAAAAAGGAACTGTGTCCTTTGCTGTCCTGGTCACGGAGCTTCACAGCTTGCCCGAAAGCTGACTTTTAATCCTTAAAAGAACATAAGCAATTACTCTGGCTATATTTATCCATGTTCCTGGAGCCACACAGGGATTTGGCCTCACTCTATCCAATCTTCAGCTCATCACTCATCTCATCAGCGACCATCATGTGTCCTCGGCACAAAAGCAATAGGCCAATAGAGGCATGCTGGTCCACAGCTCAGGGAGGCTCTTGACTGACCATCTGACCTCTGACCAGGGAACAAGTTTTAGGGCCCAGGAAAACAAAAGCTCATCCTGGGACAGAGGGACGCCAAGGGAGGAGACATGGCTTCCTGCCAAGAATGCAGCCAGCCCTGGGGTTGATTGCTGGACAGCTTCTCTGGGAGCTAGCCCTGTTAACTTAGGGACTCCCAGAAGGCTCAGTACTTTGCAGGCCCTGAGAGAAGAGACAATGAGAGGCCAACTCAGCAGGCATGACAACCAACAGGTGTCATTCAGTCCGGGATCACAGGCACTGTGCCAGACACTTTGCATACATGGTCTAATGCTGCCATCATTGCCCAAAACACATGATGTGGAGCTTCTTACCCCTGCAGCCTAAATGAAAAATCCACCGTGGAGAGCTGAGGGACCTTGCCACCATCTTGCAATGTGCAAACTCTGGTCTCTGTGACGCTAGTGTCCCCAAGTAACCAACCACAGACTTCAAATGCAAGATTCCAAATCTCTGTCTCCCTCCACCAAGATAAGAGTATCCCTTTCCTCCTATCATCCCAATAAAACATTAGCAGGGACCCCTTTAAAAGGGGCGTGTGATTAGACTAGAAGTGGAACATACCCTAATCCCAGCGCTGGGGAGGCTGAGACAGGAGGATAGTGAGTTCCAGGCAGCCTGAGTTTTATAGAAAGATGCTGCCTCAAAAAATAAGTAAATAAAAAGAGAAAATAAGGTGAACGAGAGGAAAAGATAGTAATAAATCTTAGCCACAAAGAGACTGAGAGGGAGGGGGCACAAATGAGCATCTCTGGAGGCTTACAAGAGAATAACAGTGGAGGAGCTGTTGGTACCTTACAGATCAGGGGATGGAGGCTGCGCTGCACATAGCATGCAGAGAAGGACTTCTACAGCCATGATGTCACTCCTACCTGCTCTGAGACTCCTGAGAGGTTCAGGTGTGACAAGGATAGGGATGAGATGACTGGAAAAGAGGAGACAGAAAGTTCTGGACAGAAGTGGCAGACAGGAATGGGTCCAGGTAAGCTGTATACAAGACTTAGATGAGTGGTGTTAGGCTAACGTCAGAGAACTGTGAACAGCTATTGAGTATATTTCTTTTTCATAGACATTTGAATTTATAATTCGGGAAATATTTTCCATGCACTTTAGCATGAACCAAATTAGCAAGCACAGTGTGGCTAATGGGAGCCAAGATTTTTGCTGCTAAGTATGGAAAGAGAACAGGATAAATTGTGTACTGTCCCAAAGTGGATGAGACAGAGAAGGTAGCTGGTAGATAAAGATACAAACAGAGATGCAGATGTAATGTATGTAGGTGCCCTTGACTTATGATGGAGTCCCATCCCAATACACTCATTGTAAGCTAAAAATAATGTTAGTTGGAAACTCATTTAATATACACAACCCACTGAACATCGCTCGCAGCCTAGACTGTTCTGAGCACTCTGCTCAGAATACACACTCTTTAACAAGTAGCCTATTTTATAAGAAATGTGAGATAATTTATTGACCACCTGTATCTAAAACTAGCAATGGCTCTGTATGGAATCTAAGTTGTTGCCAGCGTGTTTGTGGCTGAGTAGGATCTGTCATGTCTTTCTTTTCTTTCTTCTTTCTTTCTTTCTTTCTTTCTTTCATGTGTGCATGTTGTATACATGTGACAAGAGGTGTGTGTGTGTGTGTGTGTGTGTGTGTGTGTGTGTGTGTGTACATGTGCAGGGTAGAGGCTGATGATGAGTGTCTTCCTTAGTCACTGTCTACCTTACTTTTTGAGACAGTTGCCTACTGAACATGGAATTCAGTGATTTGGCTACACTGGCTGCTGGCAAGTCCTGAGGATACTCCTATCTCTGCCTCCCCATGTAGGAGGTAGGCTCCAACTAGCCACATCTGAGACAACATGAGTGTGCTGGCTAGTGTTAAGTCAAGATTGCATAAGCTGGAGTCATTTGGAAAGATGGAAGCTCAGTTGAGAAAATGCTCCCACCAGATTGGCCTGTGGACAAGCCTATGGTGCATTTTCTTGTTTGTTTTTTTTGCTTTGGTTTTGTTTTTCTTGTTGTTGTTTTTATTCTTTACACATGTCACACCCAAATGTAGTTTCCCCTACTTCCACTCCTCCCAGTCCACCCCCCTCCCCTAAATCCTCTCCTCCTCCATTTCCCTTCATGAGGAGCAAGTTAGTAAGCAGCATTCCTCCATAGATATCCTCTGCATCAGTTCCTGTCTCCAGTTCCTGCCCTGAGTGTAAGAAATTTTACTGATGCTACTTGTATTCAAATGCTAAATACTGGCCTCAAGATCTGGTTGCCCCAGCCCATGGGGAGATCCTCAGGGATGAGGGGATCCTCATGTTTACCAAATGATGCTATGTACCTTGCTCCCCAAGTTAATTAGTCCATAAAAGGCTAAAACCTGTGATTGGGCAGTAGATTGAGGGGGGTGAGTTTTCAGTTACCTAGCTGGGGGTTGCAGGCAAAGAGAGAAAGGAAGAAGAAGGAACATGGGGAGAGGAGGAGGCCACCATGAGAGGAGATGGATCGTGAGCACATGGCCAGAAGAAACAGAAAGTAACAAGGGACATATGGCTGGGATATTAGACTCGCTCCAGACCTGCCCAGTCTAGGCTTCCAGTTTACAAATAAAATATGTGGGTTATGTATCTTTTATAGGGGCTAGCTAGAATTTAATTCCTTTTACACCTGACTTCCTTCAATGATGGACTGTGATGTGGAATATAAGTTGAAATAAACCCTTCCTCTTCATGGTGTTTTATCATAGCAATAGGAAGCTAAGACAGTGGGCATCCAAATAACTAATGCTAGCAAAGAGTTATAGCCCACTGAATAAAATAAGAATTATGAGTTCTTGCTGATAAAAACAAACCCAGGAGAAAGAGAAATTCTACTTGACAGCAGAACAAAATCTTTGATAATTGTAGAATGTTGAAACGAGACCATCATGATTTGGTAGTTGTGTTATTTATTGGTGGGGAGGGGACACTAATGAATGTTAAAATTCCTGGTTGGAAGTTTATGAATCACAGGCATTTACATAGTCTCAAAGTATTTCCTCCATGATATGCTAATTAAGAAGCTTTACAGAGCTGGGTCAGTGCCTTGAGCAGACCTTGGGCTTGAACTCCTCAGCCAGTCCCTCAACACCTAGAGGAAGCTCCACGCCCAGGCTCTCGGACATGCTCAGGATCATAGGATCAGAGGTGAAGAGGACACAACATCTGTCCCAACACCAGGAGTAACTAGGACCAGCAGGATCCAGGGACCCAGAAACCCTGCTGGACCAGTGGCACAGTCTCCTTTCATTCTGGGCTGGTGCCCTGAGCAGACCTTGGGTGCAAACTCCTCAGCCAGTCCCACAACACCCAGAGGAAGCTCAACTCCCAGGTGCTCTAACACTCCTAGGATCACAGGATTGCAGGATCCCAGGAGCTTGGTCACACTAGGATCTCAAGGTCGCAGAGGCAGATTGACTACCAGGAGCTCTGTCATACCCAGGATCTCAGGGTCACAGGATCACAGAATCACAGGATCCCAGAAACAGCTGGTCTCTGAGGAGTTCTGACACAACCAGGATCACAGGAAGGACGGGCTCCAGTCAGATAAAGGGAGGGCAGGTAGCACAAGAGATAACCAGATGATAGGAGGCAAGCACAAGAACATAAGCAACAGAAACCAAGGTTACCTGGAATCATCAGAACCCAATTCTCCCACCATAGCAAATCCTGGAGACACCATCACAATGGAAAAGCAAGATTTGGATCTAAAACCACCTCTCATGATGATGATAGAGGACTTTTAAAAGGACATAAATAACTCCCTTAAAGAAATACAGGAGAACACAGGTAAACAGGTAGAAGCCCTTAAAGAGGAAACACAAAAATCCCTTAAAGAATTACAGGAAAACACAATCAAACAGGTGAAGAAATGGAACAAAACCATCCAGGATCTAAAAATGGAAACAGAAACAATAAAGAAATCACAAAAGGAGACAACCCTAGAGACAGAAAACCTAAGAAAAAGATCAGGAGTCATAGACGCAAACATCACCAACAGAATACAAGAGATAGAAGAGAGAATCTCAGGTGCAGAAGATACCATAGAAAACATGGACACAACAGTCAAAGAAAATGCAAAATGCAAAAAGCTCCTAACCCAAAACATCCAGGAAATCCAGGACACAATGAGAAGACCAAACCTAAGGATAATAGGTATAGAAGAGAGTGAAGATTCCCAACTTCAGGGGCCAGTAAATATCTTCAACAAAATTGTAGAAGAAAACTTTCCTAACCTAAAGAAAGAAATGCCTGCCGGGCAGTGGTGGTGCACACCTTTAATCCCAGCACTGGGGAGGCAGAGGCAGGCGGATTTCTGAGTTCGAGGCCAGCCTGGTCTACAGAGTGAGTTCCAGGACAGCTAGCGCTATACAGAGAAACCCTGTCTCAAAAAACCAAAAAAAAAAAAAAAAAAAAAAGAAAAGAAAAGAAAAGAAAAAAGAAAGAAAGAAAGAAAGAGATGCCCACGAAAATACAGGAAGTCTACAGAACTCCAAATAGACTGGACCAGAAAAGAAATTCCTCCTGTCACATAATAATCAAAACATCAAATGCACTAAACAAAGAAAGAATATTAGAAACAGTAAGGGGAAAAGGTCAAGTAACATATAAAGGCAGACCTATCAGAATTACACCAGACTTCTCACCAGAGACTATGAAAGCTAGAAGATCCAGGGCAGATCTCATACAGACCCTAAGAGAACACAAATGCCAGCCCAGGCTACTATACCCAGCAAAACTCTCAATTACCATAGACGGAGAAAACAAGATATTCCATGACAAAACCAAATTTACACAATATCTTTTCACAAATCCAGCCTTACAAAGGATAATAGATGGAAAACACCAACACAAAGAGGGAAACTACACCCTAGAAAAAGCAAGAAAGTAATCTTCTTTCAAGAAACCCAAAAGAAGATAGCCACACAAACATAAAAATAACATCAAAAATAACAGGAAGCAACAATCACTTTTCCTTAATATCTCTTAACATCGGTGGACTCAATTCTCCAATAAAAAGCCATAGACTAACAGATTGGCTACCTCAACAGGACCCAGCATTTTGCTGCATACAGGAAATGTACCTCAGTGACAAAGACAGATACTACCTCAGAGTAAAAGGTTGAAAAACAATTTTCCAAGCAAATGATCCCAAGAAACAAGCTAGAGTAGCCATTCTTATATCGAATAAAATCAACTTTCAACCAACAGTTATCAAAAAGGATAAGGAAGGACACTTCATTCTGGTCAAATAGAAATATTTAAGGGGTAACGTCAGCAAGTGTTACAGGTATCTGATGAATCTCAGTGTAATGGCCTTGGGAAATGCACAGGAATGTTGCTCTTTGTTCAGAGTGAAGCTAACATATCTTCAAGGGAGAACATTGGAGGTATTTGAATTTTATGTTCACATTAGGGAGGTGAGCTCTGTATATTTTAGAAGACTAATATTTATTTTCTCTGAATTTAGTCAGGAGTTGTCAACTATTTCTAGTTGAGTGTGACAGTAGTAAGGTTTTCAAAGCCTACTGAAAACAAGTAACATTAAACGTGTGATTTATGAGATTAGGTTGTGTGCTATTTTGACTGAAGTAAACTTTCCTTTGTCATTTCAAAGGATAAAAAAATGAATGGCCTATAAAACTGTAAGAGTTGATCTGTCAGAAATAATTTCCAGTTGTATAATGTTTTCACAAAGTGGTTTATTTTAATATTTATAATGTAAAATTATAAAATGATGATAATATTGACTTCTAAAGTTTTAGCCTAGAAAATAGCATTTTAATTATGATAGAAATGTCTATATGTAATTTCATAATTTATTACTTCTGTATTTAATTTTGATATGTTCCTCATAATTCACCATTGTATATAATACTGCGATAGATATCCCACAGTACATACATATGTTTGTCAACATAAATTCCTAGAAATAAGTTTACTAGATAAAATTTTATGCAGAATTTACATTTTAGTACTTGTTGGTAAACTGTTCATTAGAAGTACTGTATTGATTTGTACTGTTATATGGAACATTTCTTTAAAATTCTCTAACAATTAAATTTTATTATAAAAAAATAAATTTGAAAAAAAAGAAGAAGCTTTACAGAGAGAAAGTTGGCATAGGCAAGCAAACAAGATTTACAGTACCTGTCAAGTGGGAGAGACTGATATAGGAAGGGCTGCAGAAAAGCCTCAGCAGCCCAGAGAAAAAAGAGAGTTCCAGGGCCAAGCACTGAGAGGAAGGGCCTGTGGGGGCTCTGCATGGAGCCAGCTGAGAGGAAGGGCTTGTGGGGGCTCTGCATGGAGCCAGCTGAGTGAGAAGAGTATGCAGAGCCTAATGGCCAGAACAGGTATCATCCTGGAGGCATCTTGGAGTTACAAGCACCAGAAACCAGCTCTGGCTAGCTCAAGTGGCAAAAGAGCTTGTCCGTAGGCTAATTCGGACTCCACAGGCCTAAGGACAGGAGAGGAAGAGCACACAGGCATCAGGGGAGCAGAGAGCTGTCAGAACCCAGCCTGCTGCTATCTTCCTTCCCTCTCCTCTATTTGTCCCTTCTTTAGCTGCACACTCATTGGCTATGGCCCATAATAACCTCACGGCTCCAGGCTTGTCTAGCCCTTCTTTCAAACTGACAGGAGACATCTGACCTGCCAGTGTGTGTTTAATTGGGTCTCATACACCATGAGCTGCCTTGGGGGCAACTAACCCTAACAGCTCCTATAATGATAGCTAGAGCCATGGTACAGGCACCATGAGCCACTTTACTAGGTTGCAAAGCAATCAAGGACATCACTGTAAGGGAGTGAGGGAAGGGACCTCTTCACTCAAGGTCACCACACTCTCACCATATGCCAAATGTTTGCAGGGTGACCTGAAGCCATGTTACCTGATGGCACAGTGTGGTGCATTTTAGTTTTCCTATTTTACAAATGGAGACATTAAGCTTCAGGAAAGGTAAGCACTCATCTAGGATCTCAGGGGCAGCTGATGAAAGTATAAATAGATGCTTGCCCGAGTACAAAGTTCACATTCTTTCTTCAGGAACACTCTGCCTGGGGACTTGCTTTGTCAGAGCCAGGGAGGAACCATAGGACTTAGTGTAAGAAGACCACAGAGGTCTTACAGCCTTAATGTGCTTGCTATGGCAAGACAGTCCCCACCCCCACCCCTGTTTACCCTTTTAGATCCTCAAACCTCAGGAAATCTGAGGAAAACTATAGACTCTGTTGCCAGGTAACCCCACACATCATAGTAAACTTGGATGGGGTGTACGGACGCCCCCAGTTACCAGTGGTTCACACCATCACCCCCATCCTCAGATTCTGCAGGAGAGAGAACTACCCCAGTTACTAGTGTTAGAGAGAGAGAGAGAGAGAGAGAGAGAGAGAGAGAGAGAGAGAGAGAAAGAGAGAGAGAGAGATTCTGCAGGAGAGAGAACTAGCTGCTTTCCTAACTTCTAACTAGGTCCCATGACACAACAGATTGCTTATCTCACCAAAGGAGCCATTCAACCTTTCTCTGATTCGCCCTTCTGGCCTCACATGGTTTTCCTGTTGGATGGAAACAGGAAAGAGATGTGAAGCAGAAGATTTTTGAGGTTTTGGAGCTGACATTCCACTGAGATGATTGCTAACAAGAGCCTAATTTCACTAATCCTGAAAGGGCTGTGGCTGGCCTTCCCGGTCACTGGCTGCACTATGAGGCCTTCCTCCCTAGCCTGGGGTATGGAGCTGTCTTTTAAAAAGCCTTTGAAGTTGCAAAGATCACTTTTTAAGAGCAAACCCCAGAGCTGTTTTGGAAGCACCTTTCTTCAAGTGAAGGCTAACTGAATTAGAGAAAATAGTTGTTTTTCAGAGCCATAACTAGAGAAGGAAGAGGGGTTGAGGGGACCTCCCCATCTCCCTGATGCAACTGCTGAACTGCTGCGGGCTCACTCCTCAGACCTAGATTTTCTTCTGTATATGCTCATCATCACTGAGACTACCTTATCCAAGCTCCAGATTCTAAACACCATCTACACACTGAAGACCATTTCCCCCTATCCTGAACATCTATGTGTCTGTGCATGTGTGCAAGTGCATGTGGATTCACATATGTGTAAGTGAGTGTCAGATATCAAGCCCAGGTCTGGTTCCTCAGATGTTCACCATGTTTTTAAAATAATTTATTTGCTTTTATCTTACATACATTGGTGTTTTGCCTCCATGTAAGTCTGTATGAGGGTGTCAGATCCCCTGGAACTGGTATGACAGACAATTGTGAGCTGCCATGTGGGAATTGAACCTGGGTCTTCTGGTAGAACAGCCAGTACTCCCACTCACTGATCCATCTCTCCAGCCCCTGTCTGCTATGTTTTTAAGACATGGTCTTTCACTGATTTGCCTCACAGATTTAACTAGACTGGCTGGCCAGTGAGCTCCAGAGGTCTGCCTGTCTCCTCCTCAGAGCTAGGATTATCAGTGCTTGTCACCATGCCCAGCTTTTCCCATCAGTCCTGGATATAGGGCTTAGGACCTTATGCTTACACAGCAAGCACTTTACCAACTGAGCTGTCTCCCTAGCTGCTACACTCTGAACACTCTGAAAAGTTTATAGCCAGACTGAACCTGTCCTTCAAGCCCCCAAGTCAAATATCTGTCACTCAACACCTCTTCTTGGGTGTCTCATGGACCCCTCCTAATTAACATGCCCAACCTGAGTCCCTGCTCTTTGCTTTTCTCCATCTCAGTGAGGGGACAACTCATCCTTTTAGTTTCTCAAGTATAAAATATAAACACTGTTCATAAGACCTGTTTTGATCACCATATGCGCCTTGGGAAACCCATCCAAAAACTGCCAGTTTTATCTACATGTGTCCAAAATGTGACCACCTCCCTCACCCCACCCTGGCCTAAACCACTATACTTCCCTGTATTGTGATTAATTCAGTCACTTTCTAATTGCTCTTTCCCCACAGTACTGCAGGAAGAGTGATTCTATGTAGTTGTGTTAGACCCTGCTTTCTGCTCATACCACTCCAATGGCTTCCCATACATTTAGCATAAAAAGCTAATTTGGGGCCATGAGTAACAGGGCATTCCTGTAACCCTAGCACTCAGGAGTCCAAGGCAGGAGGAGTGTGTGTCCCGCGCTACGGTCTCGCCAGCAAGAACGACGCGGCACACATAGGATCCTTCTGCAGTAAAGCTTTAATGCATCTTGAGAGGGAGAGCATAAGCTTGCCACGAGTGGAGACCCTGAACAATAGAACACCCGCCCTTTATATGGGTCACAGCGCTTGCCTGGGACATGGAGCTTCCCCATTGGCTCCCGCACACCAGGCCAGATGACGCCACGAGAGAGGCTGAGACTCTGAGGTGGAAAATTACCAGGTGCATGCGCACTAGCCTGTTTACAACTTGTCCTCGGCCGAATGTAGGCGCCATCTTGTAATGGCGAATGTGGGTGCAACTCAGGCGGCTCCCAACAAGTGTGAGTTATAGACCAGCCTGGATTACATAGTGAAACTTCACCTCAAAAAAAAAGAAAGAAAGTCATGAAATTTGCTACCAACTGGACCTATTACAGAGATCCACAACTGGCTAAAATGCAGAGAATAAGCACACATGGGGTATCCGGCCATAACTGGTACATCTACGATGCACCCCCTACACCTAAGGCTTGGGAACATCTTTTCTGAGATGAGCTGGAAAAGTTGTAAGAGCCATGGGACCATGACGCCTGCTGTGAGATTGTCTTTCAGCAATAACAGAGAAGCTGTACCCATGAAACCTCAACAATATGGTTGCCTAAACTTCATAATGGCACCACCAGTCATGACGTGTTGGAGGTTGGTCTGGTGCTGCTATGTATTCAAATGCTAAATCCTGGCCCCCAAGATCTGGTTGCCCCCAACAAGCAGATCCTCAGGTAAACCAAGTGGTGCTGTGTAAACCTTGCTCCACAATTTAAAACTATTGGTTAAATAAAGATGGCTACAGCCAATTACTGGGGAGAATAGAAGAGGCAGAGTTTCAGTTACTGGGCTTGGGTCACAGGTAGGGACCATGAGGAGAAGAGAAGAGGGGGGTGAGTGAAGGAGGAGGAAAATGGAAAGACCAGGAGGTCTCCATTAGATGTACGGATTACACATACGTGCCCGAAGGAAATGGACCCTGAGGACATGCTGATGGAACAAAAGTAACCCCTGGTAAGATTCAAATATCATGTACTTGGGTAATTGTACTGGCTAGTTTTGTGTGTCAACTTGACACAAGCTGGAGTTATCACAGAGAAAGGAGTTTCAGTTGAGAAAATGCCTCCATGAGATCCAGGGTAAGGCATTTTCTCAATTAGTGATCAAGGGGTGAGAGCCCCTTGTGAGTGGTACCATCTGTGGGCTGGTAGTCTTGGGCTCTATAAGAAAGCCAGCTGAGCAAGCCAGGAGGAGCAAGCAAGCCAGTAAGTAGCATTCCTCCATGGCCTCTGCATCAGCTCCTGCTTCCTGACCTACTTGAGTTCCAGTCCTGACTTCTTCTGGTGATGAACAACAGCATGGAGGTGTAAGCTCAATAAATCCTTTCCTCCCCAACTTGCTTCTTGGTCATGATGTTTGTGCAGGAATAGAAACTGTGACTAAGACAGTAATGCAGCTGGGAAGTAGACAGTCTAGCAAGTAGAAATATAGATTAGGGATAATCTCCCAAGAATTGTGCTAGAGCTCATTTTTAAAATCCATAGGACTCTGCATTGATTATTGGGGGGGCTGACTGGGTCATATTAATAACTAATAGAGCTTATTAAACTCCATTTACAAAGACAGGCCAACAAGGATGGGGAAATAACAAAAGACCCCACCTCTAAATAAAGAGCTAATGACAATTAATGGACACTGAGAGGGGAATTAGTTTTCTCAAGGGAAGAGCTATCTGATATCTAATTCCAAGTGACTGTCCCCAAACACATATGCATGTATGAAACACTAAAAGGAGTCAGAAGGCTGTATGTAAATACACACACACACACACACACACACACACCCCACACCACATACACATAACAATAATAATTATAGGAGATGTCATAAATTTGAGGGGACAAAGGAGGAGCTGGGAGGACAGTGAAGGAGTCTTTCCACAGCCTGAGAGACCCAACACAATGAGATCCTCCTCTCTTGAACCTTACCACCATTGTAGGGTTGTGGGTCCTGAGTCTGCTCCACCACAGGGCTCCACCACTTGGCAAGGCAGAACGTGGGGAGATTGGACAATGGCTCTGTAGGCAAAGGCCTTCTCCATTACTCTCCATGGGGGATCCTGACAAAAAGAGACAGTCTGTGGTTCCAAATCATTTATTGCTATGGTGGAAAGTGGATGTGTA
The DNA here is from genome assembly GCA_019843965.1 of Rhynchomys soricoides. NCBI lineage: Eukaryota > Metazoa > Chordata > Mammalia > Rodentia > Muridae > Rhynchomys > Rhynchomys soricoides. The sequence continues at coordinate 2,276,864 of JADRCH010000134.1, forward strand.
AAACCATACCCCATTTCTCAGGGGGGGCCTGAGATTAAATACCTTTTGTAGGGAGGAGTGTCTGGGAAGGAGAGCTTATTGGCTAAGCCCTCCAGGCCTCTAGGTATCTCATTAAAATGGAGATCTGTCTGGAGTCTACATGACCACAGGTCACAGTCTTTTCCTATTGTCTTGGTCTGAGATGTTAGGAATGCCTTATCTACCTGTGGAGGGACTTGGGGTATTGCTCTTACATGACTGAGGGCCATAAATCTATGGGGGGCTGCCACTAGTGACAGATGTCTGGTTCCCAGGAGCAGGCAAAGCTCCTATTCTCCCTTCAGGATCCCCAGGGCTTCCAAACCTTGCTCAACCAAGGACCAGGCTACCTCCCATGGTTCACTGCCCTACACTCCATCTCACTGACTGAGACGGCTACTCTTAGTTGTCAACTTGACTACATCTGGAATTAACTAAAACCCCAAAATAGAGAATACCTGTAAGAGATTTTTGCTTAATTTGAACTTGGAAGATCTTTAACTCAGATCTTTGAGACAGGAAGGCATGCTTTTAATCCAGATCTTTTGAGCTGGGAAAACTAATTCAGATCTTGAGAGGGGAAGACACAACTTTAATCCAGATGGGGGAAAACCCACCTCTAATCTGGGCACACATTTAAGCCTCTATAAGGACATGGAAGAAGGAAGCTTTTATTCTTTGCCTGCTTGCCCTCACCTTGCTAGCATATTGATTCCTTCACTGGCATTAGAGCCTAGTTCTTCAGGATTCCAGCATATACTGAAGACCAGCTGAGACATCCAATCTCATGGACTGAGCAACTACTGGATTCTTGGGCTTTCTATTCACAGACAGCCATTGTTGAATTAGCTGGACCAAAACCTTTCATTCTAATAAATCCCCTTTATTTATTTATATAAAAATATAAGTCTTTTTATAGGCTTCCAGCAGAAAGTGTGGCCCAGATTAGAGGTGGGTGTTCCCAGCTCAAATGATCTGGATGATAGATAGGTAGGTAGGTAGGTAGATAGATAGATAGATAGATAGATGGATGGATGGATGGATAGATAGATAGATTTATATAAAAATGTATACAGAGAAAGACATTTATTCTATAAGTTCTGTTACTCTAGAGAACCCTGAGTAATACACTGACTGGCTACACACTTGGCCCCGAGGTCACTATTGCTCTGTATCGTACCCTTCCTCAGCCGTCATCTGCTGACCATTCCCTCCATGAGCTTGTGTCCATCTTGTAGCTCTGTATCCACTCTTCCATTGCTTTCATGCAGCTGTCACTATTAAATGGTATAAACTGAATTTGTTAGTCTTCTGTCAGATCCCAGTGCCTTCAACAGCGCTGGAGGATGTTTATATTTCATGCTTGAGTAACTTGGAGGGTGGACTGGCCACTCATTGAGATAGAGAAGACTGAGAGAAGTGCACACTCAGGAGACATTTAACTTCCAGGATGAATGGACGGAGGACCTACTAAGTGCTATCATATTCTGACTCACATTTTACATGAGTAATCTAGACTCAAAGATCTCTTAGGTGTTGAAAGCCAAGATGTGAACCCAGATCCAAGGAAGAAAACTGGAAATGTTGGAAAGGGAGATAGGGAGGGGTGCAGAGGAGAGGAGGCCAGCAAATCCCCAAGGAGCAAAGATCCCTCATGGACTAAACCCGTTATCCTGAGAATGCACTCCTAAAGATGTTCTGCCCACTTCTTCCAGTTAAGAGGAAAGCTTGGAGAAAGGAAACACTATTTGCAGGGTCACACACCTGCTTTGTGGCAGAACTAAGCCTAAACATCCCAATGTCTGTGTTCTCTCCTTCGAAGAAAAGGAAGGCCTGGACTCCATGGCTGAAGTAGAGTTCAATACCTTCCTCAATTCCCAGGAAATCGATTTTTAAAAGATGCCTGCTGGAGTTAATGCCATCTAAATGCAAGCTAATAAAAGAGACTATAATGAAGTCAGGTAGGCCGGGTGGGATGAGGCAGGTGGACATCCTCACTCTCGGCAGCAGGTGATGGCCAGTTTACTCTATTGAGCCAGCTGTCTGCTATTTATTTTCATGTTAGTGTAACTACAATACCTAAGACAGTTTTTAAAAGGGAAGGCTTTATCCCAGAGGGAACCAATCTACCACTCAGAGAAGGCAAGGCAGAGGTCCTGGCTGCAGTAGCATGTGGCAAAGGTTTGTTCACGTCACTACAGAGATCAGAGAGCATTGGCTCAGTACTATAACCTTCGAAAGATACTGCCTACTGTCTACATATGCTAGCTAAGCACTGTCTTCTAAAGGCTCCACAGCCCCCCATGGAAGCAGCATCAGCCAGGATCACTGCTTGGGATGCAATGTTCTGTAGTCTTAGCACCTCTTTTATTTCAACAATGACCAAGAAATAGCACAATTAACTGAGCATGTCCTCCAAACATGGAGAAGTATCTGCCTCAGACCTCACAAATGCACCAGGCAAACCGTTTGTTTTCGTAGACTTGAACTTTCACATTTAAAATAAACCATGTCCTAGCCAAAAGAATTCAATTTGGACCTGAGCCTTCCTTTGTGATCTTCCTTCTTCTCTCTGGATTAAAGGCAAGCATCTTAGAGCCTCGGAGCCTGGATTGGAGTCTCCCAGTGACAGTGTTAAGGAGAGCTAGGACTTTGCTCATGTCTTCTGGGTTGAACTAGTGCCCTGTGTGCTTTCCTGGATGTTGAAAGCATCTTGGCGTTGAAACATCACAACATGAGACCCTGAGATAGGCATTTGAGTCATGGGTCCACAGGAACAGTGAGGGCCTCAACAGAGTGGTCCACCCCATCCAAGTCTGCTTTCTGTTGCTGTGACAACAGACCAAGAACAACTTAGAGAGGAAAGGGTTTGTTTGGGTTACACTTCACATTACAGTCCACCATTGAAGGAAGTCAGGGCAGGAACCTAAAGGCAGAAACCCAAGCAGAGATCATGGGGGATGATACTTACCAGCTTGCTCACAGGATCATCTGGCCAGGTATGCCACCTCCCACAGAGAGCTGGGTCCTTCCATATCAATCATTGATCAAGACAGTCCCCCACAGCTTGCACACAAGCCAATCTGATGGATGCATTTCCTCATTTGAGGTTCTCTCCTCCAAGGTGACTCTAGTTTGTGTCAAGTTGACAAAAACTAGCCAGCCCAGTCCCTTAGAGGTGCATGGCCCTTGGCAATACAATGGCTCTGCATATGAGCTACCATCCTATGTCCCAGAGAGCACCCACCTGTTCTTTGAATTTAGATGTGGAGTATAAGAGGTGTTGATGCTGTTGGGCTAAAAATAATACAAACCAGACAGTGTGAAGAGTCGTGCCATTATGCAAGCCACTGTGCAAACTACAAGAGATGGAGAAGTGGAGTTCACAGAACAGGACTTACCTTCAGCTGCTGATGGAGTTCCTTCCATATGACCCAGAGAACACAGACCAGACAGGACAGGAGGGGCTGGGGATAGAGTTCAGTTGGTGGAGTGCTTGTCTAGCATGCAAGAAGCCCTGGGTTCAGTCTCCAGCACAGAATAAACCAAATGTAGTGGCACATGCCTGAACTCTGAGGACTCACAGGTAGAGGCCAGCCTGGCCTAGAGACACTATGTCAGAAGAGTGGGGATCCAAGATCTTAGCAGGAGATGGTTTTACTCCTCCAGAAGCTTAAAGCCTTGCCACTGTTCTTAGAGAATTGGCAGAATCCAAAACTACAGCTTAATAATAATGTCCGCAGCTCGGTATTCATTCATTTGGTCATTCATTCAAAAGCCCCTGTTACGTGCCTTGCATCCATGTCATCTGGCAGAGGGGCCCAGACGCCAGCGATGGAAAGGACTCCATCCTTTACATCCCCACTCATATCTTCCTCTGCTGCTGCAAAGCTGGGAGCCTTCTCTAAGAGGTCAGAAGACCCTCATCTCTGTCCTTACCCCTGAAAATCCAAACACTTGCCATAAAAAACAAATCCAACAAACAAAAGGCCAGGCCTGGAGGTGCAACATGGGACTCTCCTAGTCTCACTGTTTACATGCTAAGCACACAAAACAAGTAGGAAATGTGAGAGATGCGTAGTAGTAGTAGTAGTAGCAGCAGTAGTAAATCCCTAAATATGTTCTAATTTAAGATCTTCATATTATTGTTTCCATACAGCTTATGTGGTTTTTCACATACACCAAGACAAAAGAAAATAAAACCGGAAGTTTGCCAGATATTCCACGTCCTACTTTGATAAATTTCTCTTCCTATCGCACTTACTACGTGCTATTCACATTTTCATAGCAACTCTGTACAAAAGAGCTATCTAATCCCAGAGCTCAGGAGGCAGAGGCAGGTGAAGCTCTGAGTTCAAAGCCAGCCTGGTCTCCATAGTAAGTTCTAAGCTAACCTAGTGAGACCCCGACTCTCAGGAAAACAAAAGAAACCATCAACAGCTGCTCAGACCCAGCTTCAGTGGCCAACGATGTTCTGGAGCATAATAAGGTCCCAGTAACAAACCAAATCACAATTGGGCATCAAATGAATTAATTAGTCTTTCTTACAGAATAAGGAAAGGGGCTACTGGCAGGAATGTGGGGGACCCCAAAGCAGCCACACTAGAAATTCTTCATTCCACATGGATGATGGTTTCTCCCAAAGCTGCATAAATGAAGCCCTCTCCTCAAGTAACTTCCCCCAGCCTATATATGCTCCAGCCCCTCCTGGAGATGTTCAATTAGGGCAGAATTGTATACAAATGGCTAAGAGAAGCAGTTGGGATCTCAGAGGAAGGCTCAACGACACTCTGAACTCTTCCTTCTATGAGGGAGTGTTAACAGTCCACAGGTTTGAAGGGTGGACTCTTGAAGATCTAACATTCCTATCACATTTGATTTGCATTGAGCAAATCTCCTGTATAGGCCACACTGACACTCTACCCTCCCCCATCTGTCGAGTCAGGCTTAAAGACCCCATGTCTTCTACAGCAATGAGTGCGTGCCACGTGTGTCTCCTGTGATGCACACTGTAAGTCATTCTGGGAATTCTACTTCAGACTGAAGGCTGGGAGGTCACATGGAAGTCTGTCACCACTAACAAGCTTTCTGAGAAACAAGCACTGAAATCCAAAGACAGTCCCAACTTGTGAAAGACAGAAGTCATACATACTAGGAGCTTGTGTAAGATAAAAGAATCCCCCAAATGCCTGTAATTCCTCTCAAAAAAGCACCACATGTGATTACTTGCAGAAGATGACTCCAATGTTCTAATCAGGGTAGCAGGGATGAGAACACCTGCTTTTGAATATAAGAATAACTATTCTGGCTGGGCAGTGGTGGCGCACGCTTTTAATCCCAGCACTTGGGAGGCAGAGGCAGGTGGATTTCTGAGTTCGAGGCCAGCCTGGTCTACAGAGTGAGTTCCAGGACAGCCAGGGCTACACAGAGAAACCCTGTCTTGAAAAACAAAAAAGAAGAAGAAGAAGAAGGAGAAGAAGAAGGAGAAGGAGAAGGAGAAGAAGGAGAACTATTCTGGAATGGAGGATTCTGAGCAGTTTGAGGTCCATAAAGAGACAGGGAGTTCAAGTTTGGCAGGTGTCCTCGCTGACTGGTAACTCAAACCAGACCAAGGCTGGGGAGCAACTGGCAGTTGGTGTCTGACTGCTGACTGGGCCATTGCAACAACCTCCACTTTCTGCCTCTAGCTCTACCACGCTAACCCAGTCATTGCACAGAAAACTAGACAGTTATTATATATGTGTGAGAAAGAGTTGTCTGAGTGTGTGTTGTATGTGTGAGTGTGTATGTGCAAATATGTGTGTTTATGTGTTTGAGAGAGTGTGTGTAACTCTGTGTGTGAGTGTGTATGTGTGTGTAAATATGTGTGTGAGTGTTTGGGGGGTCTGTACGTGTGTTTGTGAGGGTGTGAGTGAGTGTGTGTGTACTCCAGGTATCCTGTTCTATCACTTTCCACCTTATCCCCTTAAGACAGAGTCTTTCCGAGAGGCAGAGGCAGGCGGTTTTCTGAGTTCAAGGCCAGCCTGGTCTACAGAGTGAGTTCCAGGACAGCCAGGGCTACACAGAGAAACCCTGTCTCGAAAAACAAAAACAAAAACAAAACAAAAACAAAAAACAGAGTCTTTCACTGAACCTGAAGTTTTACTTCTTTTTGCCCAAGCCATATGTCTGGCCTGCAAGTCTCAGTGACCTTCTGTCTCCACCCTCATACCCAGTGCTGGGGTTATAATCACATGTGGCCAGGCCTGACAGGCATCTGAACTCAGGTCCTTAGGTGTGCATAGCAAGCTCTCTTACCAACTGAGCCATCTCCCTCACTCTGATTAATCTTCCTAAAAATACAGGATTTAATTATTTTATTTTATTTATGTATATGCAGTGAGTGCAGGTACCAAATGAGATCACTTCAGGCATCAGATTCCTCTAGAGCTACAGCTACATACAGGTAGTTTTTGGCAGGCCAGATATGGGTGCTGGAAATCAAAACTGGGTCATCTACAAGACTTAGACTCTTAACCACTGTGCCATCTCTCCAGCCCCCTTAAGATACACTGTGGATCAGACTGTCCATATAAACCAAATTCCTTTTTAAATGCCATCCATGTTGCTTTCAGAATAGAATTTAAGTCCCTCAATACCAGTTTATCTGAATGCCTAAACTGCCAGGCTTCCTGTCCTTGCCTTGCCTGCTCTTCTCACCCTTCCTTCTGGACTCATGGAATCCCATCCACTCTTCACAACTCCAGGAGACTAAGCACCTCCTCCACAAAACCTCAGGTGAAAATAACCACTCGCTTCTTGCTGTCTCATGTGCATGTGTGTGGGTGTGGGTGTATATGAGTTTATTGACATATGTGTGCAGGTGCATGTGCATGTGTGTATAAGAGGAGGCCAATGCTCAATTTAAAGCATTATACCTCAGGAGCTGTTGTTCATCTTGTTTTTGAGCCTGGATCTTGTATTGGCCTGGGGCTTACATATTCAGCTAGGCTGGCTGGCCAGCGAGTCCCAGGGATCTGCTTGTCTCTGGCACCCCAGCATAGGAAGTGTGTGACACCATGCTTGGGTTCTGAGTTTGAACTCAGGTCTGCATGCTTATATAGCGGGCTCTTTCCTGACTGAGCCATCTCCCTGGCTCTTCTCTCTGCCTCTCAATACTGGCTTTCCCCCATGCCATCACGTCACTCTCTGCCTGTGCTTCCATGTGCTTGCTCCTTGCCACTTTTCACCCCAGAGAATGTAAACTCTTAGCTCAGGATCATCTATAAGACCCTACCTATGCATAACTGCCAACATAACACAGTCAGTAAATTCTTGCTGAATTTGAGTTGGGTTAAAAGATAAATTAGATGATCTGGGGTAGTTCCTAAAGTATAGAACCTGCTTCCATGTCCTCCACAAAGCCAGCTCCAGAGTGAGGACGGGGGCTAAGGCACAGCATCTCAGGCTGAGCTACACCCAAGGGTTCACCACCAACCCCCAGGGGCCACCAGCCGGGAGTCAGGATGACCAGGACACTACTATCATGTTCACAAACAGATCCCTGACCTGATGAGAAGCAGAAATGACAACTGTCTAAAGGACAGGCCACCTGGGTGCACCAGTGAACACCCCTAATATTTAAATGTCCCACTCTCATCTCTGCCTTTCAGAGTGGAGCTTCCCCAAATATGGCTTCCCTTGGAGAGCAACCATGACCTTAGGCTCCAGCAAATGGCATAAAGATAGACTGAGGGGCCAGGGATGTAGCTTGGGTGGTAGAGTGTTCTTCTAGCATGCATGGAGTTCTGGTTCAATACTCAGCACAGCATAAATTGAGCATGGTGGCCTGCGGGCCCAGAGGTCCAACGTGGACACCCAGCTCACATGTGACTCACATGCTTGGATGCTACCTCATTCTCTGCTGCCACTGTTTGGGCCAGGAGAAAAATAGAGCAGAACAAAAAACCCTTTGCAGACTTAGCTTCCACACATGAGCTGCTCCTCCTAGGGTGTGCCTAGCATGCAGCTCAACAGAAGGGCTACTTGGGAGGTTCCACAAATCATCCCTTCAGTAACCAAGGCTTTAGTAAAACTTCTGAGAGTGTCAATTACTGTTATGTGTTGTGCTGTTACCCCAAAATTCATATGTGTAAGTCCTAGTCCCCAGTACCTCAGAATGTGACCTTATTTGGGAATAAGGTTGTTGTAGTTGTAGATGTAATTAGTTAAGATGAGATCATTAGAGTGGGCCCCAGTCCAATACGACTATTAGTTTAAAAAAGAAAAGGCTATTTGTGCACTGAGAGTCCCTCACAGGGAGAGCAGCACCTCAAAGAGAGACAGAAAGAGAAGCTGTCTGTATCAGGGCCTTCCCTCAGAAGGATCCAACCCCAGAATGCTTTCATTTCAGCCGTTGGAACCATGAGATAATGAATTTCTGCTGCTTAAGCAAGTTAGCCTGTGGCAATTTGTTACATCAATCTTAGCAAACTAGTGCTACATGAAGCATTTTTCTCACTGTAAATCAGACTTACTGATGTTAGTTATCTTTATATTTATCTTTACATTAACTCAAAGAATTGGGTACTTCTATTTATTCTGCTTGTCCAAGAAGCATCTGAGATAAAGGTTGCTGAGTCATTCATTATAGGAGTCCACTGTCCTTCTCTGGAGCCCTGTTCTTTGCTCTTTGTCACACACTGCCATTGTGGAAAAGATTCCTTGTGAGTAATCTCATGCATCTTAAAGCCCACAACCTTAGTCTAGCTCCAGATCTGAGGGCAACTGCACTCACATGTGCACAGGCATGAGTGCACACACACACACATGCACACACTCACACGCACATGCACATGCACACACACACATACACATGCACACATTCACACACACGCACATGCACACACACATACACACACATACACGTGCACACTCACACTAACCCACACACACTCTCTCTGTCTCTCTCTCTCACTCACACACACACACACACACACACACACACACACACTTTAAAAAGTAATGTAAGAAGTGTTCGTTTTGGCTCAGCACTTGAGGGTATAATTCGTTGCAGAAAGGAAGATACGGAGGTGAGAATGCTGTAGCTACAACAGTGGGAACATGAGGTGGCCAGTCACACTGTGCCTCCAGTTACAAAGCAGAGACACCTGGCACATGGCATGATGCCACCAACATTCAGGGTGACTCTTCTTACCTCAGTTAACTTCTCTGGAAACTCCCTCAGAGACAGGCCCAGATACTCAGAGATGTATTTCCTGGATGATTGTAAATCCTGTCAGGTTGACAACCCAGATCAACCATCACAGCCTGGGAACCACAGGCTTCGCATGCACATGCTCAAGCACTGTTGCTATTGACACAAACAGGCTTCCTGCTCAGGCTGATGTGGACGTACAGCATGTGAGACAGCTCCAAGATGGTCACACAAGAGCTGGGGTGGCCAGCCGGTCAGTAAGGGATGGCAGTGGAGGCCAGGCTGCCAACAGGACTCTGGAAGAAGATTCAAGCAAACATAACAGGCTTGTGTTGTGAGATCAAAGCCAGAGTAAGCATAACTGGGAGAAAAGAGAGGAAAGTAAAGGATAGGAAGGGAGAGCTGTGTCACCTGCTCGGGTGAGGTGGGCTAGGGAAAGCAGGTAAAATGATGCCCCCCTTAAATAAAGGAGGCTTGGAGATTTTTATCTGAGCCTACAAATATTTATGTGGGGTACTATGGAGTTTGGCACATTCCTGAGCATATTTAAGGTATGTGCTCAGTTCAAGGTCATAACACAAAAAGGAAAATGGGAGATGGGAACACCCCTAGGTATTCTGAGCTTATATCAAAAAGATAACAGCCACCTTGGTGCAGGGCCTGCTGCTGGTGGCCTGGGCACTTCAAAGAGCTGTCTAATGAATGCAGACCATAAATCAGGGCTAGGGAATGTCCTTGCAGGTGTCCCAGAAAGATTTCAACTGCAGCCAAAAGAAAGGGCACTTTGAAGATGAGTTAATATAGGAAGTCTGCCTCCCTCCCAACCAGCATGCCTGTCTTACTTAGCTGCTAACAGTAAACCAGTGTTTGTGGGCCTGGTTAGGCTAGGTCTAAGCTGTACGGAGTGAGCTGGGTACAAGGAGAAGGCTATAAGAACCCAGAGTGGGAAATGTTTTAAAAGATGGGCAGAAAACACATCAGCAGTTGGATAGAATGAAGCATAGGGATGTAAGGGGCTAAAGGGGGTGAGGAAATGGAGCATCCGGGACTCAGGAGGACAAAAAAGCTGCAGTTCAAGGAAAGAATGATTTTGGGCCTGGCCAGAAGGTCAAGTGAGGCCCATCCCTCAAGGAAGATGATGCCTCAGGTCAGTGACTAGTCTCAGGGGCTCACCTTCTTTGAGCTTAGTTGGGTGGGAATGAAGTGTAGCCAAAAGGGAAATAATGCCCTTTACAAATGAAAAAACCTGGAGGGTGTCTGTGCCCAGTGGTCCCCAAAAAGTCACATAATGAGCTTACATTCATGCATCTTTAGTTCAAGTTTAAGTTCGGCATCTTGCCAAAACACAACCCCTTCATTTTTCTTCTGATTCCAGGCCAGAGAGCACACCGACAAGTCCAGAGGATGTGCCCCAGTCACTTCCTGGAGGGGAGGGTTCTAGCTGCTATCAGCTGGCCACAATTGTTTCTCTGAGTGTCTGAGGGCTCAGATATGGCTTATGGGCTCTCTAGATGGGGCCAAGGCCAGCTGCAGTTGGTGGTGGGGAACATATGCCTCTTCTGGGCTCTGCTCATCCATCTTGCCAACACACTGACATTTTCTCCAGTGTATGTGCCTGCTTTGGATGGGCATGAGTAAACATTTTAAGTGTTAAATAGTCTAACATACATGTGTAACATGAAAATAAATTTTCTAGAAAAGGGCAAAATGTATGAATCTCATTTTAAGCCAAGCACAGTAGAAAACTGTTAGAATATGACACTTTGGATACCTGACTCTGGTTAGTAATGGCTCCCTGGAACATGATGCTGAGTCTCTAAGGTAGCCTTTAGACGCAGCCATTCTTGAAATCAGTATGGAAGTTCCTCAGAAAATTAAAAATAGGATTACCATATGACCCAGCTAACTCCTAGGCAAACGCCCAAAGTGTGGGGGATGTGGAAGTCAACCTTGAAAAGGAGTAAGTTGGATGGAGAGTGAGGCACCACAGGCTCCTGTGGCTTCTCAGAGTCCTCATCTGCCATACATGGCATTAGATCTAAGATGGCTCCTGGCACACCCGTGAGACAGCAAAAAGGAACCAGGCCAGGGTGGTGGCTGCTTCCCCCATCTTCACGGAAGTCCTAACAAGTGATGATGTGCGTTTGTGTGTGGCCCCTGCTCCTTCTGAGTAGCCTCCTCAGGCAGGGCTTTCTTGGGGCACAGTAACAGTATGGTGATGATTGACTGAGGATTTAGAGGCTTGAGATTGGCTCAAACACTGTACATAAGCTTATGCACTGCACAATAAACTCAGATCTGCACCCTGATGCTGGTGGCTGAAGCCTGATTTCCCCAGATTCATCACATGACTCTGTCACCACTCACCCCACATCCTCCATCCTGTTCCCACACCAAAGGACTCTAGATCCTACTGTACAGATATGTGCACATCCATAATTATTACTGCTCTATTCGCAACAGCAAGGTAATGGGATCAATCTAGCTGTCCATCAAAAGATGAAGGTAGTGAAAATGTGGTACACATAGGCACACGGGATTATTCAGCTGAAGAGAAGAAAAAGTGTCACTTGCAGGAAAATGGATGGAATTGGAAATCATATTGTGTCGAATAAACAAGATCCAGAAGGACAATGCCACATGTTTCTCTCATACATGGAACTTAGGCTCCCTGGGTACATACATGTGTACACATATGACATAACAAGAGCTGGGGGGGGGGGGAAGCTGGATAAGGACAGGAAAGGATAGTGGGTGAATGTGGTCAAAGTTCATGATATTTTGAACAACATGTTATGAAGCCATGACTTTGTACAATGAATATACACCAATGGAAGACTTAAAAGTCATGAGCTGAGGAGCCTGCTCAGTCTAGTAAAAGTGCTTGATACACAAGCATGAGAATCTGGGCTTGAATCCCCAGCATCCACATAAGGCCAGGTGTAGCAGTGGTGCCTGTAACCCCCCTCCTAGGAAGAAGAGACAAGAAGGCCTTCAGAGCTTGCTAACCTGCTGGTCCAACCAAAGCAGTGAGCTCCAGCTTCCGTGGGCCTACATAAGGTGGGCAGTGATAGAGGGAGACACCTAATGTGAGCTCTGGCTTCTACAACTGCAAGTATGGGTGCCTGTACCTATGCATGTCTGCATACATATCTACCACATATACCTTAAAACATCATATCCTGGTGTACTGGCTGGTTCTGTGTGTCAACTTGACACAAGCTGGAGTTATCACAGACAGAGGAGCTTCAGTTGAAGAAATGCCTCCATGAGATCCAGGGTAAGGCATTTTCTCAATTAGTGATCAAGGGAGTGGTGGGGAGCCCCTTGTGGGTGGTACCATCCCTGGGCTGGTGGTCTTGGGTTCTATAAGAGAGCAAGCTGAGCAAGCCAAGGGAAGCAAGCCAGTAAGGAACATACCTCCATGGCCTCTGCATCAGCTCCTGTTTCCTGACCTGCTTGAGTTCCAGTCCTGACTTCCTTTGGTGATGAACAGCAATTGGAAGTGTAAGCTCAATAAACCCTTTCCTCCCCAACTTGCATCTTGGTCATGATGTTTGTGCAGGAATAGAAACACTGACTAAGACACATGGGGTGGAGAGGTGGCACCGCTGGGTTTGGTTCCCAGCACCTCTGTGGCTGTTAACAGTTGTCTGTGTAGCTCCAGTTCCAAGGGATCTGATACCTTCTTCTGGCTTCTGCAGGTACCAGGCACACATGTCAAGACATACATGTACAGGCACACATGTACAGACATACATGGAGACCAAACATTCATACACATAAAATAAATCTAAAAAAAAAAAATCTTATCCCCACAAAGATGATTTGTTTGGTGTTTAAGACTATTGAGTTTTAAATACTATATTGAATGTTGATTTACTTAGTAAAATAAAATTTGAATTGTCTTAGAGGTTAAAAGACAAAGTTGCTTTTCAAAACTCAAACCCATCTTTTTACACCAGTCTTCCATGCAGGCTGAGCACCCGCAGCACTCTACAGTTCATGGGCTGTGTGGCTAACCTTCCATCAGCGATTAGTTTTAGAATTCATTTAACCACGGTCTCAGCCAAATAGTACATGCTTATAGTGTCTCCCTCTATGCTGCCTCATCCAGAGCATGTCCATCTTCAGAGATGTCGACAAGCCAAGCTGATCCCAGCAAGCCTCCTGTGGTTGAGATCCACACTGTCTAGGCATTCCAGCTTGCCCTCTCTTAAACTATAAATGTTTACCAAGTGACTGGAGGGCGGGGGGAGGGTGGCTTGGAAGAATGTTGGAGGCTGTGTGTGAGTGTGTGTGTGTGCATGTGTGTGTGTGAGCCCCATGGTACTGGGTCTGTGATGCTGACCTTAGAGGTAAAAGATGAGAGTAGGTACCTATAATCCCAGCACTGAAGACATGGAAGCAGAAGGATCAGAAATTCAAGACCAGACTCAACTCTACAGAATACGTAAAACCCTGTCTGGAAAACACACAACGGCAATGACAAGATGGAAGATAATCAATAAAACGCCATCACAGATCCGAGGTTCCACTTCTGTCCCTGTACTACACGCTACATGAAATTCAAGCACTTCTTTGGACTCAGTGCCCCCCAAATAAACAAACAAACAAATAAATATGGAAGGAAGATGGAAGAAAGGAAGGGAGGAAGGAAGGGAGGGAGGAAGGAAGGAAGGAAGGAAGGAAGGAAGAAAGAAAGAAAGAAAGAAAGAAAGAAAGAATCATACCAAGCATACCACAATCTTTGTGAAAACATGAGGCTGAAGTCCTGAAAAGGGGTGTTACAGTACAGCATCTGGCCTAGCACCATCCAAGGACTTCTACCTCTGGCTATGTTTCTGTGTACCTCTCTCTAGGCACATCTCAATGCATCCTCCTTACACACACACACACACACACACACACACACACAGAGGGGGGGAGACAGACAGACAGAGACACAGACAGACAGAGATGCACACACATTCTCTGAGAACAATCCAGCAATCACATTCTCTTTACCCCATTTGGACTGCTGAGCTGAAGAAAGTAAAGTCACTCTGGCTAGAGTCAGTCAGCCCAGAATCATGTCAGGGGATTAAGCATCTTATAGGATTCCAGAAGGGATTTAGAAAATAGTTTAGAGTGAGCTTTCAGCAAGGCTCCCAGAAAACCTGGGCTACTGAGCAGGCAGCCGAGGCCCTCTGACCAGGATCCTACCTTCTCCAGAGTCAATGCTGCTATAGGGACCCAACTAAATGTGCACCCCTTGCTTCCCTGTATCCAAGCTGATGGCTAAAGGATGTCTGCCTGCACTTCCAGAGAGGGGCCAGTCAGAAGTGTGGCCTCTGTTCTCCCAACGTGCTTAAGGGACCCTTTGGGTGTCCCACTTGCATGGGATTCTGAGAAATGTGGGGTTTAGATTTCCAGTCTTTGTTGTGTTGAAGAAATTCAGTAAGAATTAAAGAAAGCTTCCAGGCACCATCCAGAAAGGAATCAAAGCCTACCAATACATGTGAGTAAACCTAGATATGTCCCCAGTTACCTAATGACTAAGCCATAGGTGACATCTTGATTCTTCCTGTGGAAACTCTGAAACAGGACCAGATGAGCCGAGCTGGAGTCCTGAGCTATAAATATGAAAGCTTTGAGCATCTCTGCCACACTGCAATAGATTCTGAAGTGCTTTCTTTCAGACTATACTCAACTCCACTTCTGGGACATAGCTGTCACTCTGAGGGAACAGGAGAAAGAAGCATGGTTTTCTTATGTAGTTCCTTGACATCAGACCTTTAAGAATACGGACTTGAGTCAGAACTCCTGGTCTGCCTAGAAAATAATGTTTCCAACTGAGCACTCATCCTTAAGATGTGGAAAACACACACACACACACACACACACACAAGAAAGGGGGCACACAGGCACACACACACAAGCACAGAGACACACAAACACATACACACAGAGGTACACAGGCACATACACACAGGGGTACACAGACACACACAGAGAGGTACACACACCGCTTAGCAGATGCCATCTCCCTTGCTCTGTAACAAAGGCAGTGATGGGAGGCCAGCTTCCCTATGTGGGGACAAGGTGGGAGGGAGGCTAGGAAGGGGTCTCCTTCCTTGTTATGGGAACGTCCTAAGTTACGGGAGATGCCACCATCAGGCTCACTGGAGATCAGGGTGCCAAGAAAACCAGTGTCTCCTTAAATGTGTGCCCTGTATTCCCCTCCCACTCTTTTCTCTCCCACTTGCTCCAAGAGTAGACCTAACATACACTACTACCTGAATCTTGCTATCCCTGAGGGTCCTGGCCAGACATGGTGGCTAGGCTTCCTGTCACACCCAATCTGATTTCCAGGCCAGATGTGAGAGGGGCTCGGACTCTGGGGGCCAACCTCTTTTTTGCCAGGCATATTAGTTACTGGTCTTGCTGCTGTGACAGAGATCCTGGCAAAAGCAGCTTAAGGAAGGGAGGGCTTGCTCTGGCTCATAATTTGAGAGGTTCATCATGATGAAGGATGACCTTCCTCAGTTAAACCTCTCTGGAAACACCAGACACCACAGAGGTGCATCTCCTAGAAGACCCTAAATTCAGTCGAGTTGACAGCAAAGATTAACATCAGGCTCTCTGGACTCAGAAGCATTTTTGCGTGCCTCCATGGGCCCACTCTGCTCGTGCACTGAGGAACTCTTCCTTCTTTTCCACCATCACTCAGTACCAGAGGCAGCATGTGGCTCAGCCTGCTCCATTGCCCACCAACCTGCCCCCACCCACTGCTCCCAAGGGGAAAAAAGAAAAAGGAAGAATTGTCATGCGTTGCCTCCCTTCCCCCTCCCAGACTGAACATAGCAATTTATGAGAAAGGATTCTAGGGTGCCTGCAAACCTGCTAAGCACTGTATGTCTCTTTTTTTTTTTTTTTTTTTTTTTGGTTTTTTGAGACAGGGTTTCTCTGTGCGGCCCTGGCTGTCCTGGAACTCACTCTGTAGACCAGGCTGGCCTCAAACTCAGAAATCCGCCTGCTTCTGCCTCCCGAGCGCTGGGATTAAAGGCATGCGCCACCACTGCCCGGCACACTGTGTGTCTTAACAAAGCGTGGGAACTTGGGGAGCCATGAGTTAAGTGCTTTACTTGTGGGTTTTGGTTGGACCTACACCAAGACCAAAGGAGGTAGCTCTCTTGTTCAGACCTGAAACTCAAAACTTGACAGTCCTAGAGCAAATACATCATGGCCCTAGAACTTGAAGCCAAAGTTGGGTCCAAGTCTAGGTGCCCAGTTCCTGTGCTACAACAGGTCCACTCCCCAAAGGAAATGTTTTCTTTTCTCCTTCCTTTTGCATATGTGTGTGTGTGTGTGTGTGTGTGTGTGTGTGTGTGTGTTCATGAGTGTATGTGTCATGTAGTGGGTATTCGTGTGGGTGGGTATTCTTGTGTGGTGTTCATGTATGTGGTGGGTGTTTGTGCAGGTGGGTGTTCATATGTGTGATCCTGTGTTATGGTTATGTATGTGTTCATGCATGTGTGTGTGTGTGTTCGTGTGTGTAATGTGTGTTCATGTAGGAGGGTGTTCATGTGGGTGGGTAAGTGTTCATGTAAGTGTGGATTCATGTGAGTGTACATGTGTGTGCACATGAATGTGGAAGTCAAAGTACAATCTCAGGTGTTATTTTGTAGGGAAAACCATCAGTTTTTTGTTTTTAAGGTTTGTTCATTTGCATTTTACATGTATGAGTGTTTTGTCTGCATGTTTATGAATGTACCCGGTGTTTGCAGTACCTAAGGCAGCAAGAAGAGGGTGCTGAGTCTCCTAGAACTGAAGATACAGGTAGCTGTGAGCTGCCATATGGGTGCTGGGAAACAAACCAGATCCTCTGAGGCACTACGCCATTTCTCTAGCTCTCTATCACGATTTTTAAGACTAGGTCTTTCACTGAGACCTGGGGCTGGCCTGGTGGCCTAGGCCTGTTCCTGGGTCCCCATAGCTTGGATTACACATGCGCACTACCACATTCAGATTTTTTTTCTTAACCATGGTGCTGGGGATCAGCTCGTGCTTGAGCACTTTACTCGCCGATCCATGGCCCCAGCCCCGAACTGACTTTCTCAGGCCCACCTTGCCTATCCTACCTACCACAATGAGAACCCACTATAAGGCCCCCTTCCCTGCTTCCTCCACCACTCTGGTGAAAGTCAGATACAAGAGCATTTGAGGTCTCACTTCTCCACTACCCTTCTCCCCTCCAAAGCAGATCACGTGAACAGTCTGAGTTCAGCCAGGGCCACTCCCTCCTAGAGAGGCACCCACAAGGGTTTGAGCCAAAGAACCCTAGACAGGAGGATGAGCTCCACTCTGTGTTGAGCAGAAGACATCCTCTCTGAGACATCTTTTTAATCTGTCTTCAAAGTAAGATAAGTAAAGTTCACTCTCTGAGTGGTTAGAGAGATTGGAGGGAGGAGCAGGGTGACAGCGAAGATTTTCTGCCCTCCTAATCCAAAGACACTGGCCTGAATCTCATCTCAGCCTCTACAAAAAAAAAATCATGACCCATATAGAGAGCCATTCTTCTCCAGGTTTGAGTTGTGTCACTTTGTTTAGAAGAAAGAGAGGCTGCCATCCATCCTGGGTTAAACACAACCGTCTTCTATATGAAGTTCCAAGAACTGCACACAATGACTTGTGGTCACACTAAGGATCAAAGGCCCAAAAGAAGGAAAGCAGAGGCTGGGCCTGTTCCTACCCTTCCTATCAAGAGTCCTGACAGGAGTTGCTCCTCACTGAGAATCCTGGAAATAAACAGAAAATCTGGCTGGAGAGATGGCTCAGTGGTTAAGAGCACTGACTGCTCTTCCAGAGGTCCTGAGTTCAATTCCCAGCAACCACACGGTGGCTCACAACCATCTGTAATGGGATCATATGCCCTCTTTTGGTGTGTCTGAAGATAGCAACAGTATACTCGAATACATAAAATAAATAAATAAATATAAAAAGGAAGAAACAGAAAAGCCCAATATGAACAAATTAAAACCCTACATCAATGTCAATATCAGAACCTAAAGTCCAGGGAAGGCACAGGCTGTTCTGAGGCTCCAAATATTGGAGGTGGAGAAAAACCATTGCCAACTCTGTCTGTAAGCTTCTTGTCTGCACATCAGCTTTTCCTGACTTGACCTTTTCTTGGGGTAACATAATAACAGCCGACAGGCTTCCACAGCTACTTGCTCCTTCATTCACTCTTAAAAGTTACAGTTACCAAGGTGATGTCGAGGGTCTGGGGTTGTGTTGGTGCCATTAGGTAGAAGGGACTGAAAGTTGGTTTGATCCTAGACTTAAATCATACTATTGCTCTCTCTCTGCACAGAGACCTGGAAGTGAGTTAGAGAAACCCACAGCAGAGCCCCCATGGTGTGTTAGACTGTGTGTTGGTATGTATGCATGATGGGTCATGGGTGGCATGTATGCCTTTGAGCACATGAATATATGTTACATGAGTGATGTGTGCACAGAGTGCATACATGCTGTTTATGGATTTATGTTGTAGCTTACATTTATGCAAAGTGTTTGTGTTGAAAAACCAAAATCCTGGACTAATCAGTTTCCATGCAAGACCTTGCACTCTGGTCACTGCTGCTGTGACCTCAATGGCCCCCAATGACCTGCTGCAAAATCCTTTACCACAGCAGCACCTGTAATAGGTTGGACATTTAAAACAAACCCAAAAACCCTTTACCAACAAAAAAAAAAAAGGAGGACAGAAGGAAAACTAGTTTCCATGTATGTCCTGGGACCAGCACCTTCACCCTTCCTAGCTCCCTGCCTGGCTGAAGGGCCCCCAAATCCCACTTGTTGTCAATATTCCACCTGAGTGCAATGGAGCCCCACCTCCACCCATCTTCCCACCTCATTTTCCTTTTTCCAGGGACTCACAGGAAGACACTAGCACTCAGTGCTGTATCAGCAGATCTCAACACACTCTTGGTCTTGACTCTTGTCAAGCACCAGGTTCAGCAGAGAACTAGAGAAGCCCAGGCAGCAGCCGGGAGTCCCAGCTTTGCATGGCCCTCTGCTGCCCTCTGCTGGGTCCTGGGCTACATAGCCTCTGGCTCCCTGGAAACTTCCTATTCATGACCCTAAAACAGGCATGCCAACATTTCACCCATCCATCACTCCTCATTCTGCTGGAACCTGTGAAGTCAGCTTCTTGTTCCAAGGATTCTGTCTTTTGTTTGTTTCTTAAAAAACAAAAAAGGTAGAAATGGGTTAAGGCTACTTTACAAAGTCACAGTCGGGTTAAAAGAGTGTATCCATTCCTGAATCAAACTTACTGTATGCCTGCTATTTGCTAGATACTATGTCAGAACCAAGGATAAGAAAAGAAACAATCCCTGGCCCTTCTTGCCCTGAATCAACACAGCAGCAAGTCAGGCTGAAAATTAAACAACAAAAAACAAAAAAAAACAAAAACCAAACCAAAACAAAAAAACCCTACTGTTTGATGGCACTGGAAGGGAGAGCAAGGAGTCAGGAGAGAGGAAGCCAGAAGCACATGGGGGCCAGCCTGTCCTGTAAAAGCACTGGAAGTCACAGGAGGCTGCAAAGCAAGATTGGGAGATGGTGCCCGTCCCTCTTTCTGCCCCCCGCCCGGAACACCCCTCCAGGCTCTGGGAATGGGCATCCCCCAGGGTCTGTCTCCTGCTCTTTTCTGTCTACACTTTCTTGCCCCATTGTTGTGATTCTAAACATCTGTATGTGGGCTAGAGTCTCCATGCAGACCTCTCTGCAGACTGCAGATGAAACAAACACTTTTCTGCCTGTGTGTGGGTCTCCTAGGCATCTGCCCTTAACATCTCCACTCTGCCCTCTGACTTTAATGTTGATCTCCCCCCCCACTCTCACCCTCTTTAGAGGAGTTGCACTGTGACGTGTTCATACACATGCCATCATTCCTTGTTTCTCTGCCCCCCGCCCGCTGCCCCTCCCCAGGCACAAAGCCCCATTCGCTGGTCCCTTTCCTCCCCACATGGTCCCCATTCTGTTTTCATGACAATATATTCCATGATCTTCTTCCCCCTGCCCCATCCTCTCCTCTCATGGTCCCATTTCTCCTTTCATGTCACACACACACACACACACACACACACCCAGAAAATTTTAATCTAGATTTTTGAATCAAGTGAAAATACATAGTATTTGTCTTTCTCTAGCCAATTTTGCTTAACACAGTGGTCTCTAGTTCCATCTACTTTCCTGAAAATGTCATAAATTTCACTCTTTACAACTAAACATAATCCTACTGTGTATTTGTGATTTCCTTTTCCGTGCATCTGTTGATGGGCATCTAGGCTGGCTTCATTCCCTAGCTGTTGGGACTACACAGAATAAGCCTGGATGTGCAGGTGTCTCTGTGGCATGCTGAGCTCTTTAAATATAAACCCAGCCCAACAGAGTCCCAAGCCCTTTCTCCTCTAACTCAGCCCCATTTCAGCAAATCCAATACTCTCTGAGATCTTAGAATGCCAATAAGCCCAAATACGGTGTTAAGTCCTTCAATGGTCCTTGAGCCACCGGCATTTTAAATACCTGTGTAAATGGGGTGGCTAGGGTGAATGGTCCAGAAAGGCTGCGCACAATGAGGCTCTTTGGGAATAAACCTCCGTTCCTTCCTGTTCTTACTCTGCACCCAGTCTTGACTTCCCATCCTTTCTTTCTCACCTTGCCGGGCCTGGTCCGCTGTGGCAGCTCTGACCCGGCCTCCTGGTGCAGCCCTCTCTGTCCTCCCACCACCCTCCACATGACAGCCAGAATGTCATCACCATTCTCTGGGAAGCTAGAGCTTCTCTCTCTCTCTCTCTCTCTCTCTCTCTCTCTCACACACACACACACACACACACACACACACACACACACACACAACCAGAACTTCAAATCTAGAGGTTTTACCAAATCTGGCCCACCTTGTTAGAGAGATGGCTCAGCTACTAAGAGCACTTCTGGCTCTTGCTGAGGACCTGGGTTTGGATCGCAGCATCCACACAACTCACAATCATCTGTAACTCCCGTTCCAAGGAATGCAATACCTTCTTCTAACCTTCCTGGGCAGAAGGCACATGCATGGTGCACAACATGCATGCAGGCAAAATACTCATGCACATAAAATAAATAAGTCTAAAAATGCATTTTAATCTGGCCATCTTTCCAAACTATCTGATCCTTATTCGAGCATGTTTACCATGCTCGAGACACATGTCTTTCATAGTTCCTTCAAACAGGAACTGTTTCCTGCCTTCTCTTCAAGCATGCCACTTCCTTTACCCAGGACAGTCTTGTCGGCTCTTTATGAAGCTGATTTCATCTTGTTCACCTAGTTAACAAGACCTCCTGTGTCTCCCCTGTATCAACTGTCTTCCCACACCAATATGGATTTTGAAGTTCCAACCAATGAACAGTTTACAGAAAGAAAGTACTGAAGTCAAAGAAAAATCAGAAATCCACTCAAATAGCCGGTGGTGCATGTATTGTGCTGTACAGGGAAAGTGTCAAAACAGGGCTAAGCAGGGTTGAGGGGCCATCGCCAAAGCCCAACCCAGCCTTGAGTAGCCTCCACTGTTCAGAACCTAGAGATGAGGCAGCTGCCTGCCACCTTTGAGACTACATTAGCTCTTGTCTCACTCATTAGCCCCACAGTAACTCCAGATGAAGGAATGTTCAGACATAAACACTAACTCATAAAGTCACTTAAAATGCAAATTATTTTATTACCAATCCAAGAAAAATAAAGGCTCTTCTGAGATGACTATAAAACCCAGGGGCCTTAAAGAGAGAAGCCAATAAATTTGCACAAATAGCAATATTATTTGGGTCTAAAAGGAGAAGTTCACTCAAAAGACTAACTTCCAAACAAGAGAAAATATATCTTAGAACAGACTTGTCAAAGAGTTCTTTCCTTAAGTTAAACAGAACTGGCATAAATGAATTTTTTTTTTAAGAAGCCAATAGAAAGCCATGCCAAGTATAGAAATATTTATAGGGAAATAAACGGAGAAGACCCTGAATATATGGGAAGATTATAATTCCCATATATTATACCCTATGGTATAATTGAAGAAATTAACACAGTGTTTCCAGTTAGCAAACTGGGAAAACAAAGGACCAAAAGCCTCTGTGGTGCCAGTAGGAAGCTCCCGCTCTCACTGAAGGGAGCAGGCAGAGCAAGGGCATGTGTTCTTTTTCTCCTTCCTGGGGATCGAACCCAGGGACCTGTGCATGCCAAGTGGCATACTCTGCCACTGAGCTACATCCACAGCCTGGATGTATCATTGCAGTTTCATTTTAGAATCTATATCAAACTTTAAAAGGTTTATGTCATTCGCCTAGCAAATAATTTCAGGATGTTTTATACTTACATATACATGTAGATATATGTAGATAGTATCCTTGTGTATGTAGAGGGTTCTTCTTGACAGAATTTGTATGAGAGCAAAATCAAGTACATATCAAAGTACACAAATTAGGGCCTGGAAGAATGGCTCAACTGGTAAATGCACTTTCTGACAACTCTGAGGACCACAGTTTGGATCCCAGCACCCACAACAACAACCAGGTGTGGCCCTGCCAATGCTTGTGACCCCAGCACTGAGACAGGCAGAGGCAGGAGAATTGTGGAGGTGCTCTGGGTGCCAGCCTCATTGAAGGAGAAAAGCTGGTCACTGAGTTGATAACTGGTCATACCTTCACAGTGATGCCTCCATAAAAGTCCCTGGACTGACCATTCAGATAGCTCTGCGATGGCTGGATACAAGAGGGTGGGATCCTGGGGAGGGTGGAGAGGCCCAATATCCCTTCTCTACCAGACCTCTCCTGTGGTTCCTCTTCCGCTGTCCATCCTTGTCAATTGCTTTTCAACTGTGATCAGCCTGTAATCCAGTGCTGCACTGAGTCTCTGAGCTTGTCTCTCAGGTTAATAAACCTGGAGGACGGCATCACTAGACCCCCAGTTCATAGCTGAAGTCGGAAGTGTTGGTTTACAACTTAGAGCGTGAGGACTGCCACTGACAGAAGTGGCAGCCTCTAGGTAGTAAGCCTTAATCTGTGGGCTGTGGCTCTATCCCCAATAGACAGTGTTCAAACTGAGTCAAATCACAGGACCTCCAGTTTGGGACTTCTGGATAATTCACTAACACATGGAAAACACCTCACATACATGTTAACGACTGGAAGTGTCTGTGTTGAGTGGTAAACAGGAAAAGATAAAGACACACAGTACATGGCAGTAACCCCAGCACTAGAACCTGTTGGCGGAGGGAGAATCAGGAATTTAAAGTCATCTTCAGCTGTGTAGCTGTAGTCAATCATATCTGTAACCCAGCACTTAGGAGGCTGAGAGGGGAGGAGCTGAACTCAGGCCAGCCTGGGCTACATGGCAAAGCTGAGACCAGTCTAACCTGAAAAATCTAACGTGAAAAATCGTCCCTCAAGAAACAAACACAACTGGGTGTTGTGATTCACACCTATAATTCTAGCACTTGGGAAGCAGAGGCAGGCAGATCTCCTTGAGTTTCAGACAGCCAGGGTTACACAGAGAAACTTTGTCTGGGGGTGGACAGCCAAAAGAAATAAAAGAAAAACAAAAACAAACAAATGAGTATCCCTGAATGCAGAGAGAACTAGACAAAGTTTCATCTAGAGAGATAAACTTAATGGATACAGCTTGGATCTGAAGACAGAAAAATCCTTTCTGTTACTGTGTGCTCTTGGACAACTCAGCAAGTAAGCTCCTGGCCCTTCACCTGAAGCAGGGACACACTTGCACTTGTGGCATTCTTGCACTAGTGGACACACTGCTCACTGAGTGCCCACCACATCACCAGGGTTCAGGAACTGATAACTTGTCTTTCTACTGTCTGACTCAATAGCCCTCCAGCCTCAGGTTCGCAAAGTATGGTGGACCAGCAGCATCAGTATCAGCTGGAGACTCCATAAAAATGAATGTTATCCAGAATCAGACGCTGGGGAGCTACCTGGGAATCTGAGTTTACCTCTTCCCCAGATGAAGCCTGTTACACTGACAAGCTTGACCAGTAGAGCTCCTGGGGACAGGCTTGTCTCTGAAATACAGACCGATCTCTCCAAACTTTAAAAAGCTCTTTCTAGACTAGCCACTTTTGTGGCATATGCCTTTAATCCTAGCACTGGGGAAACAGAGTCAGGTGGATCTCTGTGATTTCAAGGCCAGCCTGGCCTACACAGCAAGTACCAGGACAGCCAAGGCTATGTAGAGACAGCCTGTCTCAAAAAACAAAGAGCTCTCCTTCCAACTCATCATTTAAGAAAGTTATTTTAAAATGCTATTAATGTTGGAAGAGACTCTTTCCAAACAAAGCAAAAAGACTTGAAACAAAATTAGTGCTGACATTTTAATTCCAATGCTGTTTTCAATTATCTCTGTAAACAGGTCTCCTACATGAGAGCAGCCTGCCCTGTGGCAAAGGCATGTCAGTATGACCTGGACTTGAACTCTCTTTGGCCAAAACTCACTGACAAAGTTGGCAAAGTTTACTACTCTGCTTAAGCCATTGATTTCACTAGCCACAATGCCATAGTCAAGTTGACTTTCCACATAATAAGCAGGTAGTTGGGAAAGAATTTCTTAAATCATTACATCATTCTTTTGGCATAAAATTTTCATGAGGGATAAGCAAAAGAGTCTCCCCTAAAGAGCAAATTGGCTCATTTTGTTTTGCCTTATTTTGGTGTTTTTCTTCACTATAACAAGTTCCAGAACTCAGTGGTCTGTCTTTCGCTTTTGTTTTTTTTCGTGTGTTTGGGTGTTTGCTTCCTTGTATATCTATACACTACATGCATGCCTGGTGTCCACAGAGGCCAGAAGAGGGCATTAGATACCCTGAATCTAGAGTTACAGATGGTTATAGAGCAGCCACGTGGGTGCCCACCACATTGGGAACCACACTTTTGAGCCATTTTAGCAGAATTTAACAGAGGCTGCCAAGAGTGTAGGGAACAGACAGCAGATGCCAAAGCCTTTACGCTCTAGTGGGGTCACGGTTTCACATGCCACCGGCCAGAAAGCAGATTCTTGTCAAGATTTTATTCTGCTTGAAACCCTTTAAAGCCTTACTTCCCTCCTTCAAACCCTCAATAGTAAAGTCTTTAAAGGAGAAGAGCGGAGTCCAGTGGCTCTTCGGGGACACAGAGAGCAAGGAGAGAAGAGCTAAGAGACCTTTCCCACTTTAAGTGGGAGAAAACACAAAGGACGATGTACAGCTTCCACAGAACACAGTCTGTTTTATCTCATTCTCCCACCAACCACAGGAGACAGAAGTGACTGCTGCCTATCTCCTGCTGCCATGGGATTTTCTGAAAAAGCAAAATCAGAATGAATGTTCTGGTGCAAATAAACATTCACAGCCTGCTAGTTACTATTATTCAATAACTATCAGAAGTAAGGATTAACTAAGGAGATTAAGTAACCTTCCCAGGCATTCAAAGGATAGCACACACTTAGGGACCATTTCTACATTTACCCCTTGGCTTGAGGAGTCCCAGACCAGGCAAACAAACCTGAGATGCTGACCTGTGCAAACACTCAATCTCCCTCTCCCTCGCTCTCTCCTCCCCCACGGTGCGTGCGTGTGTTCTTGTGTGCACGTGCTGCTTCCCTAGAGCTAGAGTGCTCAGGTCCTCTGCAAGAGCAACAAATGCTTTCAACCATGGAGCCGTATCTCCAGCTGCTATACTTAACTTTCACACCTTCAGGCCAGACTGTGGCCTATATTGGTGGGATTTTTTCCAGCCTTTCCTTTTTCTTATTCTTTACAAATATCAAAATACAAGTCCCAAGAATATGGGGACACCACCCTGCTCGAATGTCCCTCTATGGGAGCCGTGGTGAAGGCTTAAACACCAAATCCTCGGATGACTCAGACAAGCGTTTTTTTGGAGGATGTATATTCTTTTTATAATTCAGCAAATCTAGGCATTTTTGGCAGGAAAGATTCATGGTTACTGTAATCTCCTGAAACAAAATTCCCATGTTAAAGTCTTGAGTTCCAGTACTTAGAAAGGGCTTAAACACAGAAGCACTGACAACATAATTATATTAAAATGAAGTCATTAAGGTACTCCTCATCAACATAAGTGATGTCTTTATAAGCAGGAAGAACTTAGACACACCGAAGGAGTGACTATGAAACAGAGAGAAAACAAGCGCACACAAGCCATGAAAAGACGCCTCAGGGAAGACAAACAGCCGGGCCAACATCCTGATCTCTCTCAGCCTCTCAGAGCTGGGAGAAAACAAATTTCTGTTAAGTCATCCAGACTGAGGTCTTTATTACTTAAGCCATAGCAAACTACAATGTCAACAACAGAGAACAGCCTCGTGGCCCGTTCTAATGTGCACTTTGCATGCTCCAGGTGCTTTACCCTAACCAGGAGCCCAGAGGCTCAGCATGAGGCTCAGAATTGTTGCCACTGTTGTGTTTTGGATGAGGTCTTACTATTTAGCCATCGCTGATCTGTAACTGTGTAGACCAGACTAGTTGCCAAACTCACAGAGATCCACTTGCCTCTGCCTCCCAAGGGCCAGAATTCAAGGCATGCGCCACCATGTCCAGCAGAGCTTTGCATTTTGTAAGCAAACATTGCCCAATCAAGCTGAATGAATTGAAATCACTCTGAAACTGGACCCACAGCTTCAAAACATCCAATCTAATCAGTGTCTGCTACTGTCAGAGAAAAACAAAGGGCTGGCTGCACCAGGTCAGGACTGCAGCAGGTGGTCCTCCGCCTACCATTCCTGTCTTGTGAGCTATCGCTGACTACCTTGTCTTCAAGCCTTCTGTGCCCAAAGTGCCTCAGGGCCTGGACCCTCAGCTGCTCCTGCTCCAGTTTCTCTCTCTAAAGTATCTCAGCAAATGCTATCGTTTGGGGTTTTTGTTGTTGTTTCATTTTGTTTTGTTTCTGGCTTTTCAAGACAGGGTTTCTCTGTGTAGCCTGGACTGTCCTGGAACTCACTCTGTAGACCAGGATGGCCTCAAAGTCAGATCTGCTGCTGCTGCCACCACTCTCCAACTCCAGCCCCCACCCGAAGTCCCATATATTGTTTCAAATTTCATTTATATGCCAGTAGCTCTCAGGCTTACTTCTCCAGTCAGGAACCGTCCTTCAGATCTTCATATCCAGCTGCTTACTTGCTGAGTCTTTGGCTGTCTCAGAGCTATCAGCTGATGGATCAGGGGCTAGACAGACGCACCTTGAACAGCTCACTCCTCCCCTGCCTCCGGGATGCAGCCTGCCACTGGGACAGGAGTCTCCTAAGCAGTCTAGCCACATTCTTCCACCTTCCAGCTCATGTGCAAGCACACAGGACAATCTTCTAAAGCCACCGAGAACATTTGCCCATTCCCTTTCTCTCACGGATGCATACACATCTTTTAAAACTTTTCAGTCACAATGCACATAAGTCAAAAACCTGAACCCAGGGGGTGGGAGAACTAGAGATGGGTACAAGTGTGTCCTGCACTTTCAGCACCCACATTGAGCAACTCATAATTGCAACTGGCTGGAATTCCTTGTCCAGGGTATCCAACACCCTCCTCTAGTCTCCACAGGCACCTGAAGAGACATGTGGTATAACACACACACACTCACACACACACACACACACTCACACACACACACACTCACACACACACACTCACTCACTTAAATAAAAAATAAGTCTGAAGGAGGAAGGGGAAGAGGAGGGGCACCAGAGCAGAGCTGTTGTTAGAACAATCATTACAGTAGCATCTGTGGGCTAGTGGCATGGCTCCATGGGTAAAAGCCCTTGATACGCAAGCCTGACACTGGAGGGTGATCCCTGGAGCTCTTGATGGAAAGAAAGAAGAGACATCTGCAAGTTTTCTATCCTCCACACACACAATAGTAAATAATGAATACAGCTTTTAAGTTAAAAATAAAACACTTGGAAGAGTTTTTGAGTTCAGACTTAAAAGGACTGGTTCATCAAACGTATACACACCAGAGTTTCCAGTTTTATAGTTGGTCAGTTCATGGTGGGAAAGGGGCTATTTTCTCCCATGATTCCAAATAATCTCATATCTCCAAACTGTCACATTTAAAGCCTGCAATTAAATTGTTCTGTCAGAGAATCAGTGTCATCTGAGAAATGTTAAACATTTTCCTCTTTGGAGACGGTAGGTAGTTAAACTTTGTCCTATACTGGTTTATTTCAAAGCACCAAGTACTCTCTGCATTTCCTGCTGTGCCTTGGGACATCCGCACTGACTGACACCATGAGCTTTTGTCCTACATGGCTGATGTCAGCATGCTTGAAGTTGGACTCTTCAGCTCCCCCTACTCTCCACCCATGTTTTACGTTCCAGTCTCATGGCTTCCCTCTGGATTCATGAAGCTCCTCTCTCTAGTACACACCCACCCAAATCATACTAAATTTCCCATTAATTATCACTTCTTCCAAATCCCAATCTAAATCAAGTTCCCCTATTAACCAAACATCGAGTTCTACATTATCAGAATATCTTTGGTTACCAATAAACAAAAGACCAAACATCGGACAGGGACTTTCATACCAGGGAGGCTTTGGGGCATGTAGAATAACCACCACCACCCACCACAGTGTGTGTGCTTTTATGTGATTCTTTATGTGCTTTGTCATGTTCTAAGTAGAATTCAGCGTACTTCCCAAAACAATATTCATTAGGACATTTGAAATCTGGCTTATCCAAGTGGAGGATTGACTTTAATTGTAATTAATTGAAATTATGGAAAACTGAGGTACGTGATTCCTTTTCCAACTGTAAATCTTAGGAAATCTAAATTATTTACCCAAATAAAGTTAACCAACTAAATCATATATATATATATATATATATATTTAAAATATATGCTGGATTTCCAAGACCTAATAGGAAAAATGTAAATTATAACTCAACTTTAATATTGACCATTAGTTGAAATGATGGTATCCTGGATTTAGTAAGTTAAATATATTACTAAAATTAATTTAATCTGGTCTTTATATTTTAATGTGACTGCTAACATTTTTTAAGTTATGATGGGCACGGTGGCTCACCCAGCACTGGGCAGGCAGAGCCAGACAGATCTCTGTGAGTTCAAGACCAACATGATATACAACCTGAGTTACAGGTTACATAGTGAGACCTTGTCTAAAAATTTTTTAAGATTACATATGTAGTTAGCACTATATTTATATTAGCAAGCCCTGATCCAAACATTTAAATAGTTATACAACCATTAAGTTAAAACATAAATCTAATTCAGTTTCTCCTCAAGGGTTTTTAAGGAGTTGAAAGGAAAAACATAAATGAACTGGTAATTATTTGCACCTAAGTGTGTAATATATCTGAAACTAGGTTGGAGCTTGGAGCCAGAAAAGATGAAGAATCAAGTAAACGGATAATAGTAGCTTTGGCTCAGCAGAAGGAACGGGGAGAAAGAGCAGGGAATATCTCTAAAACACTTGCTAGTAGGGGTGGAGAGGGCTCTGTTTGTTTGTTTTGAGACAGGATCTCTCTATTCTGTAACCCCAGATTAGCCTGGAACTCCATGTATAGAGCAGGGTGGCCTAAAACTCAGAGAGATCCACCTGCCCCTCTCTCCTGAGAGCTGAGATTAAAGGCATGTGCCACCCTGCTCAGCTAAACTGACCCTTTTTATTCGCTTATTTATTAAGATCCTTCCCTTATTTATTCCAAGCACAAAAAACTATTTAATACTCTTCTATAATGAAATCATTAGCTAAAATGTTTTTAAATTCTATAATTTCATTATTTAGGTTTAATCGAATCCTTCTGATTTTATTTAAATCAAATCTAGCGGTTCCTTTTCATTGTGCTCCCAAAGAAATATAAGTACATAAAGAAATATATAAAGCCAAGTGACCAAGCTTATGCCCATAACCTCAGCAGTCAAAAAGCTGAGGTCGGGGGTTTCAGGTCAACTTGGGGCACAGAATATCTCAAAAAATAAAATAGGGCCGGCAAGAAGATTCAGAGGGTAAAGTTGCCTGGCTCCAACGCTGACTACCTGAGTTTGATCCCTACGACCTTCAGAGTAAGAGAAGACTGATTCCCACAAGATGTCCCCTGACCTCCTTTCCCCACACCATCCCTCGCGTGTATCCATATACGAATAATGCAACAAATAAAAATAATAATCCGCGCACTATTACTACAACTTCAGAATTCACTAATAATGTCTATTTAAACTAGTCACAAAGATATCACCAGTGTGACTTGCACAAACTGGCTGAGAGAAGACAAAACGTCTACAGAGCTGATAAAAGATTGAATTATCCCCAAGAAGCTTAGGTGGCCGAAGAGGCACCGCCCATAGAATTCGTCACCAGAGGTCCCGCCCCCAGAGGCGTGGTTTCGCCTCACCACCACCACTCCCCTCCTCAGCGCGGGCCTGTGAGGAACTCAGTTTGGACTGCTCAGCGGCAGATGCCGCGTTTCCGAAGGCGCTTGGTCACCTACAGCTGATACAACGACAACCTCGGAACTACCAGTCTTTCCAAAGGAGGCCGCGCCAGAACCGCCGGGCGGAGCTCGCGTGGGTCACGCCCTCCGGGTAGTGCTTCCGGGACAGGGGGCGGGGCCTCCGGAAGTGGCCGGTCGCGGTCTGAAGCTCGTTGTTTCAGCAGCAGACGGGAAAGGAGAAGCTGCGTCTCAGGCAGCTCCGCTGGGTGTGAGGTGTGGTAACCTCTGCAAGGCTGGAAGCCGGGACTACGAGCTGCGGAGTGGAGGGTTGAGAAGCGCCTTCTTTCAGCGCTCACCATGTCGCGGGGCTCCATTGAGATTCCCCTCCGGGATACTGACGAGGTGGGTGCCGACTGTGGAGCGGGGGAGGGCTATGAACTTGGACGATCCCAGCGCCGACTTTGCTCAGCTTGGTTTTTTGAGGGGAGAGCCGCAGTCGAGTTCCTCGGCCCAGGCACCACTCAGCTGGTCACCTTTCTGGCTGCAAGGACTTCAGGAAAGTTCGCCTGCAACCTGCTCCTTGTTGACAGTCGGCTGTCTTCCGGGGCGCAGGGGTGTGAGCGCCGAGTAAACCTCACAGATTATAGAGGGGGCTCGATGTCCTCGAGGCTACCTGCTGCTCCAACTTCCGACTTTTTTTTAATTTTCTTATCTCCCTGGGGATCTGAGAGGTGGCTTTTAACGCCTTGGAAGAAAAGTCTGTCAAGGTACACTGTTAACACATCTCTCTCGGCGAGATAAGGGGCCGGAGATTTAGCCGCTCCTATGTGCTGGTGGCAACGACCCACTTTCATCTATGGGTGGCGTGTGGTTTGTCTGAATAAAGCTCCAGCTTTGCTTCAGTCTGACTGGATTTTTCACACTTTTATTTTTGATCGAGGTAGAATTCATTTCTAAAATCTGGTGGTCTTGTGTATATTCCAGAATATTTTTCTTCTAATTTTTGGTGCCCACATTTTAGGCATGTATGTGACACACGATACTGCCTCTGTGATTTAAGTGTACGTTGGCATTCCACTTTGCCTGGTCTCTGGGATCGTGTTTCTCAAGATCTCATCAGTGTTTCATTGGCTTATAGGTTATACAAGGTTTCATTCTGGTTTTGAGTAAGCAAGTCTTTGGGAATTTTATAGTTTTAGCGATGTGAAGACGACTAACAAGATTTGTCTGCTTTTCTATGCTTTGACCAAACTAGACTACAATCTGTTTGCCATGTGTTTCCTAAATAGGGACATGTATTAGTTCACCCCATTGAAAGTGAGTACATATCCTTTGTGTATGTGCATTGATGAGTATTCAAAACACGCAGAAGAGAGAAATTGTGAACTTAAAAAAGAAACGAACTGTTTATTCTGTGTTTTAGGTCATTGAACTTGACTTCGATCAATTACCGGAGGGAGATGAAGTTATCAGTATTCTGAAGCAGGAGCACACACAACTGCACATATGGATTGCTTTGGCGGTCAGTATTCCTATAGCAGATTTTTCTGTTGACTGGAAAAATATGTAATTTTGGTTTTCAAGTACAGTAATAGCCTACATGATTAAATCAGTTG
Source organism: Rhynchomys soricoides (assembly GCA_019843965.1). NCBI lineage: Eukaryota > Metazoa > Chordata > Mammalia > Rodentia > Muridae > Rhynchomys > Rhynchomys soricoides. The sequence continues at coordinate 2,309,173 of JADRCH010000134.1, forward strand.
TACATGATTAAATCATCTGTATGAAAATTAGTTATGCCAGGCATGGTAGCAGCCGAGGCAAGTGGATCTCTGAGTTTGAGGTCAGCCAGGTCTACTTCCAGGACAGTGAGAAGCATATGTATGCATACATAGACATACATGCACGAACAATGGTTATATTATCATTTATGGAACAATAAAGGCAGTTTTCTAACAACTCTACTGGTAAGTTAATGTCTTTTGATAAAGGTGCAAGATTTATTTAAGGTAAATAGTTCTCTCTGTTGAGGATTTAATTATGCAGTGGTAATTCAGTGAAGCTTAGCTTGTGTATAGATGGAGTAACATTGCTTTCCATAACATTTCTTCTAAAACATCCTGGAAGGTGATGAAGCTCCAAGCTAATGCATAAAGAGGCCCTTTTGTGGTGACTTTATCTCAGCATCACGTTTTTGTCATGCTTGTTCCTGCCTCCATAATATGAATGCTGCTAGAAATTCTCAGCAAATCCAATCTGGGAGCCTACAACTTTAGACTCTCTACTTCCTGGCACCATGTCTCCTTTTTATGAGAAATAGTCAGATAAACTATACTCATTATTCTTGAACTGGTATGCCACAAGTGACAGTCATATAAAGATGCATAAGAAGTTCCTAATATTACTTTGATGTTCAGAAAGTAGGTTTGGAATTGGGCACATTTTCTGCTCAAGTATGCTATGGATTCAATCTAGGTCCTTGAAAATGCTAGGCAAACACTCACCTACTAAGCTGTATCCCCAGCCTTGTTTTTACCTTTTATTGTGAGGCAGAGTCTCACTGAGTTCCCCAGGCTGGCCTTGACCTTTAGTCTTCCTGCTCAGCCTTCCAGGTATTCATTTAGTGCACATTGTACAGATTAATGGACTTCCCTGAGACATTTCTCTATATGCATATATTGTGTGTTGGTCATATCCACCCTCCTAACCAACCCCCTCACCCCCATACCCTGCTGTAATCCATCTACTTTGAGGGCTTTTTTCTTTTCTCAATTCCAGCTCACATATAAAAAGGAATCTATACCATGCTTAGAATTCTGTATATGTCCTCTAGTTCCATCCATTTTCCTGAAACTGACATGGTTCATTCTTTATGGCTAGGTAAAACTCTCTTACATGTATAGTATATTTACCAATCTCCTTTTGATGAGCACCTACACTGACTCCATAGCCTGGCTGTTGTGAACAGTGCCACACTAAATGTGGATGCGCAGCTAGTGTTTATATATGCTGGCTTTTTCCTTTGGATATAAGACTGGGAGTGGTATAGGAGAGTCATTTGGTCATCCTACTTTTAGACTATGAGGAACTTCCCTACTGATTTTCCTCATCCTTGCCAACATTTGTTATTGTTGTTATTATTGGTAATAGCCAATTTTACTAAGGCAAGGTAGAATCTCAACTTTTTAAAATTTTGTTGTTTTTTTCTTTTTTGGAGTTTTTGTTTTGTTTTTAAAGATTTATTCATATTTTATGTGTATGGGTGCTTTGCCCGAATGTATTCTTTTATACTACATGTATGCCTGATGTCTTCAGAGGCTAAAGAAAATATTGGACCCCTGGAGATGGAGGTATAGACAGTTGTTAGATGCCATTCAGGTGCTGGGAACCAAACCCCCATCCTTGCTGCTCTTAACTGTTGAGCAATCTTTTCATCCTCTGGTTTATTTATTGTTGTTGTTTGGGGTGATATTGTTGTTGTTTGAAACAATTTCATATAGCCCAGGCTGGCCTCAAACCGGTTATTTGTCTGAGGCTGGCCTTGGACTCTTGAGCTTCCTGCCTTCACCTCCCAAGTGCTGGGAGGTTTATACCCCCATGCCCAGCTCACAGTGTACTTTTTATACATACTTGCATAATGACTAAAGATACTGAATATTTTTCATGGACTTAGTAGTTTGTACTTAGCCTTTTGGGGAAGCATCTGTCATGTCATTGGCCTGTTAGTTGATTGGCTTACTTGTTTTTGTGTTTGTTGGATGGTTGGTTTTTGAGTTCTTCATGTATTCTAGAGATGGATTCTCTGTTAGGTGAATAGCTGGCAAAGATTTTTTCCATTCTGTAAGTCATCTCCTTCACTCTGTTGACTCCTTTGCTCTGCAGACACTCAGTTTATTATAGTTCTGGGTGTCTGTTTGTGCTTCTGTTTTCTGAAATGTCTACTCTAAGAGAATCTTCCCAGCTGGGCGCAGTGGCATACTTCTAAAAGCCAGCATTTTGGAATCTGAGGCAGGAGAATTGCAAGTTTGAAGCTAGTCTAGGCGCCATATTGAAACTGTTTCCAAAAATAAACAAACAAAAAACCAACAACAAAATGTCTTCCATTCACACATGGATATACAAAAAAAGTGTTTCTTTTAACAGACTTTGCCATTTTGGCTAGAACAGTCAATTTTTCCTATTCCCTGGAGATCAAGCCATTGAACCAGTTATTAATTGGTAGAATTGGTATTAATGGTAAAATAAACTGATAAAACTTTGTAGATTGGGTTACTGTTGGGGAAACTGTAGTCTTGGGTTTAAAGAAGACTTTGTTCAAGTTCCAACATGACTGCTGTTTGTCCTTAAACAACACTCTAATTTCTGAGACTGTTTCCTCAAAACTATGAAGATGCTAGTACTCACTTTATTAGGTAGTTATGAGGATCAGAGAAAATTTGTGTAGCTCCTGGCATGGTGTGTGACCTATAGACAGTAGTTAATAGAGAGTAGATATTAACCCTTATATTGTCCATGAAGGGTATACCTAGGGAAGTTAATAATCTGTCCAAAAGTCACTGATAATTTTTGGTAGAGGCAAAACCAGAGCCCAAGTGAGTTTTGTTGTTTTTGAGACAGGGTCTCTTGTAACATGCTAGCATTCTGTTTATTCTTTACTGTGGGAGTGAAGTTAGTATATATGCTATATCCATCTGTTTGTATGTTGCCCTTGTATATACATGTGGAGGCCAGAGGCCTACATTAGTTATCTTTCTCCCCCCCCCCCCTTGGAGACAGGGTCTCAACATGTAGCCCTGTTTGGCCTGGAACTTATTATGTAGATTAGGCTGGCCTCAAACTCATAGAGATCCATCTGTCTCCACATTATTTTTTTGAGACAAGGTCTCTCATTAAACATTGAGCTCCACATTTCAGTTAGAGTGGCTGGCCAACAAGCTCCCAGGTTTGTTTGCTCGCATTCTCTCTCTCTCTCGTTTCCTCAGTACTGGGATTAAACTATTACTAGATGAGAAACACGTATCTTTTGTGGTTCCAATTTTAATAGCTGTAGTCAAGTTTAATTGACTTTGATAAACTGCTCATGTGTGAATTGTACCACTTGGTATTGAGTCTGGGTGTCCCTATGGAGCTGCCACCACAGTCACTTGAGGTCAGTGCATGTATCCAGTGCCCCAAAGTTCCTTTCATGTTGTTTCTCAGCCCTTCTGTTTCCAGCCAGCACTGATATGCACTACTTGCATTTTTGCTGTTAAGCATTTTCTAGTCTTCCAGAAGTAGAATCACACGGTGTGTATTCTTTGGGTAGACAGGCTTCTTTTAGCATAATTAATTTGAGATTTATTTTGTAATTGCTGTCAATAGTTCACTTCTTTGCATCACAGAAATATACCACAGCTGTTTTATTGATTCACTTGTTAATTTGACCTCCCGTTTTTACTATTACAAATAAAAGTTCTATAAACATTTGTGTTGGTTTGTGTGTAGACACTCTTTAGTGATTTTAATTTCATCCTTTGCCTAAAGCTGGAGTACTACAAGCAAGGAAAGACAGAAGAGTTTGTGAAGCTGCTGGAGGCAGCACGGATAGATGGCAATTTGGACTATCGAGATCACGAGAAAGACCAGATGACTTGCTTGGATACATTGGCAGCCTACTATGTACAACAGGCCCGGAAAGAAAAGAACAAAGACAATAAGAAGGACCTTATTACACAGGCCACTTTGTTGTATACAATGGCTGATAAAATTATTATGTACGATCAGGTAAATCAAATTTGTTGTGATTTTCGAGAGCACAGAATACCACATGAAAGCAAAATATGTGTATAGCAGATTCTTTGTGAAAGAGTTTTTACTAAAATAATTGTTGATACAGTCAAAAAAGAAGAACTTATTGAAATTAGAATTGCATTAGTCTTTAGACTTATATTTGGGCAAATTTAGTGTGTATGTACATGCTGAGTCCATAATCCCAGTATCTTGGGTGAATTTCAAGCAGGTTTTAAGGATTGTGACCTTTGTCTTGTTGCTGTCTTAGGTACAGATTTGCATTTCAGAGTAAGTGTCTCATTTGTAGCCGGCTACTCTGGTCACTTACAGAGAAATGCTGAGCTTCTACCCTCTTTGGCTGATAAATTGTCTCTAGTCTTAGTAAAGTCTGTACATTACAGAACCACTTGTTGGGAAGAGCCTGCTTCTGCCTGCTCGAGGGTGACAAAATGGATCAAGCTGATGCACAGTTTCATTTTGTACTTAACCAGTCTCCAAACAATATCCCAGCCCTTCTTGGTGAGTAATCTTCACCAGGGACCTTAGGTCATTGACCGGGAGCTTCTGTATGTGAGAGAAAGAAAGAGAGGGACAGAGAGATAGAGACAGAGAGAGAGGTGTATAAATATATATTATAGTATGTATAAATATAATAAGCTAGTATGTGTGTATAGAGAGTCCTGGCTAGTTTTTATCAATTTGACCCAAGGTAGAGTGAAGTGGGAAAAGGAACCTCTATTAGATTACTTGTAGGCAAGCCTATTGAGCATTTTCTTGATTGATAATTGATAGAGGAGGGTCTAACCCATTGGAACAGTGCCACCCCTGGGGAGACAGTTTTGGGGTGTACAAAAAAAGCAGGCTGAGCAAGTCAGAAGGAGCAAGCCAGGAAGCAGCATTTCTCCATGGCCTCTGCTTCGGTTTCTGCCTCCAGGTTTCTGCTTGAGTTCCTTCCCTGACTTGCCTTCATGATGGACTAAACTGGAAGCTATAATATGCCCTTTCTTCCCCAGGTTGTTATGGTCCCGGTTTTATCCCAGCAATCAGAAGCAAAGTAGAATAAGTTATTGTTTGCTTCTAAAGAGTCAACAAATAATCTCTTCATAGAATAACTATAAAGGAGTTATTTATATTGTTATTATACGTTAAAGACTTTTAGGACTAAAATATTGCACTACCTATAGAAAACACATTTTTAATATGATCACTATTTTCAAGTATTTCTTACTGAGATATAAATTAGTGTAAAACATAATAATTTTGTGTTCTTTAATCAACAATGTTGTTTCTTTAAATAACTACAGGGAAAGCTTGTATTTCCTTTAACAAGAAGGATTACAGAGGAGCTCTTGCTTACTATAAAAAAGCATTGCGCACTAACCCAGGATGTCCAGGTAGGGGGAATTTTAATTCTAAGCTGTTTATGATCCAACTTAAATGTTGAAAATTGGTTATAAAAAGATACTTTAGGGGGGCTGGAGAGATGGCTCAGTGGTTAAGAGCACTGACTGCTCTTCCAGAGGTCCTGAGTTCAATTCCCAGCAACCATATGGTGGCTCACAACCATTTGTAATGGGATCTGATGCCCTCTTCTGGTGTGTCTGAACACAGCCACACTGTACTCATATAAATAAAATAAATTAAAAAAAGATACTTTAGGAGTAATGAAATGACAGGATCAGAGTTATTTTGTTCTGGGGATGGGGAAATGGTTCAGTGGATAAAGTGCTTGCTGCCCCAGAGTGAGACCTGGAATTTGGATCCCCTGTTCTTATTGAAAAGTCAGGCAAGTGTGGTAGCCATCTGTAATCCCAGCACTTAGAAGGCAGAGATGGGATGCTGGCATAAGCCAGCTAGCTACACTCACCAGAATTAGTGAGCTCTGGTTTGGTTGAGAGACTGCATGGATAAATCAAGTGGAGAAGGATGGAGGAAGACACCCAATATCAGTCTTGCCCCACTGCTGCCCTCCATCCAAGATTACTTTTCCTTGGTGTTTATTTGATTTAAAACCTAAATGGTAGATCATACTATTTTTTTGATCTGTGCTACTTTTCTTCCCAAATATATTTTATTTGGTATATTTTTGTCATGTATCAACTATATGCCAGGCACTGTTCTGTGCAGAGAACGCAGCAATGAACCAAAAGATAAAAGTTTCTACCCACTCATACAATTCACCTTCCAGTGAATTAAATAAGAAAAACAGAGACTGTGAAAAGTTGGGAACTTGAAGCAAAATGGGGCTATAAAAAACATTGAGAGTTACTTACAAAGGGTGGCCAGCAAAATTTACCAGGGATATAAAGTGCTAGAATAACCAGGGGTCATGCAGACATATGGGAGAGTATCATCCTGGAAAAAACACAGCAGGTACAAAGGTCCTCAGAAAACTGCTTGGCAAATTTTCGAAGTACCATGGAGGCCAGTGTATCCAGAACGAAAACGGATGGAAAGTCATAAGGAATGGGATCAAAGATACTGCCCAATGCTTTTCATGTTGAACATCTGAGTTTATATTAGATACTTTAAGCTTTTGACAGAAATGGGAACCCTTGGAGGGCTTTGGGCAGAAGATTGTGTGATCTGACTTGTGCTTAAGAGTACCGTTGAAGGGCTGGAGAGAGGGCTCAGCGGTTAGGAGCACTGGCTGCTCTTCCAAAGAACTAAATTCTCTACATCCAAATGGCAGCTTAACACTGTCTGTAACTTAAGTTCCAGGAGACCTGACTCCCTGACGCATACATACACATACATACATACCAGTGCCCATAAAATTTTAAGAAAAGAGTACCATTGAGCTAGTCTAGAGTAGGAGGTGAGAAGGTAAGGACAGAGGCACATGAACCAGGGAGAAAGGTCTTGTAAGCATGCGGGTAACAGACAATTAAAGTTCACAACTGAGGAGATAACAGTGTGTGGTCTGTGTGGTCACGGTCTAGTATTTTGGAAGGAGAGCCAGTGTGATATGTAAAGCGAAAAGAGCAAGAATCAAAAGCTGAACAAATTTTAAGAGTGGAGCTACATTTTACTACATTTGGAAAACAGTCCAAGAGAAACTTGTTTAGACATGAAAAGATTGAATACCTATCTGAGGTACTAAAGGGGAGACTTTTATCTTGGAGTTCATGGACGAAGTCTGTGATGAACAGACTAACTTGGAAACCAACGTATTCATGGTACAGAAGCTAGGAGTGCGTGAAGACAGGATGGAAATAGTGTAGACAGGAATGTGCCCTGGGACACTCTGGAGCAGGCTTCTCAGCCTTCCTGACGCTGCCACCCTTTAATGCAGCTCCTCATGCTGTGCTGACCCCCAGCCATAACGTTACTTTTTTTGCTACTTCATAACTAATTTTGCTACTGTTATGAGTTGTAATATAAATATCTGTGTTTTCTGATGGTCTTCAGTGACTCCTATGAAAGGGTCGTCTGACTCCAAAGGGGTCAGAACCCACAGGTTGAGAGCAGCTGCTCTCATAAAGTATAAAGTATAAAGGTTAGGGAAATGGAAGATTTGGAAACAGCCTAAGGAGTAGCCAGAGATAAGGGGGAAAAAAACCTCTTAAGTAATGTCCTTGAAGCCAGATGTGAAACATTTTGCAAGGATTGTAGACTCTGTCTCATTGTATGGTTAGGCCACTGAAACAGACAGAATTGATGAGCAGAATGCAAATCACTAGTGACCATGATTAGGTAATTTTACTGGAATGGTGGGCATAACACTTCACTAGAGTGGATGCCAGAGGAAACAAGAACAGAATTAGAGGCAACACATGTTTTATCAGTCGAGGAGTCTGTTTGGAAGAACAGCAATGGGCTGGCAGCCAGAAAGGAAATGGAATCAAGAGACTTTTCTGTAAGATGGCAGAATGTTTGAATATGGCTGAGAATGGTCCAGAGAAGAAAATATTACAATGCAGGAAAAATGAAGGATGGTACTGTCATGGTGTCTTCAAGTAGATGAGAAAGGATCCCATGACCACTGGAGGATAGCCTAAGGGAGGACATGTTTGTGCTCTGCTGTGACCTTGAAATGAGGTAGATTCTGTGAGCATAGCTCAGAAGTGAATGGTACCAGCTCAGTGTACTCAGACATAGACTGAAGGTCCTGATGAGGGCTTTGTTCTCTATCTAAATAATAGAGTTATTCATGCATACACCAGAGTGTATACACTCACATGTGTGTGTATATACACACATATACATGATAATTTTTAAGTCGAAATGGAGCCAATGATGGTGGTTTACTGCAGTGGGTGCTATAAGATAAGAAAAATGCCATTATTATAGATATTCTTTTTTTTTTTAATTTTTGGTTTTTTGAGACAGGGTTTCTCTGCATAGCCCTGGCAGTCCTGGAACTCATTCTGTAGATCAGGCTGGCCTCGAACTCAGAAATCCGCCTGCCTCTGCCTCCCGAGTGCTGGGATTAAAGGCGTGCACCACCACTGCCTAGCATAGATATTCTTTTGTATAGTGAGAGTGGTGCCCATAAGAGGGGAAAGGCATTAGAATGATACAGTCTAACTACTAATGAAGTCAAGTTTGTGGAAGGCCAACAGGTCTTAAAAGAGTCCAGACACTGGAAATTGAACTCTTAAAGTATCCTAGATTGACAGGACAGATGACTTGATTTTATTTATTTTTTAGCTGAAGTTCGTTTAGGAATGGGCCATTGCTTTGTCAAACTTAACAAACTGGAAAAAGCTCGACTAGCATTCAGCAGAGCCCTGGAACTCAACTCTAAGTGTGTGGGAGCATTGGTTGGACTGGCTGTTCTAGAACTCAACAATAAAGAGGTATGGGAAGAAAGACGACCTCTAGCTTTAGGTTTATGAGACCTGCTGCCCCTTATCTAGGGCTCCTAGAGCAAGTTATGCTTTAGAGATCTAGATCCTAGGTTATAGATAGGAAATGTGGTGCCTGGGCTGCGGCACCATCCCAAAAGCAAACATATTTCTGTGGTATAGCATGTGAGGATAGCCTCACAGCTTAGGTAAGATGCACCTGCCATCTGCTTTAAGACCAGCACACATACTACACACACCCGTCAAAAATGGCTTTAGAACTTTCCCAAGTTCAGAATCTCAGATGAGATACTGTAGGCCCATAGATAAGTCTAACGTGTATCTGACAAAGTAACAAATCCACACTCCACTGACTTAAACATTAACACTTCTGTTGTTCACTAAACAAAGTGTCTCAGATCTTACACTTGACACCACAACATTATCAGATTCAGTGATTTTCAATAACTTTATCTTGATCCCTCCTTAATGTGTGACTTTCCCCTGTATCTGTCACCTTACAGTCATTAGATGGTTGCTGCTTGTTCCATTAGTCTTACAGAAAGGAAGGAAGCAAGAGGCTTCCCTTAGGCCCTCAGAAGTTCCAGCTAATATGTAAAGGCAGTTCTTGTCCTGCTTCTATATTTAATTGTCCAAAAGGTTGCCAGGTAAATAAAAGGGGGTAGGGGGAGATTGGCTCAGAGGTTAAGAACACTGACTGCTCTTCCAGAGGTCCTGAGTTCAATTCCCAGCAACCACATGGTGGCCCACCACCATCTATAATGAGATCTGGTGCCCTCATGCACGGATACATGCAGGCAGAATGCTGTATACATAATTAATAAATAAATCTTCAAAAGGTTGCCAGGGTTTCTCTGTGTCAACATTGTTGACAGCTGAGCCTTGAGTTGTCTTTGAGTAACTATTCTCTTTACTGAATGTTTACCAGCCTCTCTGGCCTTTACCATTAAATGCCAGTACCATCTCCATAGTAGTAATGACAAAACCTGACATTGTCCCCAGTGAGAATTTCTTCCTTAGGTCAATCTCTAGAGGAGAATAGTTTATCTTGACTAAGTTACTAAATCATGATTTGTCACCTGGGATTGCAAAAAAGGAAGAGAACTTGCAGGAATCAAAATGTCTCACAGACTACAAATATCTGTTCTGAGGCCAGGCATGGTGAGGCATGGTTTTAATCCTACCACTCAGGAGACAAATGTAGGCAGATCTGTGCCAATTTTGGTCTACGTAGAGGGCTCCAGGCCAGCATACATGGTAAGACCATGTGTTATAAAGAAAGAACAGAAGGAGGAAGGAAGCCGTGTTCCTTTAGCAAGGTGAAATGGCTGCCATACCAAGAAGGCAACTGGACTAATAAGTAGACATCCTCAAGCAAGAACTGAATAAAATAAGGAAAGTGAAACACAGCCTATACACACACACTATCTCAGGGTTTTACTGCTGTGAGCAGACACCATGACCAAGGCAACTCTTAGTCCATTATCATCAAGGTGGGGAGCATGGCAGCATCCAGGCAGGCATGGTTCATCTTCATCTGAAGGCTGCTAGCAGAATACTTACTTCAAGGCAGCTAGGATGAGGGTCTTAAAGCCCACGCCCACAGTGACACACCTATTCTAACATGGCCACACCTCCAAATAGTGCCACTCTCTGGGCTAAGCATATCAAATCATGATACACACAAAATCAAATACTGAGATTAAAATGGGAATTTCATTACAAATGGATATTAAAAAATGGCACTCACTTTGTATCTCACAGCTGTCTATAACTGCAACTCCAGAGATGCTTTCTTCTGGTCTCCACAGTCACTGTACACACATAGTATACATGTATACAGGCAAAAAGCTCATACATATCAATAAAAATAAGTCTTAGAAATATGTTTTCTATTCTTTGTTCTCAAAGTCAGCATAAGTTATTAAGACTGGTACCAAATATACTTTTGTTAAGAAAACTATATTGTAACAAATTGGTATTTCCTTGTTTGGAACTTTACGTCGTTTATGAAGAATAGCAACCTATCTTATGGTATTGAACTATAGATACAGGAGCTTATTTCTGTACAGTACTAATTAATTAAGTGATGTTTTTCACTCCACTGTGTCACATTGTTTTCTTGTAGGCTGATTCCATCAAAAATGGTGTGCAGCTTCTTTCCAGAGCCTATACTATTGATCCTAGCAACCCTATGGTACTGAATCATTTGGCAAACCACTTTTTCTTCAAGAAGGTGAAAATAGTTTTATTTATTTATTTATTTTGAAATCTTTTTTTTTTTTAATATAGTCAGTACCTGACTTTTGTTTAACTTGGGAAGAAATTTGAAAATGTCATTTGCTTTTGTTTTACTCCCAAATTAGAACTTGTATTAGTTGCCTGAGAATGAGCACGTTCATTCATTCATTCGATATGCGTTGGTTCTTTGCACTGCGTGTGTTCCTGGGATGGGAGATAAGACTGCTGTCTTCACTCAAGCAAATGCCTTTTCTCACACAGAGAAATGAGCAAGTGATAAGTGGTGAGGGGGGGGTCGCCACAGTTCAGAAGCTGTTAAACCTTTACTAAACTCGGCCTCACTAGGTAGTTGGAAGAGGACAGGCATGGGCTGGAGAAAGCCTCAGCCTTTGGAGAAGTCAGGACATAGCATGCAACAGACTACAACAGGTGCTGTGTTAGGCCCAGTTAGGAAGCGCTTGCTTCACGGAATTTGACTGTAGGTGTACAGGTATCAGTCAATGGTGGTTCTGTTTATTTTCACATGTTGATCTTGCCTGTTAATTCCACCATTTTTATGGATGGTACTTTAGATTTATTAACATACCAAATCCAAGGTACCATTGGTAAAGTTTTTCATTTTTAAAGTTCTTATTAGCATATATTAATCATACATAACGAGTTGTACTGTGACATTTTCATATAGATATATAAAAATCCTTGATCATATCCCTCCATTTTCCTCTCACCCCCTCTTCTGCTGATCCTTTTCTCTTTCCAATTAGTCCCTCTGCTTTTTGGACTTTTTTCACTCATTTATTTATTCACTTTACATCCTAATCTGTCTTTGACTCTGTTGCCTGCCATTGGATTCCCTTCCCCTTACCGGACTGCCTGGTTGGGCCTCAGTGGGAGAGGGTGTGCTTTTTTATCTTATTTGGTGACCCAGTGGGTCTAATTAGGATTGCTTGTAGCCACTTGGGTGAGGGGTTGTTTATAAGCTTATGGGCAGCTTATCAGAGGCTATACTGCTAAAGAAAGTGTCTCTCTCACCCACCAGTGACAGTTTTTATACAATAAACAGGAAGGTTTAACCTGCTATATTAGAACCAGGGACTAAATTGTACTATAAACTTTAAAATAAGTAACGATTTAGGTAAAAGTTGACAGAGTCTATCAGCCTTACTAATATGAGCTACTGTGTTGTTCCTGTTGTTACTCATATGTACTCAGGGCTTACTAAATCCAAGCATTGTTAAAAGTGCATGCCCAGTACTCACTTCTGTTATGCTCACATCTAACCTGTGAGGTAAGTAGGCTGGATCCTTCTCTTCTTTCTTTATTGAGTGTGTGTGTGTGTGTGTGTGTGTGTGTGTGTACACGTATGAGTACACAGTTGTGTGAGTTGTGTGGAGACATGAGGTCAGTGTCAGGTTTCTTCCTCAATCACCCTTTACCTTTTCTTTAAAAGAAGGTTTTATTTTTATTTTTTGTGTTTCTGAGTATTTTGCCTGCATGTGTGTATGTGCACCACGTGGTGTCTAATGCCCCAGGAGATTAGAAGAGAGCATTGGATCCCCTGGAACTGGAGTTACAGAAGATTGTGAGCTACCATATAGGTGCTGGGAACCGAACCTGGGTCTTCTGCAGGAGTAGCAGCTCTTGACTGCTGTGTCATTTCTTTAATCCCTCTCACCTAAGTTTTTGAGGTGGCATCTCACTGACTCTAGAGCTCATTGTTTCAGTTAAACTGGGTGGCCTTTGAGCTCTCCCTTTCTCTGCCTTCCAGCGCTAAGCTTACAGATGCATGGCCACTTTTGCATGAGTGCTGGGGATCTGCATACAAGTCCTCATGACTGCATAGCTCTTTCCAACTGAGCTGTCTGCCCAGCCTGTGCCCATTTTCTTGATGAGTAAATTGAGGCAGAGTTACTAGCTTAGAGCGTGATGCTGCACCATTCTTGATTGCTGCTTTACTTGTTACAGTCATGATTGTTACATAGTGATTATTCATTAAGGTTATAACTGTCACGGTGCTAAAGTTCAACTATTTAGGGAGAAGAAAATATATCATACAGCTAAATGAAATGTTACCAATTAAAGTGAATTACTATTTTTGCAACCTTCTGACATCACTCAACTGTATTTTCTGGTATCAAATTCAGGATTATAGTAAAGTGCAGCACCTGGCTCTCCACGCGTTCCACAACACAGAGGTGGAGGCAATGCAAGCAGAAAGCTGTTACCAGCTGGCTCGGTCTTTCCATGTTCAGGTGAGACCGTTATCACCTTCCTAAGTGGTGCTTTTACTCACAGGGCTTCAGGCTTCTGACTACATTGATGTGTTGTTGGTCTTGTTTTATTCTCGTTTCTCAGGAAGATTATGACCAAGCCTTTCAGTACTACTACCAAGCCACACAGTTTGCTTCATCTTCCTTTGTCCTACCATTTTTTGGTTTGGGACAAATGTATATTTATCGCGGTGACAAAGAGAATGCATCTCAGTGCTTCGAGAAAGTCTTAAAAGCGTATCCAAACAATTATGAAACTATGAAAATCCTTGGCTCTCTCTATGCTGCTTCAGAAGATCAGGAGAAACGAGACATAGCCAAGGTATGTTCTAAATCTTAGGTACCCTGAGTCTCCAATTGTGGCTAGTACAGCTGTGAGCAGTGCGTGATTAGCTGACTGCCAAACCTTTAGCTTCTTAAGCAGGTTACGGTAGCCATGTTTATTGTTGTCGTTGTTTATTTTGACAGTATTATTTTAATGATCTCATTTATTCCAGGGCCATTTGAAGAAGGTCACAGAACAGTATCCTGATGATGTAGAAGCTTGGATTGAGTTGGCCCAGATCTTAGAACAGACTGACATACAGGTATTAATGTCTGTTCTTCATATCCTAAACGATGTGTTTTAATAAGCTGGTGTAGTGTTTCTCTTTGATCTGTGAGTGAATCTTACTCTGTCCACTGTAAAAATGCAGGGTGCCCTTTCAGCCTATGGAACAGCCACACGCATCCTGCAAGAGAAGGTGCAGGCCGATGTCCCTCCTGAGATTTTGAATAATGTTGGGGCCCTCCATTTTAGACTTGGAAACCTAGGTGAAGCAAAGGTGAGGAAACAGAAACCTTCCTTTTTTCTATGCTTGACAAGCTGCAGGCACTTGCTCAGCTGTATCCAATAACAGTGCCTTTTCTTCCTCACAGAAATACTTCCTGGCCTCACTGGACCGCGCAAAGGCAGAGGCTGAGCATGATGAACACTATTACAATGCCATCTCCGTTACTACCTCCTACAATTTAGCCAGGCTCTACGAGGCCATGTGTGAATTTCACGAAGCAGAGAAACTGTACAAAAACATTTTACGAGAGCATCCTAACTATGTTGATTGTAAGAATTTTAGGCGTGTGTGTGTGTGTGTGTGTGTGTGAGAGAGAGAGAGAGAGAGAGAGAGAGAGATTGATTGATTCCTAAATTCTAATAACATAATAACAAAAACCTATTTAGGAAAAAAAGTCTTTGTTAAAGATGCAGCCTGGAGTGGTAGCACTCATCTGTAATCCTAGTACTTGAGAGGTAGAGGCAGAGTGGATCAGGAGTTAAGGCCAGCCTCCCTACCTAGCAGGTTTGAGGTCACCCTAGCTGTATGTGAGGCCCTGTCTCAGAAACTGAAATAAGGGGCTGAGGTGATGGCTCAGCAGTTAAGAGCACTGGCCATTCTTCCAGAGAACTCAGGTTCAATTCCCAGCACCCACATAGCAGCTCACAGCTGTCTGTAACTCCAGTTCTAAGGGACCTGACTCCCTCACACAAACATACATGCAGGCAAAACACCAATACACATTTAAAAAATAAGTGAAATAAAACTAAAATCGCAGTTTCATTTACTTATGCTGGAAAATACAAGGAGCAACAAAAGTCGTGTTCAGTGGCAGTGAGTCAGCTGCTCCCTGCCAGCTTTACTAGTGGGTGTAGTCTGTCAGTGCTCTTCCTCAACTAGTGTTTTTTGTTTTTTTTTCTTAAACAAGTATTACTAAAATAACCTAGCTTGAGTTTTTACAACCGAGGCACTGTAAATGATTGGCATTTTAAAATTAATTTATATGCTCTGTAGCAGTTCCTTTTCTCCCAGGGTTTCACTCTCTGTAGTTTCATTTGCCTATCCTCAACTCTGCTCTCAAAATATTATATGAAAAATTCTATACATAATTCCTAAATTTCAAATTATGGACCATCCTGAGTGTGGTGATGAGACCTCATGCTTCTCCACCAAGCAGCCCAGGCTGTGAGTTATGCCAGTACTATCGGTGGCTGAGTAGTCATTTCAGAGAGCAGCTTGACTGTAGGGTCTCAGTATTTGTGTGCAGTGATCCTTATTGTATTTTATAGTGATCCCAGCCCTCCAGAGGCAAAAGCAGGGCCAGCCTGGTCTACAGAGTGAGTTATAGGCCAGCCAAAGCTCAAACATAGTAAGATCCTGTCTCAAAATAGAAAGGTTGACCTAGTGATTCAGTTTCTCTCTTTCCTAGCTGGAGTGATGTCTCCACGGGTAGGGCTTTTCTCTTCTATCTGAAAGTATTAACAAAAGTCAGCTGTTCCAAACGCCAGACTTCAGTGTCAGGACCCTTTAGACAAGATTGTGAAGATGAATTAAATGTGCACTTTCAGGCTATCTGCGCCTAGGAGCCATGGCCAGAGATAAAGGAAACTTCTATGAAGCTTCAGATTGGTTTAAGGAAGCCCTTCAGATCAATCAGGTTAGTGGTATTGACTTGGTTTCGGAAATTTTCTTTTACCTTTCAAAATCAGCCTGTCCATTTAATGGCTGTGATGTTTCCCATAACCATAGCATCTCTGGGTTTAGTGGCTTGTTTTGTCTTTGTCTCACTTATTAAAGACTTTTAATAGTTTGTATGACTAGTCATCTCATAATCAGAATCTTTTCTTTATATAAAACTATTTCCCTTCTATTTTTCTCTTCTTTGTCTGCGTCCCGACCCCTGTACTCAGCCCTGTAGCCTGCCGAAAACAGCTTCCAGAGTCAGTGTCTTAGCATTTGTAGGTCGACTTCACATTGAAAGACAGGTTTACAAGTCGTTAGTTGCTCTTCCTGATGGGCAGTACACTGTTGTTACTTCATTCCATTCTGTTGTACTTTGTATGCTGATACAGACATCACATTGATTGATCTTGCAGTTCACTAACAGGTCTCAATTCTCAGGCTGAAAACCACCATTGTGTTGTAGCTGTAAACCTCTTCAGCTATTAGCCATTTTGGGAAAGATGATTTCTCAGATCCCAGATTGCAAAATTTATTTCTTTATATGTACATAGGATCATCCAGATGCCTGGTCTTTGATTGGTAACCTCCATCTGGCAAAACAAGAATGGGGCCCGGGTCAGAAGAAGTTTGAGAGAATATTAAAACAGCCAGCCACACAGAGTGACACCTACTCTATGCTGGCTCTTGGCAATGTGTGGCTCCAGACTTTGCATCAGCCAACCCGAGACCGAGAAAAGGTAATCTCCTGTCTCCTTCAGCAAAACTGGTGTCTGTATCCTTTTTGAATTTTTCAGTAATTCTTCTTTCCTATAGGAAAAGCGCCATCAAGACCGTGCCCTGGCCATCTACAAACAAGTCCTCAGAAATGATGCCAAGAACCTGTATGCTGCCAATGGCATAGGTGACTAGGAGCCTTGGGCCCATAACAATTAGTGAAGTTAATATTTTGGGGGTGTTGGTAGATGTGGTTTTCCTGTTCAGTGCAGCGTTTAGTATTGGACTTTTGAGTTGTTAGAGCAACAGTCAGGCCTTTCTCACTGTCAGCCTTTGTGTAACTTTAGGAGCTGTCTTGGCCCACAAAGGATACTTCCGTGAAGCTCGTGATGTATTCGCCCAAGTGAGAGAAGCAACAGCAGATATCAGTGATGTGTGGCTGAACCTAGCACATATCTACGTGGAGCAGAAGCAGTATATCAGCGCCGTTCAGATGGTAACATCTTTGCCTCTCCAGATATTTGCATTGCTTTCTTAACCTTTCTGGTCCCATCATGGACATTCATGTCATCTCCTCTGATACTGTCTATTCAGAAATGTATAACAATGTAATGACAAGACCAGGTAGATATGAGTCCCAGTTCCACGAGTTCATGCCACAGGCAGAGAAGACCCTCTTTGACTTATTTCTCTATAAAGTGGAGGTCTCTTAACCTCAGAAAATTTTGAGAGGATCCAATATAAAAAGAACTGGGCACTAACCTGTAGAACAAGTATCTACTAAATGGGAGGTTTGGTATTTATTCCTTTAGTTTCTGAAGTGAACCATGTTTTCGTAATGTTAAGTGATGTTGTTCATGTTGAGTTTCTGTATTGCCCTGACTGACCTTAAAGTACCTGTGTTAAAGTGTCCTCCCACATCAGCCTCCCAAGTAGCTAGGATTACAGTCCTATGACAGCCCTTACTTTAAATGGCTTATCTTAAAACTTTATTTTTCCTTACATGTGTGTCTGTGTTGTATGAAAGCATGCCATGGATTGGGGGCGTCAGTAGGCCAAAGAATGCTTTACTCTGTAGGAGCTGGGATTCAAGCTGTTGCCAGCCACCTGACATGGGTGGTGGGAGCCAAACTTGAGTCCTTCAAGAGCAGGAAGTAGTCTTCATTACTGAACTATCTATCCTGCCCCACTTTTTATCTTTTAAGACAAAAGAAATACAAAATGGAAAAAAAAAATAGACAAAAATGGAAACAAGGTTTGTACCTGTAGATTTTGTTAGTTTCTCATGTTTGCTGAGTGCCTCAGTGTAAGGAAAACTTACACTTACTGTTTTTAGGACACTAAGATAACAACTTTTGGTGTCTGTGGGTAAAATATGGTCAGAAAAAAAAGAGGCTTCTGAACAAAGAAGGTAAGAGTAATTAATTAGTCCAGGCTTCGGGAACTAAACTGATCAGAAGGACTTGCAGAACTCAGATTGAGTGCACAACCCAGAGGTTGTGCTCTTGGAAATAAGCCATCCCAATTTGCAGAATAGCAGCACTGCCTTCTAGAAATGCAAATTAGCCATTAGGGATAGTCCAGGAAATTACCTTGTCAGTTACCTATAACAGGATGTGTATATGCTTGTGGTCAAAAAATGTTGTTTATATAAAAATTAACTCTGGGGGCTATGTGTAGAAGTGCTTGCTGCATAGTCATGAGAACTAAGTTCAGATTCCTATTACCCATGAGTCTTAGTCAGGGTTTCTATTCCTGCACAAACATTATGACCAAGAAGCAAGTTGGGAAGGAAAGGGTTTAGTCAGCTTACACTTCCACACTGCTGTTCATCACTAAAGGAAGTCAGGACTAGAACTCAAACAGATCAGGAAGTGGGAGCTGATGCAGGGGCCATGGAGGGATGTTCCTTACTGGCTTGCTTGCTTCTCCTGGCTTGCTCAGCTTGCTCTCTTATAGAACCCAAGACTACCAGCCCAGGGATGGTACCACCCACAAGGGGCCCTCCCCCTTGATCACTAATTGAGAAAATGCCTTACAGCTAGATCTCATGGAGGGATTTTCTCACCTGAAGCTCCTTTCTCTGTGATAACTCCAACCTGTGTCAAGTTCACACACAAAACCAGCCAGTACAATTGACCTCTTGTCATCTTGATTCTCAAACACATCACCATTAAGCCTCGACCCTTACTTCCTTATTCATCCCCAAGGTCTAAATAACTTTAGAAGTACCACAGTCTTGCATATTAAAAGTTCAATCCCTTTAAAATATCCAATATCTTTTAAAATTCAAGGCCTTTTCAAAATTCAAAGTGTCTTAACTGTGGGCTCCACTAAAATACTTTTTTCTTCAAGAGAGAAAAATATCAGGGCACAGTCACAATCAAAAGCAAAATCAAACTCCGACCGTCCAATGTCTGGGATCCACTCACGATCTTCTGGATTCCTCCAAGGGCTTGGGTCACTTCTCCAGCTCTGCCCTTTGTAGCACACACTTTGTCTTTTAGGCTCCAGATGCCTGTATTCCACTGCTGCTGCTGTTTCTTGGTGGTCATCTCATGGTACTGGCATCTCCAAAACACTGCTGTCCTCCGCTGTAACTAGGCTTCACCAATAGCCTCTCATAGGCTCTCTTCATGGTGTCAAGTCTCACTTCCTTTGCATGACCCCTTCAGTCCTGGGCCATCAATTGCAACTGAGGCTACACCTTCACCAATGGCCTTCCATGGCCTTTCACAGTGCCCAGGCCTCAGCTACTCTTCGTGGCGCCTTCATGCCTTCAAAACCAGTACCACCTGAGTGACTCTTACACATTACCAAGTCCAGCCACAGCACAAGGTATAACCTTGGCTATCTCTGGAATGCAGCCTCTGTGAAAACACTTCCCAGAAGATTTCACCTCAATGATGCTGGTCTCTTCTTAATCACCACTAATATCTTAGCTCCAGCTAACCAGCATTAATAGTCCCAGTAATGCAAAGTTTTCGCTTTGGTATCTTGTTAATCACAGCTGATTCTTTCAGCCCCAGCTAACCAAAACCACAGAATCTTCACAATCAAAATAGCAATGGTCCTGATAAGAGTCTTTAATCATCCCTCTGAAATTTCACAAGCCAGGCCTCCATCTTCTGCACTGTTCTCAACATTATCTTCCAAGCTCCTACACAACATCCCACAGAGCTCTTAACACCGAATGGCTCTTCTAGCCCAAGGTTCCAAAGTCCTTCCACAGTCCTCCCCAAAACATGGTCAGGTTGTCACAGGAATACCCCACTATGCTGGTACCAATTTGTCTTAGTCAAGGTTTCTATTCCTTTGCAAACATCATGACCAAGAAGCAAGTTGGGGAGGAAAGGGTTTATTGAGCTTACACTTCCATGCTGCTGTTCATCACTAAAGGAAGTCAGGACTGGAACTCAAGCAGGTCAGGAAGCAGAAGCTGATGCAGAGGCCATGGAGGGATGTTTCTTACTGGCTTGTTTCTCCTGACTTGCTCCTCTCATAGAGACATTTTCTCAACTGAAGCTCCTTTGTCAGTGATAACTCCAGCCTGTGTCAAGTTCACACACAAAAACCAGCCAGTACAGCTTGTAAAATGTGTTCATTTTCTTAGTGCTGTCAGGAATGGAGACAGGAGAATCACTGGGGTAGGAGCCATGAGGGTGGAGGGATGGCAAGCTCCAGGTGAGAAATCTTGTCCATGAGATAAGGCAGCAAATGACAGATCAAGACACCTGACATCATCTTCTGGTCCCCGAATCCACCCCTCCCTTCACACAGGTGAGATACACATTACACACTCTATAGTAAAGAAGTGAAAAAAATTAAATGTTCATTTGTTAGTCTGACCAACACATTAGCTGAAATGTGAGACTTGAATACTCATTGACACTGTTCTCCACAGATCCTAGAGGAAGATGTTAAGAGAGGGTCCAGGAGTGTGACTTGTCATGGTGGCCATGGTGAATTGATTCTGGCTAATATCCTAAAGATAGGAGAAGGGGGTTTCCGAGCTAAAGTTGAGGCAGGCATGCAGGCAGACTTAAATCTCTTTACCTTCCATTCAGCACTGGTCCAAATTCCAAGTGAAAAAAAATATTTTGAGCCTAGTTTTTTCTGTGGTCAGATTTTTATGTTGTAAATATGTAAACTAATGTCAGGAGTCAACTCCAGTATTAATCTTTGAAATTAGCCAGAATGGAGTTGTCTTTTCAGAGCTTTAAAATTGCTTTGAGATCCTGACACAGCATGAGAATACCTCCCTGCTGTGGTTGGTTGGTTGGTTGGTTGGTTGGTTTTAAAGAGTTTCTTTGTGTAACAACTCTGGCTGTCTTGGAACTCGATCTGTAGAGCAAGCTGTCTGGAACTCAGAGATTGGCTTGCCTCTGCCTCGACAGTGCTAAGATTAATGTGCCACCATTTCCCAGCTCTGCTGTGTTTCTAACTAACATTTCCTTTTTGTAGTATGAGAACTGCCTCAGAAAGTTCTATAAGCACCAAAACACTGAAGTTGTGCTCTACCTGGCCCGGGCCCTCTTCAAGTGTGGCAAGTTGCAGGAGTGCAAGCAAACTCTGCTGAAGGTAAAGGACTGTGTCCGCCCACCACCCCTCAATGGCTGCCTGGCTTTTACTTGTTAAAAACCTTCAGTGGCATTCCGTCATATGTGCATTGCTTTCTGTTTACAGGCCAGACATGTGGCACCCAGTGACACAGTTCTGATGTTTAATGTGGCCTTGGTCTTGCAAAGATTAGCTACCTCTGTCCTCAAGGATGAGAAAAGTAATCTGAAGGAAGTCCTTAATGCTGTGAAAGAGCTGGAGCTTGCACACAGGTAAGAATTTTGAAGAAAAGGGCTTTATAATGGTTTGTTTCCTTCAAACTGTCTCAGAAGATTTAAAAAAAGAAAAGAAAAGAAAAGAAAAAAGAAACCAAACATTAGGGGAAAGCAAGCATTAAAGGTCTAGCAGTTTAGGTTAAGGTCAAAGCACACAGTTGCCATGTGGTGGCGACACACTCCAGGCAGAGTCCTGCCACACTGGATGGACTCTTGAAGCCTGATCCCTAGACCCGGCTGACTGGCTGTGTGCTCAAAGAGTTTCATTAATCTCTCAGCAGTCCGAGCCAGCCTTTTCCACTCGTGAGCTGTTTCATCTCCACTGGTGTTGGTTTTGTGTTCTCTTCCAGTGTGTCTTTATGGGATGTTGATTTTCATCCAGTTAGGATTAAAGATCTTATCACTTACTGCTTAACAGATTTATTTAGCTTAGTTCAAATGTGTTTAACCTTACAGTACTTAGCAGTTCAGTGTGTGGTAAAATGAAAGCTCCCCTCCCTGACGATCAGCTGTGCTTATGTTCGTCTCTGTTAATGTTTCTTGCCTCATCTGGTGAAGTATAAGTGCTCTCATGACTTCTGCCCCACCCACCATGCTGACACAGTTAGTTAGTAAATGTAATGTTTACTACCTGTTTTTTTGTGGGGTTTTTTGGTTTTTTGTTTGTTTGTTTGTTTTTCGAGACAGGGTTTCTCTGTGTAGCCCTGGCTGTCCTGGAACTCACTCTGTAGACCAGGCTGGCCTCGAACTCAGAAATCTGCCTGCCTCTGCCTCCCAAGTGCTAGGATTAAAGGCATGCGCCACCACTGCCCAGCTACTACCTATTTTTTATGGTTATCTTTTAGCTTACTGACAGTATTAACTATATTTTGTCTTTCTTGATGAACTTCTTTCTGTTTATTAAACAGGACCTTAATATGAGGATTGATTGAAATATCTTTTATCTTCTTCCATTTAGATACTTCAGTTACTTGAGTAAAGTTGGAGATAAAATGAGATTTGATTTGGCCCTTGCTGCCTCTGAAGCCAGGTAATGCCCTGTTCACAGAAGGTGGCTTTTGGGGGGAAGTAGGAGCATTGTTGTGGATTGGGAGAATGTCACCCTAACACAGTGGTGGTTCCTGGCCTTCTCAGGGCCACTTATTCCCTCTCTTTAGAGTCCCTCACCCACAACACCTTTTCAGAATTTCAGGAAATTGATGTAGTATACTTAGGTTATGGGAAAGTCCTTTCTCTTTCTGTTGTTGGTTTATTTTTTTGGTTTTTTTGGTTTGGTTTTTTTTGGTTTTGTTTTTTTTGTGTGTGTGTGTTTTTTGCAGGGTCTTGCTCTGAAGCTAGGCTAGACCTTTCCTGCTAGAAGTATAGGTCTGAGCCATGACTCTCAGTCAAGGAATACTTGCCTGCTTTTCTCACATTATGTCAGTGAATCAAGACAGGAATTCTGAGTTGGGGAAATTAGCACAGTAGTTTAAGGAAAGCAGGTGCTCCTAACTGCAATGTTGTGTCTTCACGTCTGAAATATTAGGCAGTGCTCTGACTTACTGAGCCAGGCCCAGTACCATGTCGCCCGGGCACGCAAGCAGGATGAGGAAGAACGGGAGCTGCGGGCCAAGCAGGAGCAAGAGAAGGAGCTCTTAAGACAGAAGCTTCTCAAAGAGCAGGTGTGTTTACACTAGAGCTGGTGAGCAGAGTGTACATGCTGTCTGTTAGGAACTAGTCCTCTGTCTACTCTATGATTGTTTTGTTTATTATAAGAACATTTTGATCAGTTCCCATACACCTTCTCCCCTCACTAGGAAGAGAAACGTCTCAGAGAAAAGGAAGAGCAAAAGAAACTGTTGGAACAGCGGGCCCAGTATGTGGAGAAGACCAAAAATATTCTCATGTTCACTGGCGAGACTGAAACAACAAAGGAGAAGAAAAGAGGTGGAGGTGGAGGGCGGGTAAGATCTGGCCCGATGTCTGCAATGACCTCAGAGGTTGCCTTTGAGCTTTCTAAAACGAAGAGCTTAGTTTAGTTGGCTCTGTGCTTACTTCTTAGCCTTGACTTCCTCTACCAAGGGATAGTCTTTTATCACAGATTGCAGTGTCTGGTGTGGGCAGTGGTCCCTGCTTTTTTGGTGGGTGTGGTACTGTGGGAGAACACAGACTCAACACATATGTGCTCTGCAGCTCCTATACTGCCCACTACCTCAGCAAGCCAGGTAGTGCCTGCTCCCATGGTAGTTTGACTTACGTGGTATAAAATGAACATTCGGTAGAACTATACTTTGAATCTTGGTCTTCTCCCAAGCTGAGGGATCTGGTATAACATTTGGTATGTGATGCTGGGTACCTGCAGAGACCCATACCTCTCAGTCAGCTACATGATCATGGGGGCAAACAACCAACGCTTTTCTGTATTCTGGAAGCTAAGGTGGGTTAAATGTGTTTTTAATTGAGGATGTGCTTGCTTTGTGCTGACTTCTCAGGAAGTTGATGACTTCTCATGACGGGTATAGAAAGTGTGGGCCCAGTCAAGACCCTCTGCCATGTGACTTAGTAAAAGCTCTTCAGTTGTCAGGGCCCGAAAGAGCACTGTCTGGGCTCCTGAACCTTAACTGTGTCTCACTACCCGGAAGTGGCTGACTGTGACCTCCTTGGGTCGTAGCGTTCTAAGAAAGGAGGCGAGTTTGATGAGTTCGTCAATGACGACACTGATGACGACCTCCCTATATCCAAAAAGAAGAAGAGGAGGAAGGGCAGCGGCAGTGAGCAGGAAGGCGAGGACGAGGAAGGAGAGAGGAGGAAGAAGAGGAGGAGAAGGTAGTGTCCTCATTACTGTTTAAGCGTCTACAAAAGCGAGAGACCCTTTGCTTTGTTTATAAACACTTCATCTTCCCAAACTGCCTCCCTGCATTAGCTTGTTTCAGAATCTCATGTGTTTATAATTTGCATGTATCTCTGAGTTATTCCCTGCAACAGCTGACAGTCACCTTGTCCCTTCTTATCATTGTGTTTCTTAAAATAGGGTTTCTGTAGCCCATACTATCCTTGAATTTACTGTGTATCCCAGGTTGGCCTTAAATTCACAGAGATCTACATTGTCTCTGCCTCCAGAGCACTGGGATTATTAATGTGCACCACCACACCCAGTTTTTGTTTTGTTTTTGTTTTCTTGTATTGTATTTTGGACACAGATATGAAGTGGGCAGTCTGGGTGGCAGCTTCATTGACTGCGCTTGTGCAGTACTGGCCATCACTGAGCCATTCCTCTCTGGAATGTGAATGAAGGTTGTGAAAGTGCCCTTTAACCACCCAGTGCCACTTGTCATAATATCCAGGATGCCCCACGCTTTTCTGCCTAGGAGGAGTCTTCTTTCAACTATTTTCTCCAGACCCATCCTATCTATCCCTTCCTATCCTTGAGAAAGAACCTGTTGATCCATTCAGACCATCGCTTGTATAGCTGTAATGAGGATCTTGCTAAGCAGCTGAGAAGGAAAGAAAAGTAGGGGAAAGATCTAGAGATCAAAAACATAGGTTCCTCACTCAGGCACTGCACCATATGCAGTTGGCAGTGTAGATGAAGGAGGGAGCCGCATGGTGACAGGTTAATGGCAGCTGTCATGCAGACCAATGGCCTGCAGACTGTAGACCCTGTGCCCTTGAGTGCATAGTGTAGCTGAGTCAGTATCCATACAGAATGGTGCTACTGTGATAGCAGTGTAGCCCCAGACTTGGCAGCCATGAACCTCCTGACAACCTTTTGATGTTCACTATTCAAGACCTCCAAAGGGAGAAGAAGGATCTGATGATGATGAAACAGAAAATGGCCCCAAACCGAAGAAGCGCCGTCCACCGAGAGCAGAGAAGAAGAAGGCTGTGAGTTCTAGAGCTGTCCTTCTGCCGTGTGTGTGTGTCTCTCTGTCAAAGTGCCACAGTAGACTCTTCTGCAGCTTCTTCCAGCACAAATGCTTGTTTTCATTGGTGGCTGTTGATTCTGTTACTATAATAAAACATAGTGTAATAAGATGTCCCAATAATATGAGAACCCAACTAACGGGTTATGCTTGACATTCTCTAGCCCAAGCCAGAACGCCTGCCTCCTTCAATGAAGGGAAAAATAAAATCCAAAGCCATTATATCATCAAGTGACGATTCTTCAGATGAAGATAAACTGAAAATTGCTGATGAAGGGTAAGAACCCCCCTCCCCCTTGATAAATTCTAATGGTTGATAAATCCCAGATTGATAAGAGGCAAGAATCTCAGGGTACATTCTAACTGTGGGAAGCCACAGTGGCTGCTAACCAGCCATCTGGATCCTCTTCTGTGTCTTTATCCTTAGAGGGAAAACAAAATTGGAGACCTGACGACTACAAGTGGTCAGTGTGCTGTCCTCTCACCAGCTTCAGGCTGGCCTTATACTCTTAGTGACCCTCCTGCCTCAGACTTGCACTCCATGGCAAACTGACTTGTAGCTAAAAGACATGCCATTGAGAAGCTTAGCTGATATTTTCTAGATGTCACACTCATTCCTAAGCAAGTGTCATTCTGCTGCCCAACACTGACTGGCCAGCAGATACTGTAGTAGCCTGGCCCTGGCCATGTGGAGATGAGAAATTTAGTGTCCATTTCTTCCCCTGCTGGGCTGGAGACACACCTCTGCCTTCCTTGGTGGACTTAGCTTACCCACCCTGAGCTCATAGCCTTGATGAAGTGACTCCTGACTGCATGCCTCTGGTGCTCACACGCCCACCCCTAGACTCCTGGGATAGAGCTTTCTATACCACACTCCCTGCATTCCCTATGACCATTGCTGCTTCATTCAGCCAACATTTATGTCCCTTCTGGGAGACTGGCAGGCGATGAGGATACCCGAACCACCTTGCAGTGGGCTGGACATGTCCACTTCACTCCCATTTGCAGCTCTGGTGAGCACACCCACCCTAGAATTGGTGGTGGTAGCTCTGTTTCTGGTAAGAGAAGGGGTGTTTAAGTGCAGTGGAGGAGGAGGAGGAATGGCTGAT
Source organism: Rhynchomys soricoides (assembly GCA_019843965.1). Lineage (NCBI taxonomy): Eukaryota > Metazoa > Chordata > Mammalia > Rodentia > Muridae > Rhynchomys > Rhynchomys soricoides. The sequence continues at coordinate 2,335,556 of JADRCH010000134.1, forward strand.
CAGAATGGCTGTGGCCTTGGTGATGCACCGACCTCAGCGCAACAGAACCATCTGTGGATGTGTAATTTCTTTTGCTCTGAAGATACTGGCTGACACAAGTCTGGATTGCTTTTCCTGAAGGGCCGCTTTGCCCTTGTCCTCACAGTGCCCCCAGGCTATTGGTAGCAGTCTGCAGGGCCAGGGGAAGAGATGCAGACTCTTCAAAGAACTAGTCTATGAGGCTAAGCTGCTGCCTATAGCCAAGGCCAAGATTATCCCAGTCACCATGATATGTGTGAGTATTGGGCCAAGTGGAATGAAGTGGCCCACTGATTTTGAATGGATCTGCACAGCACATGTCACTCTCGTCCTCTTGGGCACATCTCCATGTTCTCATGACCTGTGCTAAGTAATAATCTTTCAGACCTAGACACAGAGGCCTTCCTTTAGTATGCTTTCCATTCTGAATAGTAACACGATTCACCTCCCTCACCCTTCCGAGTCCGAGTCCTGTTGGAATGTGTCATGGAAACCAAAACTGCTCAGCACAAGTCTGAGGCAGTCTCTCAGTGGCTAAGGTGTGTTCTAACATATTGAAGCAGGAGGCCAATACCCCCTGCTGCCACCTCCCTTTCTCTAACAGGTCAACCCACAGTGAAGGAACCTAGGAAGAAAAGTTAGTAAGCTGAAGCCCCTTACCTAGCCTTGGCTTCCTATCTAATCTCATCCTTGTGAAGACCTGGTGCCTTCACAAACCTTAGAACAGCACTGAGGTAGACATGGATGTTTTAGAGCAAGAAGTGTCCAGTCGTAGGACTTCTGACTCTCAGCCACCATCAGAGGGCTCACATTTTACCTTTGTGCCTAGGATTTGTTATAAGGTCAACTGAAGACTCCTCACTCTTTGCCCTTTTGAGTTTGAAATTGAAAAAAATGCCTGCTCGACAGAACATGGTGGGTATGAATCACCCTTCTGTTCATGCGCAGACTGGCTGCTGGTCGCCGTGAGCTCCCTCATTGTTGATCTCAATTTACAGTTAAGGGTCCACATTTACAGAATAGCACACAAAACAAGTATCACAGGCGCTCAGGTATAAACACACCAGGCATGACCCAGAACAGGAAGTGCTGTTGGCTGTCCCAGTGTCTCACCCACACCTCTCTCCTCCAGACATCCCAGGAATAGCAACAGCGATTCTGACGATGACGAGAGGCCCAACAGACGTGCCTCATCTGAGAGCGACTCAGATGACAACCAGAACAAGTCTGGCAGTGAAGCGGGCAGCCCTCGGAGGTCTGGTAGACAGGAGTCGGATGAGGATTCCGACAGTGACCAGCCGTCCAGAAAGAGAAGGCGCTCCGGCTCTGAGCAGTCGGACAATGAGTCTGTGCAGTCCGGGAGAAGCGCCTCTGGAGGTTCAGAGAACGAGAATGATTCTCGCCCAGTTTCTCCAAGTGCAGAGTCGGACCACGAATCAGAGCAGGGGTCTGACAATGAGGGTTCTGGCCAAGGCTCTGGAAATGAATCAGAACCAGAGGGCTCAAACAATGAGGCCTCAGACCGAGGTTCAGAACGTGGATCAGATGATAGCGACTAGGTTTATTTCATCAAAGACTCCATGGGGGTGGGAGGAGCTTTATAATATATAAAAGCTGTGATACAAAAAAAACCAATTCAGATGGTTAGTCATTTGTGAAATTTTTCTTAAGGCAATTTTTTTTTCTACTTGTATATTATTAACCTCCAAGAGACATTTCCTATGCTGGAGAGTCCAGTGTCTGAAGCTGGAGTAGTGAGACTCCTGCATTGTGGTGCAGCTCCACCTGCCGTATGTGATAACACAGATGCTAAAGCATTCCCGAAAGGCTTGCGCAGGCTAGCCCCATCTCCTCCTGTAGGTGGCATGCTGCTAAGCACAGTTTCTGTTGAAAATTTGTACCAAATGTTGGAGAAGCCGAGAAGCCTTTGTTCCCTTTTGAGTTGAGACTGAAAGTTTTCTTTCTGGAGGAAGAGATGTCCCTGTACCAAACTCTGAAAGGAGGGTGTTTACAGTGTGAGTTTGCAACCGTGAGGCGGAGTGGCAAAACACTGGGGAGGTAAGGTGTGGAAAGTGCTTTTCTGTTCTCAAAGTGGGAAGACCTCTCCAGCCACTTAATAAACCCTTTACCAACCGTGCTGGGTACCTGGGGTTCCTTTTTTTTTTTTTATTTTTTTGCTCAATAACATATATTTAAATATATTAAGCAAAAATTTGGGAAACTATCCAAACCAAAGGCATTTTCCTCAAGGCTTTTGTAATTCATGGCAGATTTCTGGAGGCTTTTAAGAAACAAAACGCAAGAATGCTATGGATTTTTGTTTTTGTTTTGTTTTGTTTTTGAGGCAAGTTCTCTACGTAGTCCTGGCTGTCCTGGAATTCAGTATACAGATTAGACTGGCCTTGAACTTACAAAGATCTGCCTTTCAAGTCCTGAGATTAAAGGCATGTGCCACACCTAACTGTATTTTTACTTTTAATAAGTATTTATTTTTGTAACCATAAGAAGTCTTTAGTAATCAAGTACTATTAAATGTACCTTAAGACGGTGAACTGAGGATGCAGAGGTAAATTGCCCTCTTCCAAAACACTCTGTGAATACAAGTTTGTCCCTGTGGAATGAAGTGGAATATAGTGTCTGCAGACTAGGGACACCAAAGAGAAAGCAGACCAGGCAAGATTTCCTGAAAGACCGGAGACTGCAAGGCACTGGGTAGCCCTGCTTCATGGAGGACCTCTGAGGTGCAGAGGCAAGTCCAATGACTAAGGGTGCCAGTAATTATTGGGAAGCTGAGAACCCTGAGATTTGGGTTTGCTGAATGGGTGCAGGTCACAGCACTAATTCTGTGAAGTATGTATGGGAAGGCAGGATTCTGGTCACTTCCATCAGCACTTTCCAGAACACTAGTACTACTCAGATCTGTCCCCAAGTGACAAGAATCCATTCTCTTTACTACAGGTGATAAATAGCCCACCGAAGGCAGGCTCTGGGAACGCCAGAGGTAACATATAGAGTGTGGTTAAGGTTAGGTTATGTACTCTTGGTTATTGCATTTAGAATAAAACTGGTATTCCAGGCTGTTCCTTGCTCTAGAAGACTCCATTTTATAAACAAACTTTTTAAAAATGTATGTGTGCCTGTGTGTACATAGGTGCACCACATACATACAGATGCCTTTGAAGGCCAGAAGAGGACATGGATCCCCTGACCTGGAGTTAGAGGTCGTAAAATACCTGGTGTGAGTGTAGAAAACTGAATTACAGTCCTCTGGAAAAGCAGCACTCAAATGCTGAGCCATTTCTCCTGTTCTTTATAAACCGTTTTTTACTCCACTTTGAGGGAGAGATGACAGCAGTTTCTGATAGACCTATAAATACCGTCTGACAGGCACCACCCATCCAGCATAGATTGATAAATGACTTACTCCTGAGAATAGAAAGGGTGCTACCCTGTAAGTGAATTGGGGTAAATTAAGACTGCAGGGGCATATGTAAGTATTAAAATCACATCAGGAGGCAGAGGCAGGTGGATCTCTGGCCAGCAGAGCTACATGGCAAAACCTGTCTCAAAGAAATTCAGGAGAATCAGGTGCAAGACTGTATTGGACACTCCAACCAAGGAAAGAGTGTAACTGTCTTACCTGGTCCCCATAAGTGACAGAGCATGCTCTCACATCAACCTGTTGTCTGATACCTGATGTATGGGTCAAAGACGCAGGACTTTTCTGCATCCCTAGAGCTTTATGCTAGCCTCAGTCCCCAGCTGTTGACAAGACCTACTTAGCTGCCGCCTATCCCCCCTTTTAAGACTTTATGACTCAGGCAATTTTTAGAAGAAAGCATTTAATTTGGGGGCTCATAGTTCCAGAGGACAAGTCCATGATCATGGTGGGAAGGATGGCAATAGACAGGCAAACATGGTCCTGGAGTAGCTGAGAGCTTATATCTGATCCACAAGCACAAGGGGTGGAGGAGGGGGTGGGGGGGAGGAGGGATGGAGAGAGAGAGGAGACACACACCCATCCCTCTGGACCTGGACTTGGTCACCTGTTTCCTGGTCCCGACCCATATCCTGCTTTGGACAGGTTTGCTCTTTCACCCAGCAGCTGTGCTCTGCAGCTTTCCTGACAGACCTGATTCCAGCAGCTCCCTCCAGGCACTCTGGTTCATTGTCACTACAGGCTCCCAGTCCTTCTTTAATGCCTCTCAAACTCTGCTGTGCTCTCATAGTCATCCTTAAATGCTTAGGGTGGTTTGAATAAGAATGGTCCCCATAGGCTCAGATATTTGAATGCTTGATCCACGGTTGCTGGGAAGGATTAGGAGGTGTGACATTGTTGAGGAACCTTTGTCGCTGGGGGTGGGTTTTGAGTTTTGAATGCTCATACCATTCTCAGTTCTGTGTCTGTTTCTCTCTCTCTCTCTCTCTCTCTGTCTCTGTCTCTGTCTCTTCTCTCCCTCCCTCCATCCCTCCTCCCTCTCTGCTTATGGATCAGATATAAGCTCTCTCAGCTACTGCTCCAGGACCATGTTTGCCTGCCTACTGCCACCCTTCCCACCATGACGGTCATGTACTTGTCCTTTGGAACTTTGAGCCCCCAAATTAAATGCTTTCTTCTATAAATTGCTTAAGTCATAAAGTCTTAGCATAGCAATAAAAAAGAAATCTAGACAGTATACAGATATGTAGATACATTTCCTTTGTTGTGTGTGATATGAGCATTAATAATAGGTTGAAGTCAAAGAACCTACATTTGCCCCAGCCAGGCTACCAAGTAGACAAATTATAGTGCTATCACTTAGAACACTAAACCTTGTGAACTTACTGTCACTCAATAAATTCTGACACTGTGTTCCTGTGTCTAGCATAGTGTATTCGTGTTTCTGTGGTGATTTGGCCCCAGAGGTGCCTCTGAGTAACACCCCATCTGCTTTTTGTTCAGTCAGCCTGTTTCTGTGTCCCCAGACTACCAGAACAGCAATGTTCTCATAACTCTGACCACACTGCCTGCCTCAGAAGACACTGTGAGGTTTCCTCGGGCACAGCTTCCTTCTCTGCTTAGACAATCACTACAGGAGTGATCCAGAGTGGGAAAGCCTTCTGACAAAGGACCCATGACTGACTTAACTGGCCCTGCTTGGCTCCCGCTGTGCTCTGGGACTCACAGAAACCAGGCTCCATTGCCCTGGGACTGGGGTCCACTTCGCAGCAGCCAGCATCAGCTCCACCTCCTTAGTGGAGCTAGTGTCAGATAGAAGGCTGTGGGGAAGATCCAGTCAGGGAGGAGCCCAGACCAAGGGTGAGGGTGTGACTCGGTTGGCGTCTGTCGTGCATGCGTGAAGGCCAAGATTTGCCTGGGTCACATGAGACCCTGGAGTCCAGTCTTGGTCCCCAGTGCTCAAAAGCTGTCCAGCTCAACATGTCCAGCTGGCTTCTTGGCCTATCTGAAACAAACCATTACTGGAACAGTGGGATCTGAGAAATCCTCGTTTGAGGAAATGATTTTCCTTGTCTTTGTTAGTCAGAATTAGATCAGGCACAACCATAAAACTAGAACCGCTGGGCTGGAGAACACATTTTGTTGCCATTTATGCAAGAAAAAAAAAAAACAAAACAAAACACTTTATTCTAAACCCAAAATCTTAACTACCTCAAGTTACTATTGTCAAATGTAGTAAGCAGACAGCTCTTTCATAAGAGCAAAGGAATGCACTGAGCTCTCAGGATGCTTGGGACAATTCTAAGCAGATAAAGTGGTAAAGATGTAAATTCCCAGAAAAATCATGTGAATGCATGCTCCTGTTCCTTGTGCCCAGCTTGTCTGGCCAATGGAGTGAGTTCAGACACCCCTTCATAGATTATTCTTTAGAAACTTCTTCCTTCTGCCCACTCTTTGTGCCATTCAGTCCTCTGAGCAAAATAGCCGCCATCTTCCTCAGATGAACTGTGCTGTCACTATTGTGTCTGTCACTATTGGGCCTATAAACTGTTAACTTGATTCATAGAGAGGCAATAGAGAGGCTCATCAGACCCTCATCAGAGATTCCCACTGCTCCCTTCAGCTGTCTGGAGGCAGTTCTGCCCTACTTACACATGGCCTCAGGGGCTCAGGAGCTGGGAGGCTGTGGAAGGCCAGCTGAAGGGGGCACCATGCTATGAGGAAACTATCCAAGCCAAGACCTTTGGGTAAGACTGCTTTTGGGGGCCAGGCAGTGGTGGCACACACCTTTAATCCCAGCACTCGAGAGGCAGAGGCAGGCAGATTTCTGAATTCGAGCCAGCCTGGTCTACAAAGTGAGTTCCAGGACAGCCAGGGCTACACAGAGAAACCCTGTTTCGAAAAACCAAAATGAAAAAAAAGAAAAAAAAAAGACTGCTTTGGGGACCCCATGCTCCTGCCATTAGCACCTCCTCCATGCTCTGTAAGCCCAGTGAACTGGTTACTTTCCCAAGGTGAACTTTGTTCTTAGGACCTAAGAAAGGGTGCATAGATGTTGTTGTCCACTCTCCAGGGAACACCAGTGTTGGTTGAGAGAAATATTTGTAATCTAATGCAGTTGAAGTGCTTGAGATGTTTTGAAATAATTGAAAATGGTATTTACTATTTCAGTTCTAAAATTTCATAGATATAAATACACTACAGTTTTGCCTATAAATATATTATTTAGCTCCTGTTTCTTGATTTTCTTCTGCTTTGTATATTTTCCATTATTAAATAATAATTCTTGGGAAAAACTTCAACTTGGAGGTAACAAAAAAAAAAATCTTTAATCTTAATTATGTATCTATTTCGTGTGCTTGTGTGTACTGAAGCTGATCCAACCTCGCTACTGCTGTCTCTCCAGGGACTATCTATATTTGGTCATGAAAGCCACAATTAACTTAATGACTGAACACTGGGTAGACTTGGGGTCAGAAACCCAATTTTCAGACCTTTAATTGCTGAATTGAGCTCACCTTTTCATCCAACTTGTCTTTCAAATAGATCTTTAAACCAATGAGTCTTTTTCATGGCACATAAAACCTGCTTTAAGAAGTCCACAGTCTACTGGGTGATGGTGATGAACGCCTTTGATCCCAGCATTTGGGAGGCAGAGACAGGTTGGAGCTCTGTGAGTTTGAAGCCAGCCTGGTCTACTGAGCTAGTTCCAGGATGGTCATGACTACACACACAGACACATCCCAAAACAAAACACAAAAACCAAAAACTTGCATGCAAAACAAACAAACAACAACAACAAATAAATAAAAGAAAGTAAAAGAAAGATCTGCAGACAAGTTGTGAAAATGCTGGATTCTGTAACCCTGTGATGATTAGCAAAACTTTTGGTGTTTAGCAAGAGCTTGGATTGATTGTACCCGGAGTGGAGCTGCCCTCATGGGAGTTCTGTGAGAGGAAAGTGGGGCTCAATTAGAAGACCAGTGTTGCCAGGTGTAGTGGCATAGGATATACGCCGGAGCTGAGGCAGAAGGATCTCTGTCAGTTTAAGGTCAGCCTGGGCTGTATATAGTGAGATCTAGATGAGCCTGGGGTACCTTGTGAGACTCTATCTCAAAGCAAAACCAGCCTTCCTGAACAAATAAGGCCCAGGGCTGAATATATGATACAAAATTCAAAGCTGCTCCATTTGCCCTGCTCCCGAGGTGTCCGTATTGTTTTTAAGATAACATTTTAATGTACGTGTGTCTCTCTGAGAGTATGTGGTACATATGAGTGCAAATGTCTGTAGGGGCCAGAGATGTCAGATACTCTGGAGCTGGAGTTAAAAGCTGTTGCAAGCCACCTGATACAGGTGGGACCAAACTCAGGTCCTCTGGGAAAACAACAGTCACTCTTAATCACTGAGCCATGTCTTCTTCAGTCCTGTACTCTCTTCAAAAAATGTTTTACATCATTTATTTGTGGGGAAGGAGAGGTAATGTGTATGCCATAGTACACATGTGGAGGAGGATGGCGGAAAACTTGTGGGAGGTGGTTTTCCATCCACCGTGTGGGGCCTGAGAATTAAATTCCCATCAGCAGACTTGACGGTAGATGTTCTCCTCTATTGAACCATCACACACACAGAGACACACAGACACACACGCTCTCTTAATTGCACTGTTCTCATTTCTCACAGAATTGGAGGTGAAGGTTACCTGTGTGCCACAGAACACATGTAGAGATTAGAGGACAACTAGCAGGAGTTGGTTCTCTGCCTCCACCCTGTGAATCCCTAACCTGAGACTTAGGTCATCTTGGTGGCTGTGATCAGGATAGAAACTTAAACTGACCCTCTTGGGCCAGTGCAGGGCTATAACTTGGACATTGGTCATTGTCATGTGACACTGAAGAAACTATAGTATGTGGGGCTCTCTGGTGTGACCCTATAGATCCTCACACCGCTAATGGAAATGGTCTGAGAGGTGAGAGTACCCCTGTATGAATGTGCATTCATGTCATGTCAAGGCCACCAATTACTCAGACCCATGGAGAAGGCAAAGCCTTCCCTGGGTCAGGCTCAGGGTGATGGCCAGGCTTTCCCTGGACCAAGTATGGGTATTGACAGAAAGATGAGCTTTCAGTGAAAACAGTCAGTGCAAAAAGTACCAACTGCAGTCTCCCCATCCTGGATGACCTTGCTCACACTCTGTGCGATGAGTTATTCTGAAACTATCACTTACATATAAAATACTGAAACTTTTGCTGGACCCCACAGCCAGAGTTAATAATGTAACTTGAGGTCACATAAGACTGACATCCTACTGTGTACTTAAGCCTGTTTGTTTAACCTGCCTTTAAGAGACCAATGTAACCACCAACCTTACTTGCCTTGGATTTCCCATGTAATCAGTTTTTACATAGAAGCTAATGCTGAGCTGCAATCTTAAGATATGTACCTTCCAAGCCCATGATCCAAGAGTGATACATGTGTGCTTGTGTGTGTGTTATGATAATCATTTTTTGAAAGTAGGCTGAAAGTGGTCTTCTAAAATGAATAGCCACCATAGATGCTAAATGCAGCATTTGGACATTGCTTGACAGTGTTTGCTTGTGTGTTGTCTGGGTCAGTGGGCAGGTCAGTTGGAGTCAGTGACTTAATTCCTTGTCTGTTAAGGATTTCTATAAAGTATACTCATTCCTTCCCCATATGATGCTTTCTGTGTATCTCAATTTTAAAAGAGAGTAGAGCCCTTTGTTAGGGGCAGACATATTCAGACACACAGACTAGGATAGGCAGATTCAAAAGACAGAATTTAAGCAGACCTAGATTCAGATTAATATAACAGACAGGAATGACAGGGAGAGCAAAGTAGAGAATTCAAATCTGGGTTCACTCTTGGTTAAATGACCCCAAGTCCAAGTGCCCCAATGCAGCACCAATCGATGTATTTCTGGTGACTCTAGTTTACTATCCTGTTGTGGACAGCCCTGGGGCTGTTTGTATTTTGATCCTAATTCTGCCCTCCTAGGAGGGGCTTCCGACAAGGAGTGAGTTACATACTCATGTGAATTCTTGTGAACCAATCCCCTAATGAATAAAGGAGCCAATCACTGGGCAAGTAGGAGGGACTTTTGGATTGGAGGGAAGAAGAGAGGAAGCAGGAGAGAGAGAGAGGGCCCTTTTGGAATGGGGACAGATAATGGGTAAGATGTAGCTGATAGAATTTTCTGGTATCACGGTGGATCCACAAGGATTCGCCACCAGAAGAATAAGATTTTAATAAGGCTTACAAGATTAGGTTTTAGTTGATGCGCCCAGAGATTGAGTTACCGTTGTTTCTGAACTAAGTTTGTGTTGTGTTTTCCTTCACGCTCCGGCTGGTCTGGGTTCCAGAGAGAAAGGTACAGCAGCAAAGTGTGGGTTTGCCTGATGTGCACCACTAAGGCCATGGGGGATTTGAAGCATGGGGCTGGCGTGGTAGCGATCTGCCAGTGGGGACCTAGAGAGCAGGGTAGAGAGAACGTGGAGCTCTGAGTCAGAGCTCCACAAGATAAAAGCAGGTTGGCCATTGCTCGCCAGTGCATGGCCCGCCAGGGATGAGAGAACCAGGACATAGCACTGGAACTTGCTATACTATTTCTTCTTTTTTAATATTTCCCACAACATTATCCATGTGTTCAAACTGATAAAACTCCACCCTGAGACTATTCCCCTGCAGAGATGCTCTAGTGAGACTTGCTTACTCCCCTCGCTGAGAATACAAGCGTCTGGCTCCCCTCCACCTGAGCACAGGGACCACCTGATCTCAGCACAGCAAAGAATAGACCTAATAATATCTTCTATATCTATTTTCCAAGGTCCCCCAGTCATTAAGAATTAGCAAAAAAGGAATGTTCATTTATTTTGTTGTTGTTGTTCTTTATATTTCTTGACAGAAATGGTGGCTAATCCCAGCCACCTAGGATTATCAGCAGAAGGCAGAAGGATCAACAGTTTGGTGAGACTTAGTCTCAAACATAAACACATTTATCTAAAGATGGAATCTCTGGACAGGAATTTGACTCCTGGCTCTTGTATTGAGGTATCTGTAGTACCTTCATCCTCTGTCTCCAACTGTGAATTCTTTTAGCAAGTTTGTTCAGTTGTTTGGAGCCATGTTGGCACGTGAACTGTAAAACAGCAGCCATGTGGCATGAGGCAATACTGTGAAGATCTTCTCTCTGCTCAAACATTTTTTGAGGGACAGAAAGATGGCTTAGCAGGTAAAGGTACTTACCAACAAGCCTGGCTCCCCGTCCCCAGGACTCAAATAGTGGAAAGATAGAGCCGTCAAGTTGTCTTTTGGTTTCTACATGCACAGCATGGCCTGCATGGGACCATACATATGCACGCACATGCATACTTTATGTAATTAACATAACATTTTTATTAACTCAAAACCTTTGGGGGAGGTATGTGAAATAGTTCAGTTACTAATATCTCATCATTGTTATGTTAAAATGCATATTTTAAAGCATATATTACATTAATATATAGCAATAACTGGTACCTCTGTCCACATTTCATAAAATCATTTCATTCAAACGCTACACGAAATCTTTGACCAGCAAGAGGCTTGCCCTCATGGTTTTTGAGAGAACATCACCATTGTGTTGCTTAAAGTCCAGACCTTGGGAACTTCGTCCCTAAACATCTATAAGCAATATGCTGATCTTTAGACCTCACATTAGGATGACTGGCCTTCCAGTTTTCCCAGTGTGCGGGTACTATCTTCATTCAATGTACTGCTTTTAAAAGTACTTGGAGCTGGAACAATGGCTCAGTGGGTAAGAGCTCATTCAGCTTGTTCTTCCTGAGGACCCAAGTTCAGTTCCCAACACCTATGCTGGGCAGTTTATAATCTCCTGTAATTCCAACTCTAGGGAGATCTGATACCTCTTGCCTCCATAGGCACCTTTACCCATGTGCACAATCCCACACAGATATATACTTATACACATAATTAAAAGTAATAAAAATAGCCAGGCAGTGGTGATGTGCATGCCTTCAATCCCAGCACTCAGGAGGCAGAGGCAAGTGGATATCTGAGTTTGAGGCCATCCTGGTCTACAGAGTGAGTTCTAGTACAGTAAAGGCTACACACAGAAACTGTCTTAAAAAAACAAAGCCAACAACAACAATGATAAGAAAAGAAATATGTCCTGGGCTAGAGAGATGGCTCAGTGGCAAAGAGGATGTAAATTCAATTCTTGGCACCATGTGAACAGCTCATAGTCACATGTAACTTCAGGTCCAGGAGATGATACTCTCTTCTGGCACCCACAAATACTGAAAGCAAACAGTGCACATAAATTCACACATACAAACAGTTAAAATACATAGGTATTATAAAAGTAGTCCTTTAAAATGCTTGTTTTGGCTTCTGAGACTCTTGAGATTCTCAGTCAAGACCCCAGAACAGTGCTTAAGTCTTTCAATTGCTTTGAAAACCAACTCTTTCAAGGGCCTTTGTGAACATCACAGACCAGCAGTGGTTGGAACAATTTCAGAAGAAAGTGTCATTCCCAAACAGAACACTGTTGTCCAAAACAAGTAATTGAAGGGCCTTGTGTGACTGGAAAGAAATGGGGAGAACTGCATTTTCATCTTTTTTGAAGAGCAATTTGGAGATTAAAAACTGCAAGGCTGAGGAGGGGATAGTAGCTTAGTGGTTAGGCCTTGCCAAGTATGGAGAAGTCCTGAGCCTCCTCTCCAGTGTTGGGAGACAAACAAAATACCATAAAATGGTCAGCATAGGTGGCTGTCTCTGGGGTTCCCACGGTATATTTGGAAATAAACTCCTTTTTTTTTTTTTTTTTTTTTTGGTTTTTCAAGACAGGGTTTCTCTGTGTAGCCCTGGCTGTCCTGGAACTCACTCTGTAGACCAGGCTGGCCTCGAACTCAGAAATCCACCTGCCTCTGCCTCCCAAGTGCTGGGATTAAAAGCATGTGCCACCACTATCTGGGATAAACTCCAAATTTAACTGCTGCATTAGGAGAAGAAAATCTGGGTGTTAAGAGTTATTCAAACTCTTGGTTCAGGCTTCTGACAGACATGACTTTTAAACAGCTGTGCATTCCTACTTTCTGAATTGGGATAAATGATGTCTCCACCTCAGGGCTTGCAACATTCTTCTTCCTACCTGAGTTTTTGAAGAACTGTTTGTGGTCAACTCCTGAGGTGCATATGGCAGATTTTTATTTCTTAGCTTGTCATTAATTTATACGTGTTTGGACTCAGACATATTGGCAGTCCCCCCATGCTGCCATTTGCCTTTTATGGTTTAAGGATTTTCACACAAACACAATTTTCACTCAGGCCTCCTTGAAGGCCCTGCATCTGATTTTATAATTTTATATTATAAATTATATAACATTTAAGCTCCTCAAAATCCTAAGTTCACTCAAAAGGTCATTCACCACCAAATTATAAAAATTCTTAGTAAAATTACCTTTTCTTTTCCTTTTTCTTTTCTAATTTTTCATTGCTAAAATGGATGACTCCTGTAAATTTCTCCAGAGAATTCTGAGAATAGAGCACACTGTCCATTTGCTCACGTCATTACTCTTGGTTTGTCTATGCCAGTGTTTCTTAACTTGTGGGTCAGGACCCCTTTGGCAAACCTCTATCTCCAAAAAGATTTTCATTATGATTCATAACGGTAGTAAAATTACCATTATGAAGTATCAATAAAATACATTTATGGTTGGGGGGGGTCATCACACAAAGAACCAACTATACAAAAGGGTTTCAGCATTACCACTGGTTTCTGCTCTGCTCTGCTCTTAATCTTTGCATCCAATTGAGTGAGGCAGCTTTGGAGTTCTAGGGAGGTAGAGGGAGGGAGTAAGCTAGAAGGCATAGTCCTTGAGGGGGTGCTGGTGCTGGGCAAGAGCAGGTGTAATGGGCTCCCAGAGCTGCAGTAATCGGGTGTCTTTTCTCTAGAGGAAGAGGCACTTCTAGTGTTGCCTGCAATCTTGGGCATCTCTACATGTCTGGAGGCATCCCTCCCTCCTATCTCTGCTTCTGTCATCAAGTGGACATTGTCTGTGTTCCTTCTTTTTTTGTAAGGACATCATCACACAGGACCACAGGCCATCTTCAGGACTTCATTTTGGTCACATTGGCAAGGACTTTTTCCAAGTGAGGCCACATTCAAGCCTTTTGAATTGGGGATACAATCCAGAACATCATAGGGGCATTTGGAGGCTGAGTACGCAGTATTCCAGGTCTCAGGGTCCAACTCTGAGGTGAATACAGCTCCAGTTACAAGTCCAGTGCATATGTTACTTTCTTACTTTTCTATTGCTGTGAAAAAATATCATGACCATACATGCCAATGTTCAAGAGTTTATTTTGGCTTATGGTTGCAGACGAGTCCATTATGATGAGGAAGGAATGGCAGCAGTGGCCAGAGCAGGGAGCTGGCTATGAAATTTCTGCTACACATAGGAAAACAGTGGGTTAGGCTATAAACCTTCAAATCCAGCCCCCAGTGACATCATTCCTCCCAGCAAGGATCCACTTCCTAAAGATTTCCTAACTTCTGCAAATAGTACAAATCAACTGGGAGACCAAGTGTACAGATACATGTCCCATTCAAACCATCAATAACTTTTGTTAATGAGACCAAAATAGCTACAAGCCATTTATGGAAGGAAGGGTTTATTTTGGGATACAGTTCAAGAACATATAGCCCACGGTGGTAGGGAAGGTATGTTGGCAGCAGTGTGAGGTCACTGGTCACATTATACTCACAATCAGGAAGCAGAGAGAGATGAGTGCTGGAAACCTCTTCATCCATGCTTCTGTTAAGAAATCCCAATAAAGATGGAGAGGTGGCTCACTGGTTAAGAGCACTGAATATTCTTCCAGAGGTCCTGAGTTCAATTCCCAGCAACCACATGATGGCACACAACCATAACAATGGGATCTGATGCCTCCTCTAGTGTGTCTGAGTACAGTGATAGTGTACTCATACACATCAAATAAGTAAATCTTTAAGAAATCCCAATACACTAGACTTGGATGAAATTTTGTTTTTGTCAGTCACCAGGCTCTCTCTGGGGTGAACAGACATTTGTTCATATCATTTCCATTCCAGTAAGTCACGGGAGTGCTTGACCAGTATATAAAGTCATGTGATAGGATGAGGTTCAGAAAAGGGGGAAAAAAGAAAGGGAGCTGGTAGCATGGCACTCACTGCTCAAGGCAGATGATCTAAACTGAATCCCAAGAACCAGCCTTAAAAGCCAGCTGTGGCAGCTCATGTCTGTAATTCCAACACTCCTACAATGAGATAGAAAGTGAAGAGAGGAGAATCTCACATAATGCTATGCTGTAGAACAAGAGAGATCCTTCCTCATAAACACCATAGAAGAGAATGGACTTCTGAAAAACAGTCCCCTGATACCCTGTCCCCACCTCCCCTCCACACACACCTCACACACAAAATCTTGTTAAAAAGAAGGGCTCATCCCACAGGCACAAAGCTTCTCTGGGTGTGGTTAACCTTTCTTGCCAACTTGATTAAATTTGTAATCACCACATACGTAAATCTGTGGGTTTTCCCAGAAAGTTTTAACTGAAGACCTACTTGAACATGGTGGCATCATCCTTGAGCTGGGGGTCTCAGACTGAATATAGAGGAACTTGAATCACAATGCAAGATTTTATTGAATGTACCGCTTTAAGAGCCTCCAGGTGTGGGAACTATATAAAGTTCTTGGACAAGGTATATGACTTATCCAAGTCTGTTCCCTCATCAGTAAATTAAAGAAAGCACAGTACCTGGGAAGATTAGATGGGCTACTCTACTCTGATCTGATATACTCAATGTTCAGTGAGTATTGGCTATGTTGACTAGTATAACTAAATTCCACAAGACACTAGGTCATTTTAGTGAATAGTATCATTGCTAAATACTTCTCCGAGGACAGCCCATTCATTCCACTTTGAATAGTTGGATTGACTAGTGATGATTCCACCACTCTCCAGCTTCAGGCCACTTTTCACTGCTCAACCATCCTGACTTTGAGATTGTTTACCATCCATCTGTACATGGTTTTTGCTTCCTTCTGCTCAAAGGTTCTTCCCATAGGTAGTGGCTTGATTCCCTCCTGAAATTTTTACACCCCTCCGCCCCCAAACATGCATTAACACCCTAAGTGGCACTCACAAGGCTCTCTTCCTCTTACCCCATTTGCTACCCCTAAATGTTCCTGTTAACCAGAATGTATTCCATTTGTTTGTTTCAGCTGCCCTTCAAGTGTCACATCATTCAGTCGGTGGGGCAAAACCCTCATACTTATCACTCCTTCAGTGTGTCCACCAGGTCGCTCTGAATGCAAGACTAAGATCCTTATATCTTGTCTACCAACATCCCCTCCTGGGGTCTGGCAGAAAGTTCTAATACTCTTGGAGGGTGGATGGCTTTTTGTCCTGTTTTTCTGACCTAGTTTCAAGTGATGTGGGGGTGAGAGCCCATGTGACTCAGTTCAGTTTCTGCTATTCTGCTCCACTGTCTTCCTGAACCAGGACTCTTGTCAGGTTGTCTCGGACACTGAGACAAGGTGGGGGAAGAGCTTTGTAAATGTCTCCTGGTTTACCTTAACAGTGAGAGCTATAGCTGATCCATAACACCCATCTTAAGGACTTGGAAGATACTCAATTTTGGGGGTATGTGAAAGGACTCTTGCCACACCATGAGCAGTCCTAGATTGCTTTCAAGGTACTCAGTTTTAAATGTGCATGTAAAAAATTATATACTATTCAATATAGAAGATAGTACGTATATAATATATATTACACACAAAACAATGTAACCACTGCACCATGAAGGCCAAATAATGGGTTGGAGGCATTGTGCAATGCTAGGATCAAGTGGTGCAACAAATGAAGAAAAACCCAGGTCACTATCCAAGCATTTATTCATTACTAGTTTTTCTAGTGAGCGGGGTATACACAGATCATTTGTTAGTTGTTAGCCCTAACTCAATTATCATGCAGTCAATCAAGCTCCAGATTCAAAGACAATCTTTAATCCAAAACATTTTGGATCCTAAACCTAATTTTGAATTGCCCTTACATTTCTAATTATTGCAATTCTAAGATTGAAGCTCACAAAACTTAAATTCATCATCCCATTCAGCAATGACTGAAGACACATCTACACTATCCCCTTGGAGCTCTGCTTTCACCAAGGGGTGAATGGGTAGTGGACCACAGGCTAGGCTGAGATGTGGGATGGGTCTCCTCAGCTGTCCACTTCAGCTGCCAAAGCAGACTATGGTTCTGTGGGAGGCAGCAAGGGTTTATCTGCCCCTACTCTGCCTACAGTAGGCTCTGGTCACCAGTAGGAGCTGGGAACACCTGAGAACAGATATGTGACAGGGGACACAGGACTTGACCACCCAGTCTATTTCTGTGGTCTACTGTTCTCTGGATTCCACAACAAAGCACTTTTTTCTTTTGCAGCAGAGTTTATTTGATACAAACTTCTCACTCTCCCAGCAGAGAAAGGCTAGTTCTTTGACATTTATACCAACCAGTCGAAGGTTAAAGGACCACCGACTATTCCAGGTAACTGAATATACTAGGGCAAGAAAAATGAAAAGCTGCAAGAGGGAGCCAATTTTAGAATGACTTAAAGTTTGCTGGATTCTAAACCATGCATCAGTTTTGCTTTTCAGTTTCTTGTTCTGGTTGTTTTGTTGTGAAGAATAAATGGAGATTAAGGGCTAAGCAGGTACCTCAGCAAAGAGGTTTGTGGACGAGACAAGCTTATTCCTTAGGTGCTTAGAAAGCAGAGCCAAAGAGCTGACACAAGGTCTGTAATGGTGAATGTCCGATTAAGTTGACAGTTCTCATTAGAATGAGGCTAATAGGGAACAGTCCTGAGGTGAAAAACTTAATGCTTAAATTAAGGGATGTTGGTTTACAGGCTGAATCACTACTGATTAAGAATATGAAATTAAAATTCTCCCAAGTTCTTAAACTGAGATAAATCCACACCTCAAAACAAAATGAATTCTCCATTAACTTTGCAGATACTATTTGAAGTCATGTACAACTACATCAAGTATCACAATGTTTATTGATAGATACAAGTATATAAAATCAGGGCATGAACATGACTTGATAAATTAAGTAGACTTAATTTCAATACTATAATAAGAGGGACCAATTCAAATTCTCACCATTTGTTTCACACCCACAAAAACCACTTCAAGGGCATTAATGATCTCTCAAACTGATCAGTTTTGTGCAAGTAAACCATGTTTCTTTTAAAAAGACTTGTGCACTTGCCCAGGCTCAAGGATTTTAAAATCTAGCACATAAAGCCCATTACTAGAGGTAGAAATACAGGCAATATACTATTACGGCAACAACCATCAATTACAGTTAAGAATTTTTCTGTAACAACCAAATGGATAACCAAATATTGCAACAACTCAAGTATTACTGAGCAAAGTGCATCTCTACAGTGTTCAGTGTTGCTGTTCAGTTTTCTAACTTAAAACAGCCTATGGAAACTGGCAGCAAAGAAGGTCCTTGCAATAGACTGCCTCTGCTTGAGAACTTAGGATGTAATTATTGCATGCTGCTAATATTCTATCTAAACATTAAGGATACTCCTAAAGTATTTGATGGTAGACTATGATTAAGACATCACACTACAAAAACCTTATGCAGAAGGAAACCTTACTGACGTGCTTCTGCTTTAAATATTGTGAAAAACGTTACAGCGGAATGAATTTTCGCAGTGGTTAGGTCAAATGCAGTTACATCATAGCAACAGTATGTTTTGCACAATTTAAGGCTTTGGCTGGTTCTTTAGTCAGCTTCTTCCTCCGATTCTTCTTCTTCAGCAGTTTCTAGCCAGGTTAGCCACTGATTCACCTGTAAATTAAATTTATGATTTAGTAAAACTTAATTCAGTTTTGGTTCAGAATATATACCAAAAGTGGATTCTGGGATCAGAACTTTGGTCTTTATCTATTTGGTCTTTTTTTCCATAGCCTTTAAAGAGACTACAAGTGTTTTGCCAGTATGATAGATATGCCTGTGTATGTGCAGGGTCCACTGGAAACGGAGGACTACAAGTACTCTGAATTGCTGAGATGTCTCTCCAGTTGCCTACCAGACAATATCTCACAGTCCAGTCCAGGCTTTCCTTGAATTTATCATGTAAGTGAGGACAACTCTGAACCTAGTCCCTGTCCTTCTAACCCCAAAGTGCTAGACTTCCAGGCACGCACCACACCTACCTTCAATTAACTAGTCTTACACTTCAGCTTGACAATTCTACAATGACATTTCAGGAACACTGTAGTCTTTCTTATCTAGTCCAAGACAGCAACTCTTCCAAACCAAATTTTATCAGCATATAGACAGGGAAGAGTGACATGCCAAGATGCATACCAGAATTACTTATTTGATTCTCAAAAGTAGGAGTAGGGATTAATCCTTAATGATCTTCAAAAAGTACCTTAGAAACTATAAACCAGGGCTTCCTCAAATCCAAAGCCTAGAAAAAGTAGCAGAGAACTATCTAAATGGTGCTAACTAAGCACCTTTATAGTACCAGTCTGGGATCCTACTATTAAACTCATTATTTATATACATTATGGAATACTTTAATATCAAGTTCCACTCTTAGAGCTCTAATTCCATTGATAACAGAAAACCAAACTAGATCATAAAAATGTTTTCACCTAAAGTTTAATTAATCCTTTAATCATGCAAACAGCTTTACCACCAAAATTGCCACCTAATTTAACACCTTTATAGCCCACTATGATTTCATCGTATAACTTTATCTCATTAGGCTAACTGCCTATTTAACTATAGCTTGTAACAGTGCTGACAGGCATACTTTTGAATACAATCAAGTCAGAAAAGGGGCCATTTAAAATACTAACAAAGAAAACCACAAACCAAGCCAAGTCGACAGCAAAAGAAATCTTAAAGCACTTACCTGGAACAAAGCCTTGCCTTTTCCTGGAAACTCTTGAGTTATGTCTTCCTTCCAAGCTAAGAAAGCTTCCTCTTCAATAATTTCCATGTCATAGAAATGAACAAAAAATCGAAGTAACATGCCTTAAAAACAAAACAAACACAGCATATAATTCATTATTCAATGCGCTTTTCTGACTGCCCCTCAATTCCTGACTCCTGAACACCAGTCACTTTACCTTTTGGGAAGCTGCTGTTGTAACAGTGCACCTGCAAAGCATACAGGGCACTGACCTGTAATTCCACATGATCATGAAGAAATTTCTGCATCACTGGCTTAAAAGAGAGCAGCAGCTGTTTTTCCTGCTCTAACTGTTCTTTGGAAGGAGCAGAGGAAGAATCTGTTTCATCACTGGGTGGGCTTACTTCACTAGAAATGTACTGTAAGAAGCTGAACAGCAAGTTTTGTTAGAAACCCAACAACTGTCTAGCTCAACACAAATTGTTATTAGACTTCTTTCTGGCAAATAAATGGACTACCCATCTTACCTGGTCATTAAGATGTTCACAAATCCTTTATCTACATGAAGTTTGGGAGAGATGTTATCTTTAATCCATTTATATATAGTTTGAGGGGATGGATCCAGCTTAATTTGCTTCAATAGTTCCTTCTCCAATTTAAGGAGTGGGAATAAGAAACTCAGTCCCTTTCCTTCCAAAATCTCCAACATCCGATCCTTATTCTGATCAATTTCTGCAAACACAAAGTGATTTCTCATTTTACCAGGTTGGCCTTATCTAGAGAGAGCTTTACAAATGATTTCTTAGGAAAAAAAAAAAAAAAAAAAACTACTCAAGGACCCAAATCTCCATTTAGTGTTAAGTCAGCTAGATCTTACCTGGCAGCATTTTCTGCATATTGACCTTGCTTTGTTGAAAAAGTTCGGTTAACCATTCTCGGTCTTGTAATTTAGCTAATTGCTGAAGACAAAGTAAGAAGAGAGGGAAGTGGGTGCCACTCTCCAGTGGTTGAGCTAGTTCTGAAATGCTCACCAACTCTGAAATGATAGCACGAGCCGCAAACTGTGCCAAGTAAGATTTCACCAAGGGGATGTCAACCTCCAGTTTGGGGCACTGCTCCAATACATTCAGGAAAGCCTTGTGAAAAATATCCAAAACAGTTTTATTAATTTCCAATCTTAACTGGAAAGAAGTTACCTTAACCACACTTAGCAGTAGAATGTTCTACCTGCATGAAGTTGTCACTTGTGGCTATCCCTTCCTGTTTGAGTAAACTGATCAAAGAGCTTGCTTTTTCTTTATCTTCATCACTTCTATCAAGTGACAGGATGATCACTTTGCTTAACATCTCAGGAAGAAAGTGTTTTGGAGCTCTCATTTCTCTCACACCACTGACAGCGTCGTTGGCATTTCCACTGTTCAGATATTCAGTCACAACAGCTTCCTAAGAACACAATTCAACTCCCATTAGCATTCCCTATCCTCAAATGTTTTCCAAGCAACAGAGATGATTTATTTATGAGACTTTCTGAAACTTACAGTCAGTTTAAGTAGTTCTTCCTTTGATGGTGGTGGCTTTTTGCTAGTCTTGGCAGGCTTTTCCTGGATAAGGGGTGGGTTAGTTTTGAGACCAAGTTGAGGTGTCTAAAGACAAGAAACACAACACATGTTTAATCAAGATGAAACAAACCAAAAATAACAGCACTAACATGAGGCAGAGGGAAGGAAACATGAGTCCTCACACCCCTTCAGGGACAATGAGAAGTGTACTATACTTTGGGGCCCATACCTGTCCCAGAGGTGGTGTTTGAGTGCGTGGTGGCTGTGCACTGGGAGGAATCATAGTTATCTGGGGCTGAAGCTTTGGCACCTGATTTTTATTCATTAGAAACGACTGAGCAGGCCTCAAACTAATCTAAAATTGAAAACAAATCAACATACAACCAAGTTAACAGAGCTAATGAACATAACTATTAACACTTTCAATACCCCACAACTAATTCTATACAAATCTTGTGGCAGAGAGATAATTCTCCAAAAACTAAGTTATTTCATGTCACATAATAAATTTAACTTATGGGAAAAATACCTGATTTAAAGAGTAAGATACTGAAATTAAAAAAACAAAACCAAAACTCTGTTCACAAACCTTGTTTGAACCGTTCAAGTCTCCCAGTATCAGCAATGCAGATAAACCCTTTATTCTACTTAATATCTTTATATAAATAACTTAGAAACTTGCCCTCATATCTCATAATCTTCGCTCATAGGACGCTGGACATCCAGAGAGAAAAAGCAGAGAAAAGAAAAGTAGAAGAGAAGTTAAAGACAAAGAGTAGAGGAGAGAATAAAAGGAAAAGAATTCCAGCTTTAAGTCCTCTTTCGCGTCTTTTTATAATCATCGGGCAAGAGACTTCTGCACTGACAAACTACTGCATAGAAGTAATGTAGGCGAATGTACCTCATCTGCATTAAGCTGTCCTTTCTTAGAAAACCGAGGTGGCATATCCTTCGACTGTCCTTGTAGCTGGGATAAGAGTCCCTGACTCTGGTTATGGTAGAGCTGGCTTAGCCCCTATTTCAGAAAGGGAGAAAGAAAGTCTAGATAAAAATTATGGTAATCAAGTACCAAAGGGATGAGCCAAGCCATTGCTTTGCCCAGAAAAGTCGAAACAGGGAAGAGTATCTAACCTATCTGTTGAATAAAGTGATGTGATTTTACTAATCTTAAGGATAAGCATCTTAACTCAATTTGAAACAACTGTCAGATGGAAATATGCTAAGAAGAAAAAAAAAAAAAACATCAAAACTAAGCTTCGTCTAAAAACAAAGGGCAAAAGGTATTCGACCTAAGGCTAGCCCTAACACTATCAATGTCTTACCTGGCTTTTCATAAACTTGCCCCCCATCTCTCCAAACTGTGATTGCGTGGGAGGCATAATGTGTCCCCCATGGCCATTGAAGAGCTGATTTGAACGATGACGTCCCATTGTGGGTGAAAATCTATCCTGGATAACTCCCGGACCAGTACCAATTCCACTACCTTAAAATACAGACAATTCTTAGCAGTTCACTAAAACATTAACCTTTAGTTTAAATAAAACACTGCTGTGTTTAAAAATTACCTGGCATTTGTCCAAACATATCAGCAAGTCCCCCAAGTGGGTCCCTATCCATTTTCATCCTTGGCGGCATAAACGGTCCCTCCAGGAAGAAGTCATTCCTCCCTTGAGCCATAGGAGCAGGAATAAACACTCCTAGATCCTTTGAGAAGAAAAGTGGGTAAGTACTTACTACTTAAATTTAACACTATCATTCACCCAAATGGGATGAAGTACACTAGAAAGCAATACCAATTCTAAGAGTTAACAAAGGGAGGGTCTGTGCTAAGATAAAACAAGAAATCAAAAAAATCTCTTACTTTTACTGCATCTTGACGGATTTGATTGATCGTCTTTGGTCCATTGTCAAGAAAAGCCTTGCGAGGAACCCAATGGTGCTCTCGCAACTCTACAGTATCCTGTAATTTTAAAAAATAAATTTTATTTTACTGTTCCAAATGAAAAACTCAAAACTTTGAACACTGTTAAAAACCATCTTACCTGCAGTAGGAAACGAATCCTGGCTGGCAATTCCTTACTTAACATTAAGGAACACATTCTGGCAAAGTACTGATCCATTAAGGACTGGTAGAGACAAAATACACAATTAGATATAAAGTAAATAAATGTGTACTACTTAAGATGCTTTACTAGATAGAGCAAATACTACCACCTCACAAGACACTACCCTTTACACTGTTCAACAAAAACATACCTTGGCTCGTTCATGGTCTAATCGAGGTCCCACTGTCCTCATTATCTGACAGAGGCACTCCAAATCCTCTCCCATATCTTTGAGTTGGACTCTCTTCTTCTTTTCCAAAAGCTACCAAAAGACAATGTTTACAATCTTAAATTATTCTTGTTTATATAGTTTCTCCTCCTTAGATTTGGACTGATTCATTTGTAATTCCTAAGGCACTTAAGACAACGCTTTTCTACTGGTCTGTGTTGAAGAAACCCTCCAAGAATTTTAACATAGGCAGTCTGTTCTATCTCTACTTTATAAAGCACACTACAAAATTCCCTAAGTTATCTCTGGTTATCAAAATGTGAGTAACTGCCAGATTTTCCCCGGATATTCTCATTGACTGCCTCACCCCTAAGCCACTACACCTCCAGTCATACTTACTGTTTTGATGCACTTATGAAGGATAGATTCATGAATAAGATCAAGCTTGCCAAGTTCTCCAATGAATTTGATGTTCCCCAACATCTTGATCTTAGCAATGGCTCTCTGTTCCTCCTCCTCAGGGAGGAGGGGATTTTCACGCTTATCATAGACTGAGGGAAGGGAGGCAAACAAAGTAAGGAACACTTAGAACCACTCTGGTAAGTGTTCTGACCTCTACACTCAGGCCATTGAATGCAAGCATGCATATGCTCACGCACACACACACAGATGTAATAAAAACACCCAGTACTAGTTAATAGCAAATTTAAATTCTTACCATCAACATTTCTGGTTCGGTTTTCAAATTCATCTTGCAATTTGGAAATCAAGAGGCGTCTGAATGTCTATTTGAAAACAGAAAGTTAATAAGCTTTATATGTGTGTGTGCATATATATATATAAATAAAACTTTCAAATTAATTTTAAAATAAAGGAAAAAAACCTGCCACTCACTGTGCTTTGCTTCTGTCCTGGTTGACCCTCTGCTGCTGGGCCATCAAAGTTTGGTGCATCTTCTGCCAATCGCAGACATAGCTGAGCATACAGTGAGCTATACTTTGGCTCTTCTAGGGCTTTGTCCACAATCTACATAAATCATTAAAAAACAAACTACCATGAACTGGAAGCTGAAACAGCCTCTGTTTAAACAGTCTAACTCTTACATTTCACAACAAATCACAATGTCAATTAATTTGGACACCTCAGGGGGAAAAAAAAACCCACTTTTAAGTTTTTAAAATTTAACATGTCTATAGATCCCATGTTATATACCTCCTCCCCAGTCAGAAATGAACTATAAATCATAAACCACAGAGATGCTGGATTTGGGATCCAACTCTGTGGTAGCCAAGCAAAACAAGATGCCAGAATTCAGTATCAATTATCATAAAAATTTCAAAACCACTTTCACAAAAGGAAAACAAGTCCTTAACAGCTACTTCTGGACAGCATGGTCAACCAAAACAAATGGTTCACCCCTTGAATCTTGACACCATCAAAGGTGTTTTTCTTAGCATCATTACTCAATTAGATCATGTATGTGTATACTGATATCTCAGTCATATCAGATATGCATATATCATATACTATCTAGGAACTATATCTCATTTAATGCAATAATTCAGTTAAACTTGAGTCTGTTAACTTTCTCCTCCTCTCTTAAGCTAACATTTTAAACTTACCAGCAGTATGACCCCTTTAAGGATGAGTTTAGACTCTACACCCACATTGAGGAGCTCAAGGCATAGCTTGTCAAACTTTTCAGGAGTAAGCTTATTTAGTATGCTGGGGGGAAAACACAAAGTATGACTTAACAAAAAAAAAAAAAAATTTTTTTTTTAAGCTAAAAAATAGCATTTAAATTGTGACTTTCCCTTTACTAGCTCCCTAAACAAGAAATGTTCCTTTCCCCCCAACTTCTTTAGAGAATTCCATAGTGTATTTTTAAAATCATACTCTTTTCTGACCCCCAACTCTCCCGTATGTTCTATAATTTATTCCTGAGCATAAGACCTTGCCTTGGAGTGTGGCTGATATATCAACTGACACTCCATGGTTGGGGGGGAAAAAAAAATCCCTCTCCCAGTAGCTTCTTAGCTAGGAGTAGGGTTTTTGTCTGGCTTGAGCTTATGCAAATTTTGTGCATGGTTATTATAGCAGTGTTCATTTTTCATCCAGATTATGCTGGAATCACTTCTCAGCCATAAAACATCTGAACCGTATTTGGGCTTTCCTGCCGTTTCATAAGAAGCCTCTCTAAAAACTCAAGAGCACTAGATCTTCATTATATGGAATTGACCATGAGTTAAGATGGCTGTTGTTACACACTAGACCAACATGGAAATGCCAGCATAAGCTTGTGAGTTGTAGACAAATAACCCTTGCTGTCAAATACCAATAGGCTACTATTTCTGTTTAAGACTCTTTAAAATACTGTGGTCGTCAGAATCCACTACAATGTAATGGGTGCCTAATGAATCCTGCCAAAATCACGCCCGGTGAGCTTTTCAGTACACATACTAGAACACAGCTCGCCTCTACTTCCCTCAGCACAGACCTTGGCACTTACCCTCTTACTTTCCTGAAGATTGCATCATGTCGTTCTTTTTCATTTGCGGAGTTGTTTGCTGCGGAGTTGTCATCTCGTCTAGTGCTTCGTGCAGGAATCCATTTCTGAGCGTTTTGCCCTGGGGTTTTCCCCAGGAACTCGCTAGTTCAATAAAACACCAATGAAGTGGCTTACAATTAAGAAAAAACTTAACACAGCATCCACTCACAACAAATGCCATACCACCCTAAAACTTCTAAATGGAGGGGGAAAAGAGCCACTAAGCCAAAACCTTAGGCTTTTACTCCCCCCCCCCAAACAAAACAATCCTAAAAATCTTTTCCAAACAGCATCAGAATTGTCCAGATGGCTTCTTAGAACAGACTGGAAGGCTCACTCCTAATGTTTGTTCTAGTAAGTTTGGGGTGGCACCTGAGAATATTCATTTCTGAATATATATTCCCAGGCAGTGCCAAAATGGCTGGCCCAGGCACCAAACCTTGAGACTTAATGCTTGACTAGCACATTCCACACAGACCACTTCACAAATATCCTACAGCAGGGATAGCAATTTTGGAATACCAGCAAACATAAACCAAGATGAAAAGCAGTTTGAAATTATGAATCTACCATCAAGATTATTGATGACTTCCCAAGAATTATCATGTTAGGTATGGAGAAGTCTTTAATTAATCAAACTGACAGTTTTAAAAAGTGAACTGTCCTTACAAGTTTTACCATACCTGTTGCCAGCAGTCTTGGGATAGTGCTGAGGTGCACCCCTACTTCCTCCTCCGCCCGAAGAAGCACTATTCAAAAGAAAATTAATATACCAATTATTCCTCACTTGAAAGGGAACCTATTTATATTTTATATTTTAGAAATTGCACAACAAAGTGAACTTTGGCCTAAAAGAAAGTGAACTGGAAGCTAGAGATGGCTCAGACATTGAAAGCCGTTCAATTCCTAACATCCACATGGCAGCTCACAACTTTAACTCTAGTCCCAAAGGATCTGATGCCCTCTTCTGACACTGTACACAGAGGTGCAAACACCCCCCCCCCCGTAATTCATTTGCTCTTTATTCTAGAGCCACAGCACAGTAAGTGGGATTTGGTCATGACTCTTATGACCGGCCTTTTCAGAACACCCCCCTCCCATGTTATCTACCCACACCCAAAACATTACCTGAAACGAGAAGCACCCCCTTCTGCAATCGCACTCTCCACTTTGGCGGCTTGACAACGAAGAATCTTCAAAAGAATAATATTAATGGATGGGGTGGGGAGGGGAGGGGATGGTAGAAATGAAAAGCCTGGAAAGAGAAAACATCAAAATTAGTTATTGCCATAGAGAGCTATAAACTTTCAATTATAATTTATTTCAGCTCCCGGCATGGCAGCTGATTGAACTTTCACTGCATTGCAGCCCTCAGAAGACTAAAATAGAACTAAGTAAAAAACCCACACATACACAGTAAAATCTTGTTTAGCCACGTGGATTCCCTAACTATTCAAGGATGCAAAAACAGTTTTTATAGAAAAAAAAAAAATCTAGATACTGCCTAGGAAGCAGCCATATCACGGGCCTTTAAAATTTAACAGAAACGCTATCAACACCGGCAGTGCTACAAGGGAAATGTCTGCTGTACTAATATGGGTGGCTGAGGTGGTGACAGGACGGCTAGAGCCTCATTACCCGGTGTTGGGCAGCTTTCTCCTCCACTCGTCCTTATAACCCCTTCTTTTTACACAAGGCGCGTGTGGAAAGCCGCCGGAAGACCGGGGCCACAACATGGCAGCAGGCACCTCCGCCCCACTCTGCGCGAACAAAAGAGCAGCGAGTTCCTCCCCCAGGCCCAGTCAGGCTCAGCTTCCGACCGGCGACTACCGAGGGCCCAGGACTGGGCGGGAGGCGCCCCCTCCGGGCCGGTCCTTTGTTCTCCCGCAGGAAGGCGGCCTCCTGCCCACCCGCCGCCTCCACCATAAATCCCCCGGTTGACAGAGCCTCGGCTGCCATGGCCCACAAAGGGACAGAGACTCGCTCTCCGCTTCGCCCGAGTGGGGCATCCCGCAATAGGGTCCACACACCTCCTCCCCGCCGGGAGGCCGGGCTCCGGACTCGTCCGCCTCGCTGGTCCCGCGCCAACGGCCGGGCCCTGCCGCGGCCGCGTCCCTCCCGCCGAGGCGCGAGGCCTGCCACGCTCACACGCTGTCCCGGGATCCCACGTCAGGATCCCGGCTGCGCCCGCCACTCGACCACACGCCAGGCTAGCTCTTTGGTAGGCACGGGAAGGCGCACAGAGGCCATAGATTTCTAAGTAGCCCAGAGGCAGAGCAAAGGCAGCCCCGCCCGGCTCCGCCTGCGGCCGCCATTTTGTTCCACTCGACAAGAAGCGGCCAGGGGCGGCGGCCATTTTAGAGGGCTCCGCTCGGCGGCGGCGACTCCACTCACCTTCACCGAGAACTCAGCAGCTGCCACCGCAGCTGCCTTTTCTGGATCCGGTCGTCGGGGACAGGGAAGGGAGGGGGAAGGGGAACGGAAAACAAAAAAGGGGGAGGGAAGGGGGAGGAAGGAGACGGGGCCGGCCTGAAACTCTCAGCTCAGAGGAGTAGCTGCTGCAGCCACCACCTGATACCCGCCGCCACCTCCATAGAGCTCCGGCTCGCTGCTGGCGCTGAGGCGTGTCTGAAGCCGAACTTATCACTCTGCGGCGGCCGACCCACAAGAGCCTCCCCGAGTGGCTCCTTTGCTATCCAATCAGCAGCCGGGCTTCCGTCCGCTACCAATCCGCGCAGGGCGGCGGGGAGGAGCCAGCGGGCAAGCTCGGTTGCGGCGCAGCCCCGCCGCAGTGCGCAAAGCCATATTCGCGAAGGCTCTGGGGCCAAGCCAGTGGCGTAAGGGCGGCTGGCCGGCGCGCTGCGGGACTCTTGCGTAGCGCCGGGAGCCCCGTGAGTGTGCGTCGTCGGGCCGCCTGGTCTTCCTGTGCCGGCGCTTTGTTCCGAAGTCCGAGCCTCATGCTTGCCTAGAAGAACCTCTTCCTCGCCTCTCCTCCCTGACCCGCCCGGGCCTGGCGCCCCGAGAGCTCGGCGTGGCCTCGCGGCCTGGCCTCTGTCTGGCGTCTGGGAGCTTTGCTGAAGAGAGGGACGTGTGCCCATCGATAGGAGAGCGTTCTGTTTGTTGGTCCTCCATCTGCAGAGTAACGAGAAAAGGATCAAAGAAGGGCTTTGTATCCTAGGCTCGAGGCAGCTATTCCTCAGAATATTCGGCCTGCGGTCACCGAGCTTGACCCAGAATATGCTAGGCTGGCTTGAGAAGTGTTTGCAGAGCGCGGGCATTTGGAAGATTTAAAATTGCAAACTCATTTTTAAAGTTTTTCCTTCATTTTAATAAATATTAAAGATGGGCAGCGCAGTGTTTTTATTTTACTTAAGGGCTATATAGGAAAATGAAGCATTACAAACTATACTTCCAGGTGATATTTTAAAAGATGGGTTACGTATGTATGCCACTGTTTGCGACATTTTAGCTTTCCAAAAATGAAGGTATGTAAACGAGAAATGCCCCATCTCTGTTAAGCATGCCTTTTTTTTTTTTTTTTTAAATAAAATGGGCGACTAAACTAAAGCACGTGTGTTTTTAATAGTCATGATTTGGAATTCATTCCTAAGAGCTGGGTTTTCAAAGACCCAAATGTAATTTGACATATCTTGGTGTTGAAAGACCTAGTTCTTAAATAGAATGTTCAACAGAGCATTGTACTTTCCTTAGTATTTAAGTCTGATAAGTGTGGCTTTGAAAGTTTATAATTCTAGCATCCTTTGCCTTAGAATTAGTGCTATTAAATAAACTTTCACTTAAACTAAAACTGTAAAAACTTTTTATTGGGGGGAAGAAAAACATTTTTGGGAAAGGGGCAATTTTTGAAATACAAGAGATTTCACTTTGTATAACTTTTGTAAGGCTTTATAACTAGTAGAAATATATAATGTGATATTTTAGTTTTTCAAAAGTGATTTACATTCCTTATGATACACTAAAGGCATCTTTGTGGTAGAAACATAGTGGTTAAATATGCCATATTCACTATACTAGTGTATATGTCAAATAGTCACTTGGTTCTAAAACATGGATGTCCTAAATATAAGGAACTAAAATATAAATATATCTTAATATATTATACACATATATAATATAAATAAAACATAGAAACTAAAAAATATAAAGTCCTAACATAAGGAACTTGAATTAATTAAAAATTTTTTTAAAGGGACAGCAAGGTGGTACTGCTGGTAAAGGCACTTGCTGCCAAGACTCATGACTGAGCTCAATCTCCAGGTTCCACATGGAATAAAGAGAGAAGCACGGGAGGGCTCACACACACACACACACATTTAAAAAAGGTCTTTTCAAGCTTTGTTAATTGCAGAATTCTGTTATGAGTTTTATATGCAGGTATGAGAGGTGGTGAGCTGTCAGGGAGTAAACCAAGGTAGAACAAATAAAAACAAAGACAGAAATAAACAGATTTTAAAATATACTTTCAGTCATAGAAATAAGCATTCACAAATTTAAATTTTCCATCATATTTTAGATATGTAAATTTTCAAATAATTGGATTTGAATGTAACCCAACAGCTTTATATGTCTATTTTATTCATTTCTCATAAGTCTGGAAAACTGCTAGGAGTCACTTGTTAATATATTTTAACATTGTTTTAATCCTGGCAGTATTACTTTTGTTTCTGAGCCTCTCACCATGGAGTTCAGGATGGTCTCAACTTTAGTATCTTCCTGCCTCAGCTACCTAAGTGTTGGTGTTATCTATACCTGGGATTCCTGTACCACCCACCTCACTGGTTACTGTTTCAAGTACACACAGATGTGTCTACTGTCATTTCTGCTTAAGGATTCCCTAATCATGTAACTGAAGACCAGAGCTCTCACTTCTGAATTTCTAACAAACAGAGAAACAAACTTGTGGCCTTATTTGGTTTGAGCCATATAGTAGTTTTAAGCAATTTGACACTGAAATATTAAAAGATTATATACAAGGAAAAGATTTATATCTTTTGTGATGTTCTCTAGCCTTTACAGCCAGTTTGTTGTTTTGAATTCTTCAACAGATTCAGTACATCAGATTCAGATTGATCTTGGGAGTAATTTGTTTGCTCTTTTCTGGCAAACAGAATAATGACATTTATAGAGTTGTAATGATTGAATGAGAGTATATATGGAAGGGACATAGCATTGTCACTGAAACATAATGAGTCTGGATTGTCCCTCTCAGGCATGTGTTCTGAGCATTTGTTCTCCGGCTAGTGGCACTTTTTGAAGGTTGTGGAGCCTTTTGGAGGCTGACCATGACTAATGAAATAGGTAATTGAGGCAGGCCTTTGTTACTTACTCGTCTATCTCTTTTCTGCTTCCTGATCTGGAAGCTTCAACCTTACACTCTTATTACCTTGAACAAGGCCACTCCTGCTACTGTGCTCTCCTTGCCTTGATGGACTGAAATCTCTGAAATTGTGAGCCAAAATATTTCTTCCCTTTAGTTGTTACTGTTACAACAATAAGAAAATCAACACAGATGGCCACGAGCCTATTGGGGGCTGCTTATGGCTTGAAAGTGACATGTCATCCACTGGCTCTTGCATTTGAACACTTGGTCCCTGCTATTGATCCTAGACCAGATAATTCTGAAGATTTGGTTTTGGAACCCAGACATCAATAGTATTTAAAGTTCTCATCTTATTTCCAGGTGCAATCAAGTTTTACAACCACTACCATAGAGAAGAGCATTATAAAAATTACATTTGCAGGCCATAGGAAAGGAAACTGGAAAATGGAAATTGTCTTTTTCAAAGCAGGGTAACAGACATTCAAACCCAGGAATCTCAGCTTTTAAATCCTTTATATTCTGCTATGCCTACCTTTCTGTTGTCCTTAGTTTTCACCACTCCCATCTCTCAGGAGCTAGTTAGACAGGTTTTGCTCCCCTTAAAAATCAACTCCTGGGCAAGTGAGATGGCCCAGTGAGTAAAGGTGCTTGCCCCTGAGCTTGACAATGAGTTTGATCCCAAGGACCAATGCCTGTAAGTTGTCCTCTGACATGAACAGGTGAACTGTGGTAGGCACACATGACCCATTCACCCCACACATACAAAATAAATACAAAAATAATTTTAAAAAACATTCACACCTAATTCTCTACTGCATTCATTTATTTCCTCTGCCATCTCCTTTCTGAAGTAACAGATATTAAGTATCAAACCCTTACCATGATGTCCTATTGCTATGAAGAGATACCATGACCAAGGCAATTCTTATAAAAGAAAGCATTTAATTGTGGGCTTGCTTACAGTTCCATCCATCATAGCAGAGAGCATGGCAGTAGGCAGGCATGGTCCTGGAGGAGTAGCTAAGAGCTACATCCTGATCTATAAGCAGAAAGAGAGTCTGGGCTTGGCATAGGCTTTTAAAACCTCAAAGCTCACTACCAGTGACATACTTCCTCTAACAAGGCCACACCTCCTAATCCTTTCAAATAGTGCCACTTCCTGGTTGCTAATCATTTAAATATATGAGCCTATTAGGGTCATTCTTATTCAAACCACCACATTCCACAACCTGGTCCCCAGAATCTTGTAGTTATAATGCAAAAAGACATTAATTTCAATTTCAAAAGTCCCCATAGCTTATCATGTTTAAAAGTCCCTTCTCTGTAATCCCTGTAAAACCAAAATCAAAAGCAGTTCACATACTTCCAACACACAGAGGCACAGGATATACATGACCATTCCAAAAGGGAGGAAGGGGGCATAGCGAGAAAATACTGGACCAAAGCAAACCCAAAAACCAGTAGGACAAACTCCAAATGCTGTATCTCTAAGTCTGATGTCAAAACACTTTCCAGATCTCCAGGTCTTTTCAGCTTTGTTGACTACAACATACTTCTCTCTCTTTGGCTAGTTCACACCGTGTGCAACTTTTCTTAACAGGTATCCCATAACTCTGGCATCTCTAACATATTGGGGTCTCTAACAAAATCTAGGTTTCACTTTCACAGTTTCTAATAGAGCGGCCTTCCTGGATCTCAGTGCGGCAGGTACACCCCTGGCACAAGCCTGATCACAGTAGCTTCCATTAGATGTAGAGGGGGTTCCATAGTCTCTTCCTTGTATCCCCTGACTCTAATACCAAAATCATAGTCAAAACTGCCAAGTTCTGCAGCTAAGTGGGGCTGGCATGTAGCCCCTCCAACTACATTCACACCACCTTTCTGTTGCTGATGGTTCCGTTTGCTGCGTAAGTTTCTCTTTAATTCCTTTTCACAAGTTAGAAGCTTAGCAGGTTGGGGTCTTGCCCTCAAATCACTACTCCATTTATCCCATTTAGCATCAGGCTTTAAAAATAACTTTTTATTGCTTTGAGCACTGCAATGGGCTTCATTATACTTCTTGGTACTCCTTTTCTTTTCACACTACACATTTTGTATTTCTCTTTGTCCAGCTTGCTTCTCTTCAATATAGATATGCACAGGAGTGACTACTAATAACCACATGACAGATATAGCCTAATATTAGGCTATATTGAAATCTCTTCCTGCCAATGCTAGCCATTAGTACAAAACTCTTTGTTTTAGCCTCAGGCAAAAAGCAGCCACATTCTTTGCTGAAATATCACAAGAATAGTCTCCAGGACAGTTACTAATATTCTTCCCCTCTGAGACTTCTTGAGCCAGGCCATAATAATTTACATTGCTCCCAGCTCCATTCTTATCCATGCACTTATAAGTATGGCCCATTAAGCCCTGCTTTAAGTATTCAACTGATTTCCTAATCCAAAATCCCAAGGCTCATATTCCACTAACAAGCAGCATGGTCAAGCTTGTCATGGCAATATCCCACTCCTGGTACCATCCTCTATCTTAGTCACTGTTCTATTGCTGTGAAGAGACACCATGACCAAGGCAACTCTCAGAAAGCATTCAGTTAGGAGATTGATTACAGTTTCAGAGGCTTAAATTATCATCATGGCAGAGAACATTGTGGCAGGCAGAACTACACTCTGATCTGTATATGGGCTTGACATGGCTTTGAAAACCTCAAAGTTCACCCCCCAGTGACACACTTCCTCTAACAAGACCATAACTCCTAGTCCTTTTAATCCTTTCAAATAGTGTCATTCCCTAGTGACTAGACATTTAAATTTATGAGCCTACAAGGGCCGTTCTTATTCAAACCATCACACTATCTTTCCTCTAACAGAATAACTTTTGAATTCCTTTCCTTAGTTTGGCATTAAAGGACTTTTGCTGGTTTCACACTTTTCCCCTATTCCTAGGTACTCATGTTTTGCTCCATTACACCATGTTCTATATCAATGGTTCTTAACTCTCCTAATGCTATGACCCTTTGATACAGTTCTTCATGTTGTGGTGACTCCCAACCAAAAATTATTATTGTTGCTACTTTATAACTATAATTTTGCTACTGTTATGAATCATAATGTAAATATCTGTTTTCTAATGGTCATAGGGTGACCCCTGTGAAAGTGCTGTTCAATACATACCCCCCAGCTGCAACTCACAGATTGAGAACCACTGTTCTATGATTAAAATTTAGTAGTTTTTGTCCATTTTGGGAAAGAAATTAATGAATTAATATAATACTGATTATGCAAGCAGTTTAGGTATAATTATTTTCAAGGGGTTTCACAGTATACTCAATAATTATGTTGATCTACCACTTGGGAGGTGGAGGTTGGCAGATCTCTGTGAGATTGAGGCCAGCCTGGTCTACATAGAAAGTTCCAGGACAGCTAGAACCCTGTTGCAAAAATACAAAAGAAGGAGGAGGAGGAGGAAGAGGAGAAGGAGGAAGAAGAAGAGGAAGAAGAGGAGGAGGAGGAGGAGGAGGAGGAAGAGGAAGAGGAAGAAGAAGAAGAAGAAGGAAGAAGAAGAAGAAGAAGAAGAAGAAGAAGAAGAAGAAGAAGAAGA
>JADRCH010000134.1:2370349-2482032 GCA_019843965.1 Rhynchomys soricoides
AAGAAGAAGAAGAAGAAGAAGAAGAAGAAGAAGAAGAAGAAGAAGAAAAGACAAGACAAGACAAGACAGAAGGAAGGAAAAAATATGCCAGTTATAAATTAAGGGCAGAGAAGGGTTGTATCAATGCTGTATTGGACAACCAAGAAGAAAATTCTGTAAGATTTTATAAAAAGATGATTAGGAGATAAATCTGTGGACCTCTATCCATTATGGAACAATGCTTTGAGGTTTGACTATACAGGCAAAGAAAAGTTTTCACCCCAGTTTCTTTCATAGCTGTTTTTTTAACCCCATAGTTTAGTGTTCAACCTGGGCAGATAGAAGCCTTTGAGGAAGCCTTCACGCAGTTACTGACATAGCTCAGTGACTGCCTAGCATGCACAGGCCTTGGGACCAATCCCTAGAGCTGCAGGGATTGGAGTAGATACTCCCTTTCTAACTACTCTATTACATTCCCCTCACTTGAAAGTCCTTATTTTCTGAAATGAATTTCATTCTTATGTATTGTTCATTGCATTAGCATGTAAGCTCAATGACAGTCAGAACCTTGCCCATCATGTTACATCACTAAGAGCTTTAAAAAATGACTGGTTTTTGGGTAGAAACAGGCAGAAATTGCTGTACTAGATTAGAGATCCTTCTGAAGAGGACAGCTGATGCTTTTTAGCTTACTGTGATTTATAATATATTTCCTTTAGAAAAAATAAAGTTAGAAAATGGATGATACTCAAAACAAGAAGTATTCCTGCAAGGTGATCAAGATTAAATGGCAGTGAGTTAAAGGAAAGCTGCTTCAAGTTGTGTATAATTCTTTTCCTTGTCTCTCCAAAGTAACTAAAAGATATATGAATATGTTACTGAGGATATTATTATAGAAGCACCAAATCCTTTCTCTATTTTCCTTTTAATTCTTTGAGAATTTCATCTGAGAGTTCTGACCATATTCACCCCTCCCCTAACTACTTCCAGACCACCCTTCTCTCCTGACCACCCAACTTTGTGTGTTCTTTTCCCCTACTCACTCTATGTATTTATGGATGTGTAGTCGTCCATGGGAGTATGGCCAACCTAACAGGGGTAACTCTTTCAAAGAAACCAGATTCTCCTTCCCAGCAGCTATCATTTGCCAGTAGCTCCTCAGCTGGGATGGAACTTCATGTCCACCTTCCTTCTTCATTCTGGGATTTGGCCTGGCTTGAGCTTGCACAGGGCTTGTGTATGTTTTAATGACTGCTGTTGAGTTTATATGTGCAGTTGTCCTGTGTGTCTGGAAGCTACTGTTTATTTGTATGTATTCACACCATTGGTTCTTACAGTCTTTCCATCCCCCCTTCCATAGAGATCCCTGAGTTTGGGGAGGAGGGAGGATGTTCCATATAGACATTCCATTTAGAGTTGAGCATTCTGCAGTATCTTATTCTGTGCACCTCTTTGGATATTTGTGGGTCTTTGAGTTAATCACTATCTACTGCAAATAAAAGTTCCTCTGATAGATGTTGAGAGATGCACTAATCTGCATCTTTGTACTATCAAATCCTTTTTTTATTTATTAAAAAGGAGAGTTGCAGCCAGGCAGTGGTGGCACACGCCTCTAATCCCAGTACTTGGGAGGCAGAGGCAGGCGGATTTCTGAGTTCGAGGCCAGCCTGGTTTACCAAGTGAGTTCCAGGACAGCCAGGGCTACACAGAAAAACTCTGTCTCAAAAAACAAAAAAAGAGAGAGTTGCAGCTTAGTTTGGTGGTTCATGTCTATAATTATAGCACTTGGGAGGTGAGGAAGAAGTATTGCTGTAAGTTTTAAATCAGCCTGGGCTATAGACCATATCTCAATAAAGCCATTTACATATTGAAATATTTTATATATTTTATTTGCAACAATATTAATAGTCCATTTTATAATCAAATGTAATCAAAATCTGCTAAAACAATGCAGCTGAAGAACAGTGTCTTAGAAAATAGAAATTACTGAATTGCAATTAAAAATTTAACTGCAATAAGCCAATTTTTTATCAGGAGGAAAGTACATGTTATTCACACAGATTAGGAAGATAGTTCTCTCTTCACAATGTGTGTCCTAGAGACAGAAGTCTTTGGGAGGCTTGGCGACAAGCACTTCTACCTGCTGAGCCATCTTATGGGCCCTGAAGAATGCTTTTGTGTACAAAGGAAAGAATTTTTTTGCTGCTAAGGGTTGAATTCAAGGCCTCAAATAAAAGGTTCTGGGATTCCCATTATGGGAGAGATTCTATTACTGACTCAAAATGCCTTACTCATTGGTCTTTTCAGATTTTCTAATTTTTCCTTTCATTTTTGTTTTGTGTTTCAGTAGTATTCTTATGGATTTTAGAATCAAAGTAAGATTTCAGATATATTCCTTCTTTGGATATAAAGTTAATGAAAGACCACTGGAATAAAAGTTTAAGACAATAGATATAGATTTCAGTTTTTTAACCTATTTTTTCTATAAAATGAAATTAGTACTTCTTGTGGGATGTGAATGTGGCTAAGTGATAGAGCATAATGAGATGACTTGGGGCCTGTGAGGTGACTCAGTGGGTAAAGATGCTTGCCATCAAGTCTAACAAGTTGTGTGTGTGCCCACACCCACACCCATACACAAGTGCACACAAGCATAAAATGTGATAAATTTTGTAAAGATGATTTGCTATGGTTAGATGGAATTCATCCTAGAGATGCAAATTTCTTTTTTTCAACATTCAGATATCTATAAATGTAATATATCACATTAACAGAATAAAATAAAACACTGTATGATTACTTTAATAGACACAGTAAAGGGATTTGAAAAAAAATTAACATTCATTCTTCCCTTAAACCCTCAGCAAATTTGGTATAGAAGCAGGGCACCTCAGCTGTATAATAAAACAACTTCCAGGACATCCCACAATTAAAGTCATACTCAACAGAAAAATGGTGAAAGCTTTTATTTTAGTAGCTGCATTGTAATAGAAGTTGGAACCAGAGAAATTGTATAAATGGCAGGAATCAGAAAAAGGAAATAGAAAGATATCAAATGTTCATAGATTATAAAAATACTGTTAAAATGTCCATTCTACATATATTAATTTATAGAATCAATGCAATCGTATCAACATATCAACAACATTCTTCATAGAAATAGAAAAAATTCTAAAGTTCATGTGGAAATATAAAGACCCTGAATAACCAACCCATACTACAGGACTTCAAAGCTATTTTTACCAAAGCAGCATGCTACCAGCATATAAATAGACCAATGGGACAGAACAGGGAACCTAGAAATAAATTGGCACATTGATAGCTAATTGATTTTCCAAAAATTTGTCAAGACTACCCAATAAATATAGGTATAGTATAATAGTCTTTTCAATAAATAAGTTTTGGGAAAACAGAATATCCACACAATATATCTGTGAATGCCCTCATTTCATAATCATATAGATTCATAATCATATAGAAATCAACTGAAAATGAATTAAAGACTTAAATGTAAGTCCAGGAATGATAAAGCTACCAGCAGAAAATATATGCTTTATGGCATTCTTCTGGGAATGATTTCTTTGGATACGGTCCCCAGAGCACAGGCAATCAAAACAAGAAGACAAATAGAATTATATCAAACTTAAACAGCATAGCCTAGAAAACAGTAAACAGAATGAAGGACGTGTAGAGTGGAAGAAACTATTTGTAAACTATGCATCTGCTAGGAGGCTTATATCCAAAATATACAAAGAACTCAACCCCAAAGTTAGGAAGCAAATAATCTGATTGAAAACCAGATAAAGAACCTACACAGACACATCAAAAGACATAAACTGACAATAGGTAATATTTTAAAAATGTTTATATGGGAAATGTAAATTTAAAACCCAATGTATTACCCTATACTTGCTAGAATATCCACCACAATTGTTAGAGGGGCTATAGAAAAAAGTGTACTTTTGTACTCGTTGTGGGAATGAAACTTGGTTTGGTTATTGGGGAAAACAGTATGGAGAGTCCACAAAACACTAGACATAATTCCGCAGTTCCAGTACTGGATACATATAGGAAGGAAATACACTCAATCAAGAAATAGCTATATTTCCATGTTTACTGCAGCATTATTTGGAATAGCCAAGACAGGAAATCAACCTAGGTACCCATTAATAGATAAATAGAAAAAGAAAAATATTCCTTCTTTCCCCATCTATAATTGTTCCCTGCCTCTAGCCTGTCAGTTTATCCCATTTTCCGTTGGCTTCACCAACACACACTCAAGTAAGTTAATTCCTTATTACCTCTATCTCTTTGTCTCTCTTTCTCTCAGTCTTTCTTACACATATATATACAAAGACCACATATGTACATAGTCTTGGTTCTAGTACTCAGGAGAACTCTAATATAGTTGTTGAGAAGACTATTATGATATATTATCTTTCAGAAACTGGAATTAATCATATTCTTTCAATTTCTTTGGAACATTGATAATTTAAAAAGCTGTTAATTAAAAAAGATTGCCTATCTGTAATTCATGCTTGTAATCCCGGTTCTTGGGGGCTAACATAGGTCAACCAAGAATCCAAAGCAAGTCTGGAATACATAGATGTTCAAAACCAGCCTGGGGCACATCAGACCTTGTCTGAGGAAAGAAAAAAACGTGATACATATACATAATGGAACAGTATTCAGGCACAAAGAGGAATGAAGTTATGAACTTTTCAGGCAAGAGAATGAAACTGGAAAATACATTAAGTGAGGCCACCCTGGCTCAGAATAACAAATAGTGCATGCTTTCTCTCATGCAGATCCTAGGTTCTGAGTTTTATGTATCTGTTTATGTGGTAGTAAGTATATGTAGAGCACAAGAAGCTGGAAGGAGGTCGTGAAAGGGGGGAAAGCTTGAAGGAAGAGGTATAATAGAACAGATGTCCTAAGAAAGTAGATGGGGGTGAATGCTGGGAATAAAAACATTTAAGCAGGGAGATAGGGAGAGGAGGTTCAACCAAAACTAAGAATGTTTGAAAAGCATTCATAAGGAAACCTGTTATTTCATAAAGTAATCGAGAGAGAGATAGAGACAGACAGACAGACATGGAGAGAGTGAGCGCCCCAAGCATGATAGCACAGCCTTTGGGAGGAAGAGGCAGGCAGATTTCTATGAGTACAAAGCCAGCCTAGTCTATATAGTGAGTTTCAGGACAGCCAGGGCTTTGTAGCCAGACTCTGTCTCAAGACAAACAAAACAAACAAACAAAAAACACAAAACATAACAAATAACAATAGCATTTGAATGGAGATACTCTCTGGATGCATAAAGCTGCTCCCAGAAGCCACAGGTAAAAACAAAATGAAACATCTGGTTGGAATAATTTTTAAAGTGTAAATACAGTTTGGTAAGACTTTCAAGTACTCAGTCACTAGGGCAGTAGTTCCCAACCTGTGGGTCACAATCCCTTTGGGTATCAAAGCACCTTTTCACAGGAGTTTCCTAAGACCATCAGAAAACACATATTACATTATGATTCACCAGTTGCAAAATTATAGTTATAAAGTAGCAATGACATAATTTTATGGCTGGGGATTACCACATGAAGAAGTGTATTAAAGGGTCACAGCATTAGTAAGGGTGAGAATGACTGCTCTAGGGATGGGTTTATAATGCTGTATCACAGTACAATTCTCGCTCAACACACTTGTTTGAAAACTTACTCAATTTTTTATTCTGCATACTGGAAATGTTACACACACACACACACACACACACACACACACCATTTCCAGAGATATGCCTTAGTGAATACACATAGATATAATTTTGTAAATCCTTTTGCATTTCTTTGATGAAAGGAAACATCAAGAATATGTACCACATATTAAGATTATAATAATAATAATTACAAATGAAAGTGCATCAAACTATGCAGCACTGTTCTTCTGAGTTCTGCACTTCCCTACAATCAGAGCTCAGTATTCATGAGAGGAGATTGTAAAGGGAATTAGAATTATCCAAGTCTACAAATGATGAAACTAAAGCATGAGATCTATGTTTAGGGTCTTGCCCTTAAAGTTGCTCAAGGCATGGAGTAGATGCCAGAACAAGCTCCCTGTCCTAGTACCTTCTGTTCGAAAGTTATTTGTTTCATGCCTCCTGAACTAGGAATTTCAGACTTTGATTCCAATCCATGTTCAGGCAGTGACTCAGAGCTGTGCTTGCTGTATGGTTAGTGTACTGGCCAGGTGTAGCAGTGGTGCCTGTAACCCCCCTCCTAGGAAGAAGAGACAAGAAGGCCTTCAGAGCTTGCTAACCTGCTGGTCCAACCAAAGCAGTGAGCTCCAGCTTCCGTGGGCCTACATAAGGTGGGCAGTGATAGAGGGAGACACCTAATTTGAGCTCTGGCTTCTACAACTGCAAGTATGGGTGCCTGTACCTATGCATGTCTGCATACATATCTACCACATATACCTTAAAACATCATATCATGGTGTACTGGCTGGTTTTGTGTGTCAACTTGACACAAGCTGGAGTTATCAGAGAGAGGAGGTTCAGTAGAGAAAATGCCTCCATGAGATCCAGCAGTAAGGCATTTTCTCAATTTGTGATCAAGGGGTTAGGGCCCCTTGTGGGTGGTACCATCCCTGGGTTGGTAGTCTTGGGTTCTATAAGAAAGCAAGCTGAGCAAGCCAGGGGAAGCAAGCCAGTTAGGAACATCCCTCCATGGCCTCTGCATCAGCTCCTGCTTCCTGACCTACTGGAGTTCCAGTCCTGACTTCCTTTGGTGATGAACAGCAATTGGAAGTGTAAGCTGAATAAACCCTTTCCTCTCCAACTTGCTTCTTGGTCATGATATTTGTGCAGGAATAGAAACCTTGACTAAGACGGATACTCTATATTTTCAGTAATTTCGTCACTAATTGAAACATAACGTCAAAGGACCATGTGGTAGTCTGAATCAGAATGGCTCTCAGAGGCTCATAGGTTTGAATACTTGGTCATCAAGTAGTTGCACTATTTGAAAGGATTAGGAGCTGTGGCCTTGTTGCTGGGGGTGGGCTTTAAGGTTTCAAAAGCCCATGCCAGGCCAAGTGTCTCTTCTTGCTGCCTGCAGATTTGGATGTAGAGTTCTCAGCTACTTCTTTAGCACCATGTCTGTCTATGTGCTACCATGATCCCTGCCATGATGACAATGGACTAAACCTCTGAACTGTAAGCCAGACCCAGTTAAATGCTTTCCTTTATAAGAGCTGCTATGGTCATGGTATCTCTTCATAGCAGCAGAACACTGATTAAGATAGTCAACTTTAATAATGAGAATTTCAAATATCTGTAAAGACTATAAAGAATTCCAGTACATTTGGACCTGGAGTGCGGTGCTCTTAATGGGTTTAATTTTAGGTGATAATATTAGTGGGTATAAGAAAGATAATGTGAGAACACGAAAAAAATGAGAATGTTTGTGAGGTGAAGTGGTTGGTGAATTTAATAGTTTAATCAGCTCTGTCCTTCTTTCTCTCTCTCTCTCTCTCTCTGTTGTGGGAGAGGTGAGTGCTGAAGACTGAATCCTAGGGTCTTCCACATGCCAGGCAAACATTTTACCATCACCAAATTAAAACTGAAGCCCATTATTTAAATACTTAAATTTTGGCATTAAAATTAAAAATATAGAAGAACTTTAATTTTACTTATCAAATTAAAAAGAAATTAAATGCTGCTCTCATTCAATATAAAAACTGTCTACAGTATATTATTATATTGATAATTTTAGAAGAATTGTTATCATTTTAAAATTATTGGGAGATTAATGATTTATTAAAAATTTGGGTGGGTAGTTAAATAGCTTGGTGGGTGCTGCAAAGCCTGTTG
Organism: Rhynchomys soricoides; assembly: GCA_019843965.1. Classification (NCBI taxonomy): domain Eukaryota; kingdom Metazoa; phylum Chordata; class Mammalia; order Rodentia; family Muridae; genus Rhynchomys; species Rhynchomys soricoides. Next base: position 2,378,193 of record JADRCH010000134.1, read on the forward strand.
ACCTGAGTTCAATACCTGCATGACTCCACAGAGCTGTGTCCTGACCTCCACACATGTGTTATGGTATAGCCACCCCCCAATAAAGGTCATAAAATAAAAGTAAAAACCTTTTATGATGGCCAGTTGACTTTGACTTTATAGTCAGATTGGTGAGTCAAATCTAGAAGTGAAAGAAAATTTGAAAATAATAAGGCAAAGTTTTGTGAGTTCTGGTTGCTATTAAGCTAAAAATGCCTACCTGTCCTTAGCTATAAATGTCCTGTATTTGTTGACAGTTACATCTCAATATGGCTGATCAGGTAAAGGGTGTGTGGCATCAAGGAACTCCACACAGAAGCCCAACCCTGGTGAAACAAGCAATGCTGTCAGAAGATTAATCTGTCTCTCAGTACTCTGTTTCCCATGTATCCATTTTCACATTCTGGCTGCTAAGCATCCTTCAGAAGAGATAGTACTGGTCAGTACACAAATAAAGATGCCTCTTGAGCTAATTCACCATATCTTTAAGTTCCACTCTCCTCCTTTTGATTCTCAGGCATCATTTATATTAGATTTTCATAGTTTGTTTTAGAAAGTGTTCTTTATTATCTTCTAGTGAGAACATTTAAAAAGTTTGTCTCAGCCAGGTGGTGGTGGCACACGCCTTTGATCCCAACACTTGGGAGGCAGAGGCAGGTGGATCTCTAAGTTCAAGGTCAGCTTGGTCTACAGAGCAAGTTCTAGGACAGCCAAAGCTACATAGAGAAACCATCTCAAAACAAAACAAAACAAAACAAAAAAAACCCAAAACAAAAACAAAAACAACCCAAAAAACCAAAAAGGAAAAAAAAAAAGTTTGTCTCTTTTCTACATGTTTTTACTATAATCATAAGCCAGTGATAACTCCAGCCAAATCTGAGGAGCAACTGGTAAGAATGGTCCTAAACTAAGCATAGTTGTCAACAGTCAAGTCTGACACCTTTCTAATTACAGTTTAATCCTCCCATCCTATAATAGCCAAAGGGAAAATGTATATACTGACAAACCACCAACTCAAAAAGCAAGAAAAAAAAAAAAAACCAAAAAAACCAAAAGGACTGGAACCAGCTCAAGGTTTAAAGCAAAGACTTCTAAGAACTTGGAGAACTGAGAATTTGGGAATAACAGCATATAGTTTTATTTTTGTTTGTTTGTTTTCCTTCTTCCTTTAAAAAATCAAATTCAGAGTTCACCAGCTTGCTCTGGGAATCCTGCCACCTTGCAAGGCTGAAATTACAGGCCGGTGGCCATACACACTCAGCATTAACTCAGGTTCTGGGGATCCAAACTCCAGTAGTCACACTTGCATGGTAAATGCCTTAACTGCTGAACTGTTCCACCATCTCTAATTTATTTTTAATAATAGGAAATTTTTGACAGTCTCTGTTAAATTTAGACAAGACAAAGGGAACCATGCAGACCTATGAGTGCAAAATGTGCTTCTGTTCTTCTGAAGAAAACAATATATAGTAGCCATTACAAAAAGATACTTTCCCCTGGGATATCAAGATAATAGCTAATCAGGTGGCTTAGCAGCCAGGCGTGGTGGCAAACCTTTTAATCCCAGCACTCAGAAAGCAGAGGCAGGTGGATCTCTGTAAATTCGAGGCCAGTTTGGTCTATAATATAGAATTCTAGGGCAGGCTGAGCTCATAGAGAAACACTTTCTCAAAACAAACAAACAAACAAACAAACCAAACCAAAACCATGAAACATTAGAAGTCAAGGTAAACATGCTTTCTTGCATTCAAAAGTAAACAGATCTGTGAAATGGCTCAGCAGGCCCCCCCCCCCACACACACTGGAATGCTGGCACAAATCTGTAATTCCAGCACTCAGGAAATGCAGAAGAGGCAGAAGAGGTGCTATAAGTTTGAGAACAGCCTGTGCCATGTGGCAAGTTAAAGCCAGCCAATGCTACTCAGCATTCAAAAGAAACCAACAAATAAAGCAGTAGAGATAAAAATAAAGGATCATCTAGAAAAACAGTTATTCCTTGCCATTAGTACTATCAATAGACCAAATCCTGCTCATGGATATTAGCATTAGGGTTTTTTGTTTGTTTGTTTGTTTGTTTGTTTTTGCTTTATCTTTGTGATATGCCCAGCACATTGTCTGGTACCCATGGTTAATAAACACTTGCTAAATTGCTACTGTGATATAAGTACCCTGAGTCTTTCTCAAACAAGACCCATTCAAGCATGGGTGAATACACAACAATGAACACAAATGTTCACCATGTTTCAGTCTATGTTCTAAATATTTTATATATGCATAGAAATTATTTCTTTAAGTAGATAAGGAGAGTGAGACACACAAAAATAAATAGTACTGGGATTTGAGACTAGGAAGCATAGCTTCAAGAGGTATAAACTATACTAACACGTGTACTATCTCAGGTAAATTAGGAAAAAAAACCCAAACAAACAAACCAGAGGTAACTCACTATATTAAACAAGAGTTGAATACCTATTTGACCCAAGAACCAAGGATGCTTGCTAGCCATAGAGTGGAGTGATTGATTCCCTCACATAATTTGAGTAATGGATAATAGAGCAGTAGATTTCAGAAGATCATCAATCCCTGGGATGCTATAAGGAAACTGCAGAGAACCAGAGTGAGAGAAACAATGAGGAGGAATGAAGAAGAGGTAGGAGGAAATGGACAGAGGAAAACAGAAAGAGTAAAGTCAGGACAAGCCTGGCAAGGGGAATGGGGTTAACGTAACAGATGGGGCCGGGGGTCAAGCTCGGAAGTTGACTTGTTTGTTGTTGCAGTATGCTTAAACTTGGAATTTTAATATTTCTCCCCAACTCTAAAAATCTGACAAAGAGTAATGATCATGGTTTGAAAAACTGTCTGCTACGGAGTATGAAATGCGCTCCCTTGGGCCAATTTATATGCTGAAATCTTAACTCCCCAGGTAACAGTTTAAGAAGTAAGGCCTTTGGGAGGTGATTAGATCAAGAGGGGAGATCCCTTATTAATACAGTAAATATCCTGAGATAAAGGAGGACCAAGCAAGATTATTTTGCTTCTTCATCATGTGAGGACACAGAGAGGAGGTGAACCACCTATGAATCAGAAGCAGGAATCTTACCCAACACTGGATCTGCTAGGACCTTGGTTTTGACTTCCCAACCTCCAGACAAAAAATTGCCCAGTGAAAGGAAAGGTTATAGCTACTTGAGTGGACAAATATACTTTTGAATAAATCTTCTCTAACAAAAATATTAGAAGTGGAGGCTAGAGAGATGGCTCAGTGGTTAAGAGCACTGGCTGTTCTTCCAGAGGACCCAGGTTCAAATCCCAGCACTAAGATGGCAGCTCACAACTGTAAATCCAAGATCTGACACTCTCATACAGATCTACATGCAGAGAAAACACCAATGCACATAAAAATAAAATAATTTAAAAAATATCAGAAGTGATATATGAAATTTAGTTTAACTTAATGAAGTTTAAAATTTGTGTTGGCTTAAGTCTCTATACTGGAGGCAATCAAGAAGAAATGGCCTTGGTTAGGTGAGAGTCTTTTTTTCTTTTCTTTCTCATTAACTGAAGAGACTTGCCAATTCTCTTGGTTCAACCACTACAGAGATATTCAAAGAAAGAGATTCTTCTCTTTTTATGTATCATGTATTTATTTTTATTTTATGTACATTGATGTTTTGCTTGCATATATGTGTGTGGGTATGGATCCCCAAGAACTGGGGTTTCAGACAGTTGTGAGCTGTTATGTGGGTGCTGGGAATTAAACCTGGGTCCTCTGAGGGAGTAGCCAGTGCTCTTAACTACTGAGCCATCTCCCCAGGCACAAAGATAGACTTCTTATGAACTAGTGATTCCCCAAGATTCACACATTGGGACTTCAGAGAACAAAGGGTAGGAAGTGCTAGTATAGGATAGTCAGGAGGGCTATAGAGCAGGTCTAGTGACCCTAAACATTGTCATGTACTAAAACAGGAAGTTACAAGTTACATTTTCAAGATTTAAATTTTCTTGTCTGTACTTTCTCTGGAGGTTTTCTTTTCTTTTTTTTTAAGTTTTTCAAGATAGGGTTTCTGTCTCAGCTCTGCTGTCCTTGAACTTACTATGTAGAGCAGACTGACTTCAAACTCACAGAAATTTGCCTACCTCTGCCTCCCAAGTGCTGGAATTAAAGGAGGCGTGCACCTTCACTATCCAGCTAGGAGTCCATTATGTTTTAACAACACATTTTGTGTTAAGAAAAAAAGTTTAATTGCACTAAAAATGGGATAAATACATTTTGTTATTTACCAGTATGTGTCAGAAAGAAATTTGAAACAGTATTGTATGTATCCAATAAATATCTACTGAATGCCTGTCATGTGCTGGGAACTATGTAAGATGCTGGTGAGGTGATAAAATAATGAAGGTAAGCAGAAATCATTTTGACCTTCATGTCAACTAAAAGCTCTTGGGAAGAAAGACACTGACAAAGAACACATGTGATGTGTTATAAACCAGGAAGTCCAGGGCTCTGTGGGGATTAGTGGATAGAAAAGTTAGATAAATGGGAATAGGCACTCTGGCCATTAGAAGAGTGAACAGCTACAGACAAATAAACGAGAAACTTGCAATGAAATCAAAAGCCAACATAAAAAGCTAGGAGGGTCAAGAATGAGTCAGAACAGATAGTGATCCATAAAAATCAAATTTGTTTTGCTTGACTAGGTTGAATAGTGAAGGGTCCTAGTTTTCTTTTTGGGCCTTTTGTCTAGAGAAGAGGGACCTTCTGAAGGAGTTGGTTTGGATCCATTTCCTTATTACCTTTATAAATTAATTTTGTGACACATGAGCTACCATGATGGCTCACTGGCTATAAGTGCTTGTTATGCAAGCATGACAACCTGAGTTCCATCCCCAGAACCCATGGTAGAAGAAGAGAACTGACTCCTGAAAGCCAATTGTAGAACATGGTTACCTGCACTCATACAATAAGTAAAAAGAAAAACTGTTAAGTTCAATAAGCTTATAGAACGTGAGAAGTCTGGTTTGTTGTCCCCCACATTGCTCTTAGTCTTCTGGGAGAAATAGTATATAAACATAAAATTAAAGAAACCTAGTAGACTATAAAGGATTAACTACACCTTAATGAAGACAGAGGAAGTTATTGGCAGGAATGTTAAGAGATAACAATCATATACAACTACTAAGTTGACAATCTAAGGACTATTGGGCATGCTCCTATAGTCCTGGCACTCAGGAGGCAGAGGAGGAACAAGTCAGAGTAGTCAACACAGTTAACTAACAAGCCAGCCAGGACTATGTAATGAGGTCCAGCTTGAAAAAAAAAAATTGGGTCTAAAACTAAGTCAGGATTTCTCAACACCAACACTATTGACATATAAGGGTCAAATGATCCTTGCTGTGGGAGTCTGTTTTGTGGAATATACTGTAGGATATTCATCATACTTAGCCTCTAGCTACTAGAACATTCCTTCCATCTGTGACAATGAATGATGTCTTGCCAGAATTACCAAATGTCCCCTGGAAGACAAAAATGATCTCTCAGTTGATTATCCCTGCTTAGATACTGCCAGAATGTTGAGCTTGGGTGATGGCAGAGGGAGGTTTAACAATATAGGGTATAGTTAAGGGTCAATAGCCAATCTATAGTAATGATAAAATAAATTGGCATCAAGATTATATGTTCTGGTATCCAGAAAGGGGTTTTCAGATTTCAGAGGTCAGGACAAAACTTTCCTTTTAGACTGAAGAATCAGAGCATTTTTGCCCTTAAGAATAAAAAACCAGCCAGGCAGTGGTAACGCATGCCTTTAATCCCAGCACTTGGGAGGCAGAGGCAGATGGATTTCTGAGTTCGAGGCCAACCTGGTCTACAGAGTGAGCTCCAGGACAGCCAGGGTCACACAGAGAAACCCTGTCTCAAAAAACCAAAAAAAAAAAAAAAAAAACAAAAAACCAAGAATAAAAATCCAGAGATTAAGACAAAACAGCTATTTTGGGGTCAAATAGCATACTAAGACTCCAAGGAAATATTTTTAAAATCTTCCCAATAGTATCAATCAGCAATCTGAGGTGCAACTGTGTCACCATACAGAGGATATCATGTCATTCACTACACAGCTGAGTCATCGATGAGCTGGTAGGAAGAAACACATGTACAATTTTGTTTCCTTTGGCTTTGGTTAATTAGTATTGTGGGGTTTGCCTAGGTTATCTTTTATGTTCTTTCCAACCCCTGAATTCTATGAGGTGGGGAAGACACTTCAATGATATTATATACCACCTGTATGTTGACTGCAGGCACTTTCATGTATTATTCTATTCACACATCTCACTGAGCAAAGTATAAGCCTCATAGTACAGTTTAGGTTTTAAAAGGTTTAATAACTTGCTCAAGGTTACATGGATACAAAGCAAAGAAGCCAACATTCAAACCCAAATTTATCTGACCCCCAAATCCTTGAATTTTCTGTACTCATACACAGAAAGGTTCATAGTAAATACTGTAAGAATTATTATAATCTCAAAGAATTATAAAAATAGTAGTGTTTAATTATAGTATTATGTTTTAGGGAGGTGCCTAAAAGCAAGGAACCTAAATCTGAAAAAAATCTTATTTTTAAAGAACTGTGTAAAATATAGTCAATTTAACTAGTAAATCTACAGTATAATAGCAATTCTTTGTGGGTGCGCATGCTTGTCAGTGAGCTTCAGTGATCCTTCTGTCTCCACCTCCTCAGCACTGGAATTACTGGTTTGCACTGCTGCACTTGGTTATCACTTGTATGCTGGGGATAGAACTCATGTCCTCCTACATTTAACCAGCTGACCTATCTCCCCAGCAGTGTAACAGTGATTCTTCATCTAATCAATGTCAAGAGCTGTGAATTGATGCTATGGGTATATTATGGAAGTTCAACTCCTTTCTAATCTGAAAAACCTAGAAAGCTAACAAGTGACATTTCCTGGACTTCAATTTCACTTAGGATTCTAGATTTAGTCCAATGAACTGCACTAAGAGAAATTCAAAATTAAAATATGAGAAAAGATGCATGGATAATGTGCTATGTGAACTTGTTAGAGGCGATGTATGTGACTCCACAGCCTTTTCTAACAGTAACAACATTGGTAATATGGTTGTATTGTGACAGCACTGGTAGCCACTACAGCCATAGGCTGGGAGCTTTTCTAATTACAGTAGGAATAAGAGTTGTAGTGAGTATTGAAGATGATTCCAAATAGTTGGATCTACAGCTTGCTCCTTTAGACTTTTCAGTGGGTTGTTCTCATTCAATCTACTGTATCGAATCCTTTCTTTTATTTTTGCCTAAACTATGCTTGATTTTCTTTTATGCAACTGAACCTATAAATGCAGTAACAACATCTGTAGCTGGGCACAGTGATTCACACCTTTTAATCCAAGCATTGGGGAAGCTGAAGCAGGAAGACCACAATCAATTCAAGGCTAGCTAAGACTACACAGTGAGTTTTCGGCCATCCTGGGTTACAGTTTGAGACTCTGTTCCTCCCAACCCCAAAACCAAAACCAAAACCAACCAAACAAAAGTGTGCATATTAGTCTGGGTTTTGTTAACCAGAATTAATTTGGGGAGGAAAAAGTTTATTTCATTTACATGTCCTGATCACAGTCCATCATTAAGGGACTTGAGGGCAAGAAATCAAGCTAGAGCAGAAGAGGAATGCTACATACTAGCTTGATTGCTTCCTTGCTCTCCTTCAGTTACCTTTCACATATACCCTAAGTCTCCCTACCCAAGGATGACACCATGCACAGTATCATCAATTAGCAATCAAGAAAATGCCCCCCCAGACATACCCACAGGCCAATATGATGGAGGCAATTTCTCAGCTGTTGTTCCCTCTTTCCAAATGTGTCAAGTTGACAACCAAGATTAAGCATCAGTATGTAAGCAACAGACTTTCCAGGAGACAGGAATGTTAAGATGAGTTATCTAAAATCTGAAAACAGTAAGAAATTTGATTTCTATTAGAGGAAATCGGTGGTTCATGACTGCTAAGATAGTAAAATTAAGACAGAGATCATCTTTGTTATCACATGGAGGGGTCTTCTGTGACTACACACACTGCAAAGGAAGGCAGAACCAAAAGATGCTATGGGATTCTTAAAAATACAAGTCCCTGGATCCAGGCCTATCAATTAACTTCAGTTACATGAGAAAATATACTATTTTGTTTAAAAAATATTAAAAATATACTATTTTGTTTAAAAAATATTATCTGTGGTTACCTGGATGAAGAGCCTATTAAAGGAGTCTTGATGGGCTAACTGGCAACACTGATAGACTGTTAGGGAAATCGTAAGACACAAAGAGTAGGGTTTGTGTTAGGTGTTTCTATGCAAACATTTTACAGAAAATTATACTTAAGATTCCAAATTTCAGCTGAACAATGACAGTGGCACATACCTTTAGTTCCAGTACTTGAGAGGCAGAGACAGGCAGATCTCTGTGAGTTTGAGGAAAGCCTAGTCTACAAAGTGGGTTCCAGGAAGGACATCCAGGACTATGCAGAGAAACAAACAAACAAACAAACAAACAAACATAAAGGTTCCAAATCCTCAGCTAAAGGCATGTTCACGAAACCAGGGGTTCTCTAGTATAGGTTTAAAAACTTCCTTGTCTCCTAAGCTACAAGTTTATCACCAAAATCAGAATATGAGTGAGTGGAATGCTGAATTACAGAGGTAAAATCAACACTGATCTGTGGTTTAAAAGTTAGGATACTCAATGGAATAGAATGAGACTTCAAAAAACTTCCTATGTCAACAATATCTACTGAATGTCCATTGCCCACAGAAGCAGTCCCTTTCCTCTACTAATGAGGCTAGACTTACCTTGCTTGAAAATCCTATTATAATTTTATAAATTATATAAAGTTTATAAAATCCAAAAAGGGGCATTGATTTCATCTCCTACTAAATACATGTGTGTACCATCTCTTTCCACTCTAAAGTAGATTGACTTATGGTATTGTCTTAAGATTACAGTTAAGATTTTACTGCTGTGAGCAGACACCATGACCAAGGCAACTCTTATATACTACATTTAATTGGGGCTGGCTTACAGGTTCAGAGGTTTAATCCATTATCATCAAGGCAGGAGCATGGCAGCACTCAGGCAGGCATGGCACAGGAGGAGCTGAAAGGAGCTGAAGAGTTCAACATCTTGTTCCGAAGGCAAACAGAAGACTGGCTTCCAGGCAGCTAGGATGAGGGTCTTAAAGCCCATAGCCACAGTGACACACTTCCTACAACAAGGCCACACCTACTCCAACAAGGTCACACCTACTCCAACAAGGCCACACCTACTCCAACAAGGCCACACCTCCAAATAGTGCCACTCCCTGGGTCAAGCATATTCAAAGCACCACAGATGTATTGCACAAATGACAGTCATAATTGCTGAGGCAATGCAATAAGAATTATTGTAGTTTCCAATTTGTTCTCCCTTTGGAGTGAGAAAAGTCAAAGACCATGTTCTGAGGACAGAAGTGAGATCTTCAGTCAAGAGCCAGCATTACTTTTACTACATATGTCAGCAAGCTATCTTTAAAACAGTCCCACCAGCCGTGGTCATGCCTGTGACCCTTGCTGACATTTTGGCACCAATTCACAAGGGAACCCAAACCAGACTATTCAGCTAACCCCACATTTCAGGCCTAAACAACTATATGAGATAATCATTATTTTTAGCTGCTTAATCTTGGTAATTTGCTAATAATATATTTAATAATAATAAATAATACAGTCCTCATCTTGCATAGAATATCAGCTTTCCTTTTTTATTCTATTACCCCACACTATCTGCAGGTATATAAATTGGGGCAGACTGCAGTATGCTCCAGGCAATCAATTACAAAGGAAATATGAGAGAAGGATTACATGGCAAAAGAATGACGTTTTGCTTAGTCACATAAGCAAAATGCTGAGGAATATGTGCTCTTTGAGGAAAGAATATACTTTAGTTTGCACTGGTTTTACTGATATGAGAATACTAGACATTCTGGGGACACTAGTTTGGGTAGCCAGGAGTGTTATTGTTGTGCTAATTAAAAATGAGACTCATCCAGTGATGGAAACCAAATAAAAGTTGAGTTGCCAGCATTTAAAAAAAAATTAAAGAGTGAAGACAAATTCAAAAGTTAGGGTTGTTATTTGTACAGGGTCATCTATTCCTGTCCTAATTGGGGCCTAAAGCACATTATCTCACACTACAGTTGGAAGAAATAGGGTGGTAGAATAGAACAAGCAACACTGATGGCTATTATCTGGGAGTAAAAGCTAAATACTGGAGCTAGAGAAATGGCTCGGTGGTAAAGAGCATTGACAGCTCTTCTAGAGGTCCTGAGTTCAATTCCCAGCAACCACATGATGGCTCACAACCATCTGTAATGGGATCTGATGCTGTCTTCTGGTGTGTCTGAAGACAGCTACAGTGTACTCATATACATAAAATAAATCTTTTTTAAAAAGTTAAATACTGGAATTAAAATGGGCATTTTGGGCTAGTGAGATCACTCAGTGGGGAGGAGTACTTGCTGCTAAGCCTGATGAACTCAATTCAAACTCTGAGATCAACATGGTTGAAAGAGAAAACTGCAAGTTCTGCTTTGAGTTTCATATGCACACCTATAGTATCCACCCCTGAATAAACACATGCAAAATAACAAATAATAAAACACCCCTAAACAAACAAAATGGGCATTGTTTTGTCAATGTTCATAAGGGATCTTAAAATGGCAGAGACTAGGTAGTAGGATGTATTGGCCATAGTCACATTGCACATTATAAAATAGGGTCAAGAATGGTGATTGAAATGCTTGTCTTGGGCTGGAGAGATGGCTCAGAAGTTAAGAGCACTAGATGCTCTTCCAGTGATCCTGAGTTCAATTCCCAACAACCACATGGTGGATCACAAACATCTGTAATGGTATCTGAGTGTACTCATATATAAAATAAATAAATCTTTAAAAAAATGTTTGGCTTGCAGATGTTTGATTGGTTGCAGCATATATGGCAACTCAGTAGAAACTTAAATATTTGAGTGAATGAACAAACTCAAAGTTGAGGGACAGAGGTCTGACTGAGTGGTCTCATTAAAAGGAACAGCTATCACTAATTTTAGTCTTGGGAAATTCAGAGATAGAAGGCCTTGTTGTGTAGAGTACACTATTTACCTCTGAGAAAAGATCCTGTATATCAAGGATATCTGAAGTATCACACATAAATCTTTCTCTCATCTTCCTTAAAAGGGACATAAAAGTAAATATGCATGGGCACAGGGGTAGGGATACATCATATCTTTAAATGGATTACTAGACAGAAGTGTTAATCTCTGGTGACCCAGAATGCTATACTCACAAGACTCACTGGTTTTACTGTATACTATATCCCTGTACTGGCTGGTTTTGTGTGTCACTTGTCACAAGCTGGAGTTATCACAGAGAAAGGAGCCTCCCTTGAGGAAATGCCTCCATGAGATCCAGCTGCAAGGCATTTTCCCAATTAGTGATCAAGAGTGGGAGGGCCCATTGTGGGTGGTGCCATCCCTGGGCTGGTAGTCTCAGGTTCTATAAGAAAGCAAGTTGAGCAAGCCAGGGGAAGCAATCCATTAAGCAGCATCCCTCCATGGCCTCTTCATCAGCTCCTGCCTCCAAGTTCCTGCCCTGTATTGAGTTCCTGTTCTGACTTCCTTTGGTGATGAATAGCAATGTGGAAGTGTAAGCTAAATAAACCCTCTCCTTCCCAACTTGCTTCTTGGTCATGTTTTGTACAGGAATACAAACCCTGACTAAGACAATCCCATTATTCACAAGTAGCTGGACTTTAGAGCTCTTGAATGGCTTTCTAAACTTAGCTTTAATGTCATCAGGAAGGGAGTACTTTGAAAATTTACAGTGCTGCCCAACACAGGGCTTAGCAAATTATAGTTTAAGGACAAATATGGCCTACATCCTGTTTTTGTACAGCCTTTAAGAATGTTTTTATGCTGAGAGATGGTGGCTCATGCCTTTAGTCCTAGCACTCAGGAGGCATAGGCAGGTGGATCTCTGAGTTCAAGGCCACCCTTATCTATGGAATGAGTTCCAGGATAGCCAGGACTACATAGAGAAACCCTGTCTTGAAAACCAAAACAAAACAGAGAATATTCTTACACCTTAAAAGGGCTATAAACAAAATCAAAGACTATGGTCTCAACTCACAGAGATACAGCATACATTTTCCTCATTCTAGACTTTCATCCGTGCCCTACAGCATTATCCTTAGAAAGCCAGCTGCAAACATCAAGTTCATTTCTCTCATCTGTTATGCCTGATGATCCAACTCATAAACTGTGTCGCTTTCTAGTCCTACAACTTTGATGGTTTTGTTTTGTTTTGCCTAGAGATCTTAGTATCCATGGAAGTAACAATACTTTCCCCCAAAATCCTAAGAGTAGCCTAACCTTCACTTAACGAGATTTTTATGTTATTATTTATTTTAGTGGATTTTGTTTTTGTTTTTTATCTTTTGAGACAGAGTCTCTCTACATAGCCCTGGCTGTCCAAGAACTCACTATGTAAGCCAGGCCTGACTCTGCCTCCTGAGTGCTGGGATTAAAGGCATGTTCCACCATACCAGGCCCTATTTTGGGCTTTTCATGCTACTGGAACAAAGAAAGAATACAGAGTTCCATTTAGCCTTGAAATCAGGGGAAATGTGGTTGCTGCTGCATAACAAGAAACAGTGACAATGGTTTGAAAGGGACATGTCCATTCATCTTGTGTTGCATGTACAGTGATAAGTGGCACAAGAAGTCACAGCACCCCATTTGAGCAGAAACATTAAGGACTGAAAAACTTTAAGACTGAGGGTTATGAATTCATGTGAAAACTCAAATCAGCAGAATGAACACTGAAGGTAACACAACATAGTAAACAGGTATAGAAATAAGGATAGAGTAACTATCAATCTTTTATTTAGCAGCCATCTATACATGTAAATCATTCCCATAAGTTTGTTTTTTGTCCTAGTATATATAAGGCATATTCATAATTTTTAAAAATGGCTTTGTTCTTTTAAAATTGATTTTAATCATTATTCCATGTTTACTTTAGGGGACTCTTTGTGAAGGTTATTTTTGAGACTTCTGTAAGTCTAAATTTACTTTATAATACAGTGATTGTGTATGTTTACATGCATATGTTTATATATACAGGCATGTATATGTGTGGGTATAGATTTCATAATAGTTTTTGTGGGGTTTTTTGTTTTTTGAGACAATGCCTTGCTATGTAGTTGGTCAGTAGGAAACTCACTACATAGATGAGGCTGACCTTGAACTCAGAGCTATGCCTGTGTCTGCCTCCCAAGTGCTTGAGTTAAAGGTGTGCACCATCACACCCAGTTTTATACAGGGTTAGGAACGGAACCCAGGGTTTCATGGACTTGAGGTACTTTACCAACTGAGCCACACCCTCAACCCTCAATTATTCCTTTGGAGTCATTTTTTAAAACATGTTTCTGAAACTTACTCTTCCAGTTTTGTTAATTTACTCTTCTCTGGAACACATTCTGTTTTGTTTGTCTTTTGTGGGGGGGGGGGGAGGGTACTACTGAGTATTCAATCTAGGATGTTATGCATGGGAAGCAATTGCTTTTAACTATAAGTTATAGCTCTGTTCCAGAGCAAAGATCTAGGTTTTTGTTGTTGTTGCTTTGAGAACTGGTTCAGAATGCCCTTAAAATTATAAATCCACCTATTACCTAATCTTGGGAATAACAACACCACCACAACTCAGTGTCATGGTTACCTGGAAAACTCAGATTTGTGTCAAGGCTCAAAGCTTTTTTTCTTTGTATAAGTTCTTTGATTCATATAACTTTGGTCATATTTCTTGTCTGGACTTACATTGTTTCTTGTATATACTTTTATTTATTTACCAATGTCTAGGCCCTTCCCTGACTACATTGTGAGTAAATTAACAAATGAAAGATATGTTCTCCAAAAGTCTATTCGTTGTAGCAGCATGTTTACTAAATTATTTTCTTTAACCTTGCTGAAAGTATTTTCTTATACTTTTTTAAAAAGGAAAATTCAGATACTTCTAAAATTTGGAAGTTATCTCAAACCAAAAATAAAAATAGTTTACCTCTTTAGTTCTCTAAAGAAAATGTTTAAGATGAACAACCCTAGGAAAATGTTTAAGATGAACAATCCTAGGAATGGAAGCAGCTTATTCTATCTTAGAGAACAAATATATTTTTAAAAAGTGAAGAATGATTACTTTCTAGCAGGATAAATGCTAGTCCAATATCACTGTGCATTCACTGTGAGAAGAGTAATAGATGGGTACACTGGCCTTGTTCTCAGGCAGATAGGACTTGGAGTCTCAGGTTTGCTACCCATTACCTTTGTGAAACTGGAAAAGCAAGTTCAACTCTCCCAGGCTGTGGGAGATGCCTCCTAAAATGGCTGACAATGATCTGTGCCTCTTTGGATTTATGCCCTTGTGTAATACTCTCACACCTTCAATAGGAACAGGATCCACGTGACTTGTTTTGAATGGTAGAACACAGCCGAAATTCAGGGGTATCAATTCTAAAACAACTAGATAATAATAGATGGGCTTCAGAGCTGGGGGATGTAGCTCTATAGTGTTGGATTTATCTAGCATGCACAAGGCCCTGTTTCCCAAATAACAGCAACAAAAAGACTGACTTTAGTATTCCTGGCACTTTTGCTTATTCGTCTTAATAGAGACAGCTTAGTATGCTATGATCTGCCCTACAGAAGTCCATGTATCAAAGAACTTCAAACAGATTGAGATAAACCACATCCTGCTGACATAAATAAGCTTGGAAGTACATTTTTCTCTAGGGGAGTCTCAAAATGACTACAGTCCTAGCCAACACTTTCACTACTACCAGCTTGTAAGAGATTCTGAAACAGAGTTTAAAGCTAGGCTGCATCTGACTCCTGACATGTTAAAAACTGAATTAAGGAATACTGCTGTGTCCAAAGATGTCGTTCAGTGGCAGAGTGCTTGTCAAGTATGGCTCAATATTTTAGTACATAAATATATAAACATAAAAGTTAATGTCTAAAAGCTAGTAAGTTTTCAGTTTTTTTTAAATTGCATCAAATTTAGTTTCCTTATCTTTAAAACAGGGTTAATAGTCTACTTCACATGTGTATTAAATAAGATTTAATACACTGGCACCTAGTATATTATTGAAAAGAAAAATGTTACTATGAATTCAAGTCTACTCTTGCAGACTACATTGTGTTATAGTGCTGTTGGTATTAAAATATTGTCTTTAAATAAGGCTACAGCGTTTTCCATGGTTTTCTATAACCAGATCACTTGAGTTTGCATAGATCAGAATATCATTCTTTGTTTTGAGATGAGGTCTCACATAGCTAGGGCAAGTATTGAACTCATGTGTCTACCTTCACCTCTCAAGTGCTATAATTATAGGAGTTTACTCTATTAATAATAATAATAATAGTAATGTAGCACATTATTATTATTATTCCTGGCCAATTACTATTTCCTTTTAAGAGATAAAGAAATTTAGGGTCAGAAGACTTAATCAACTTGTTCATTATTAGACCTGACAGTCACACCAAATCTCTTTTCATCACTACTATATAACATTTAATATTTAACTATTAAGCATCAGGTATTATTTTAGGTTCAACACAAAGATACACCCAAAGAATTTGTTTGTTTGAAGCTTATATTTCCTTTTACATACTATAATAAATTGGAAAAGGAAATCTAGGCTTTTATTAAGAATCAGTCAAACTTGTGTTTCAAAAGATTTTGACTTGGAAATGCAATGGTTATCATTACCTTTGTCATGACTCTCTAAGGCAGTTTTATGAGCAGTTATGCTCATACCAATAACCAGGCTTGGTTTATTTCACTGACTAAATTCCAGATAGAGCTTTATATATACACTGAACAATTATTCACTAATTGTGATAACATAATTTGAGTTCTCAACTTCAGATCTTTTATTTCATAAGCTTTATTAATCTCTTGGCACACAGTTTAGCTGATAAGAGTGTCTTTTCTCTTGAGTATAAAATGATCAAAAGTGCAATAGATACAGCTTACTTACATATTACAGAATTTAGTGTTGGACTGATGATGCTGATAAATCCAAGAATAATATATAAATGTCTTGTTCGAGACCAGCCTGGTCTACAGAGTGAGTTCCAGGACAGCCAGGGCTATACAGAGAAACTCTGCTCGAAAAACATATGTATGTATGTATGTATATATATATATATATGTCTTAACTCCCACCAACCAAGGAGTACACATGGCTTCAGCTGCATATGTAGCAGTGGATGGCCTTGTCAGGCATCAAAGGGAAGAGAGGTCCTTGGTCCTATGAAGGCTCCATAGATGCCACAGTGTAGGGGAATTGAGGGTGGGAAGGTGGGAGTGGGTGGGTGGGTGGGTAGAGGAACACCCTCATAGAAGCAGGGTATAGGATAGGGTGTTTTCAGGAGGGGAGGAACCAGGAAAGGGGATAACATTTGAAATGTAAATAAAGAAAATATCCAATAAAAAATGTCTTAACTCAGCTAAGTAAATGTGAGAAGTCACTAAATTCAGAATTTGTAAACTACTCATAGATCAAAGCGAAATACTGTACTTGTTTCAGATACTGCAAGTTTCAGAGTAACCTGTTTTCTAGAATAAATACAATTTTTTTGTTGGAATCCACTCTCCCAACACACACACACACACACACACACACACACACACACACACCACACACAAACACACACACAATTTTCTGAAAAGACAGTTTAATTCCCAATAACAACTGCCTGATCAAACTATGGTGTTTTGATAGGTCATATGTATACATTTAAATGATATATACTTCACAAGTGAGTTGCTGTTAGGCAGAAGTATTAAGTTGTGTCTCTTGAAATGGGTTTCACTGAGAAAAGAACGGTGAATGAGAGTTGCTGAATGAAACTGGTTTCTTCAAGCACTCCCAAAGCATTTCCTTTCACTAGCCTTTTAAAGATTCCTGTAGAAAAAAAAAAGTATTTCCTAAGTGTTAATCAATGAATTCTTACACAGATATGATTGGTTATAGAGCTTATGAAGAATGAGTAACCTAAAACCTATGAAGTGTTTGCTCTGGATAAGAACGAACTACTTTTTAAACACTGTTTCCAGTAGCAGAGAAAAGCCTTGGGATGTCCTATTGTCCAAGTTTATTCCATGCTTTATTATTCAGATCACCATTCTCCTGTACGTACTTTGGGCAGGGAGGAAAAGGATACTTCTTTATATAAGTCTTAAAAATCATGATTCAAGGAGAATAGAATTTAAAAACTAAGCTTAAACATTCTAACAATGAAATCTACCCAACAAGATTTCCTGGATGAGAGGAACAGTAGGAAGAGGCAAAAATCCAGCAGCTGTGCAGTTGAAGGGTCCTAGCTAAGGACCTTCATGTGATAATCATCCCTTTCACTTGATAAAAACAAAAGCAAATATACTGGCTAGTTTTATGTCAACTTGACACTAGCTACAGTCCTCTGCAAGGAGACAGCCTCAGTTGAGAAAATGGCCCCATAAGATCTGGCTGTAAGGCATTTTCTTAATTAGGGATCAATGGGAGGGCCCAGTCCACTGTGGGTAGTGCCACCCCTAGGTTATAAAAGCAAGCAGGCTGAGCAAGCCAGTAAGCAGTATTCCTCCATGGCCTTTGCATCAGTTCCTGCCTCCAGGTTCCTGCCATGTTTTAATTCCTCATCTGACTTCCTTCCATGATGAACAGTGCTATTTGGTCATGCTGTTTCATCACAGCAATAGTAGTCATAACTAAGACAGCAAATTGGGAATGCTTATAGATTATAGGCCTGAGTAGTATATTCTATTTCTCTAAGAGAAATCAGGTAATTGTTCAAGTTACACAAAGAACCTGGTATAAAAGGTGCTATAGGCCTGAGTAGTATATTCTATTTCTCTAAGATAAACCAGGTAATTGTTCAAGTTACACAAAGAACCTGGTATAAAAGGTGGTATAAAAGTATAGTCCCTACTCTTTGAAAAATGGAGTCTTAAGATGGGAATAGTGTTGTTTACCTGCATTCTTGGTACTTGGGAGGTGGATGTAGGACAGAGTTCTAGGCTAGCTTGGTTGACAAGGAGAATTTTGTGCTATCCTGGGTTACAGAATCCCTATCTCTAAGAAATGAAAACAGAAAACAGAAGATTGAGTCTATTTCAATTACTATGTACATTTCTCAACATGGTCTTTAAAGTGGAAGGTCTCAGAAATCTTTCAAAGTACAGCTCACATATAAACTCAGGTTTTTTTTAAAGATTTATTTATTATATGTAAATACACTGTAGCTGTCTTCAGACACCCCAGAAGAGGGCATCAGATCTCATTTCAGATGGTTGTGAGCCACCATGTGGTTGCTGAGATTTGAACTCAGGACCTTCGGAAGAGCAGTCAGTGCTCTTAACTGCTGAGCCATCTCTCCAGCCCCTAAACTCAGTTTTTCAAGAGTATCTTGTATGGGTATTGAGCTTATATTAACGGCTCCTTTAGGGTGCTTACTTAAAGCTTTTGAAAGAAAGCAACTTTGAAGGTAGAGAACTACTCAGGCTACTTCTGCCTGGTACTTCCTCTACAAATCATGGCTTACTAAGGTGTTTCTGTTTGTCTGTTAGTTTTTAAAATTTCATCATCTTTACTAACCTTCAGCAAATTAAAGAAAATTGAACAGGTCCTAATCTCTAATTTCAATTATAATAGCCAATTCAGGACTAACCTAGCCTAAGCTTTAAAAAATTCATAAATTATCACGTTATTCCACTGAGAGAAAAGCCATTCAATAATATTG
Source organism: Rhynchomys soricoides (assembly GCA_019843965.1). Classification (NCBI taxonomy): domain Eukaryota; kingdom Metazoa; phylum Chordata; class Mammalia; order Rodentia; family Muridae; genus Rhynchomys; species Rhynchomys soricoides. The sequence continues at coordinate 2,397,119 of JADRCH010000134.1, forward strand.
ATCACCACCACATGTTCTGATTGAGCTCCTCATCTATAAACTAGAAAAGACAACTGGACCTAACTCCTCCACTTTAGCCTTTCCTTAAATGTTTCCTAAATGTCAAAACATGTTTCCCTCTCTCCAAAATACTTCATTCTTTACAGTCAGCATCCATGAAAGGGCAATTTGTTAATTTTCATTTGACTGCTAGAAAGTAAAATAGTAAAAGAGTAATTGAAAAAGGTTAGCTTCTAAGAAAATAAAATTAATTTTTTTTTAGATTAAAAAAAAAAAAAAAGGTGTTTGAGTGTTTTGCCTGCAAGTATGTAAGTGTACCACATATGTACCTGGTGCACACAGAGATCCGAGGAGTTGGATCCCCTGGAACTGGAGTTTCAGATAGTTGTGAGCTGCAATGTGGGTGCTGACTACTAAACTGGGTCCTCAACAGGAACAAGTGTTCTGAACAGCTGAGCCATATCTCCACAAATACCCCAAATTTAAATTTCAAATAACTGAGTCCCTAATGAAATGGAAATGAAGGGTTCTTTGGAAAGTTGGTTGGATGCTTTGCTGGGGCAAACATGTGAAGGAACGTTTCGTTAAAGTGGACACAGGTGTGAAAGACTAAGGCAGACTGGTGAAGAAAAACCATTTCCCTGAAGCAGACACAGGAAAAGGATGTTTTGTTAAAGCAAGCACATGAAAGAACACATGATGAAGGGTCTTTGCTAATGACACACATATATTGGTCAGCCTTATATTGCTTAGTTGAGCTGCATTTGTCAGAATGCCATAGAGAGAAACTTGCCAAAAAAACTTCTGGTGGTGTGCTGCAGTTTCTTGCTGCTTCTGTGGACTTGGGCTGATTGTCAGAGTGACCATGTGCTGAGGCAAGACCCATGGAGGGCATGCGATGTTCGAAGGTTATAAATAGGACTCTTTGGACAGTGAAGGAGGCAGAGATTGGCTTGCTTATAGAGCTAACTGTGCAGTGCTTGTGGGTTTCATGTCTTCACTGATCTTTGCTTTGCTGAGAGGCACAGCCGAGAACTTCTCCTGGCATTCCTCCTGGTCCTTCTTGCTGACTTGTGCTGAAGCTGAGGCCTGGCTGTCTCTGCTAGGTCATGTCACTGATGTTGCTAACCTGACTCTACCAAACTGGACTGCTGGTGTATCCGTGAGGTGTTTGCAAGTGGATTGAGGTATTGCTGCCTGCTAATCTGTGAACTGAACTGCTGTTTCCAGACAATACAGACAGGAGTTGTTCCAAAGAACCTTTCTAAACAGGTCCATTTTCCCCCATCCTTTCTTTCCCACTACCTCTGGTGGGTGGTGGGCCAAAAGCATTGGGTTGTTAAAGCATTTAAGAATCATCATTAAAAAGAGGTTTTGAAAAAAATTAAAGTTACACTGTAATCCTTATTTGAATTTAAAATTTGATCTTATTTGGTAAGAATTTTAGAGCTCACTTCAGTTCAATCCTTTTCATTTAAAAAATTAACTAAAGCTTAGAGAGGGATGAACTTTAAGATAGTTAATTAGTTACAGAACACAAGTCTCTTGATACTTCAGAATTCTTTCCATTGTGCTAATTAACAGTAGTCAGTTATAGTAACTTAAAATGAAACATGCAGCAGTTCCATAGATAAATTTCCAAAGCTGACAGACCATTTTATAAATTATAGGTAAATTACATTTTAGGGAATAAAACAATCTCAAGGCAATAGGAAATTTTCCTAGAGAAATGCTGCCTTTGAAGCTCTTGAAATACAGACTCACTTTTAATCCTGTTTAAGGCTTCATAAAGCTACTCTCTCATGAATTATATTTTACCTTTCAACTAGAAAACTCAATCCACTTTTCTATCATTAGAAATCTGGTTGGGCGGTAGTGGCACATGCCTTTTGCCAGGGTTGGGGGTTGTTGAGACAGGTTTTCTCTGTATAGCCCTTGCTGTCCTGGAACTTGCTCTGTAGTCCAGGCTAGCTGACATATGCCTTTAATCTCAGCCCTTGGGAGACAGAGGCAGGCAGATCTCTGGGTTTGAGGCTACCTGGTAACAGAGCTACTTCCAGGACAGCCAGAGATATAGAGAAACAGGTCTTAAGAAGAAGAAGAAGGCCAGGCAGTGGTGGCACACACCTTTAACCCCAGCACTCTGGAGGCAGAGGCAGGTGGATTTCTGAGTTCAAGGCCAGCCTGGTCTACAGAGTGAGTTCCAGGACAGCCAGGGCTACACAGAGAAACCCTGTCTTAAAAAACAAAAAAAAAAAAAAAAAAAAACAAAAAAAAAAAAAAAAAAAAAAAGGAGGAGGAGGAAGAAGAGGAGGAGGAAGAAGAGGGAGAAGAAACAGACCTTGACTGCCACTGTATTTATGTACAGATGTGAATCAAGCCTAAAACGGAACAATCCTCATTAAGAAATCTAAGCAATTTGAACTACTTGAAATATAGAGATTAAAGATAAGAAAGTCCTTTGCGGTTGAACACATCAGAGTGGCACTGCTTTATAGATAGGCAGGTAGGGTAGCTGTCATTGCTGGTGCCTTGAAAATATCATTTAGACCCCAAGTAGCTATTTTATTACGTGAAATTATATTTATTTCTCCTTTTAACATTTCTTTTGCCGTGTGTGTGTGTGTGTGTGTGTGTGTGTGTGTGTGTGTGTGTGTGTGTGTTATAACAGCTTCCTTCTGGCTGGAGAGAAAGGTTCCTATACTGTTCTCAAAACTGCCATCTGGCACAATAAGCAGAGGGCTTGTAAACAGTCAAGAAAGGGAGATGGGCAGCACTGCTAACTTTGGTGTTACGGAACAGTCAGCCAATTGTGAAGGACGAGAAGTGTTTAAACACAGAAGAAAAGAATCTTCTCTTTGGGGATTCAGCTGTAACTAACAGATTAGAACAACTTAGGAGTGTGGTATGGAGCTAGTCTATTATGCAGCAGGCATCAGAACCGCCTCTACATTCTCCCCAGTTATGTACTTCATAATCGAATAGGCCAGATAGGTTTCAGAACACGTGAGCGTTGTCAAGTTGGGCAAGAGGTCTAATAACAGGTAACAGGGTCCCAGTTAACAGAACTGATTTAAACAGGATTTAAATAGAAGAAAGTGGACTGCTAAAAATGTGGTTCAGGAGAAGATAGGGAACTAATATATTTGAAGAGTGAGACATCCTGGAGAGAGATTTAATCAAGCTCAATCACAGAGGAAGTCTTTTAGTTATTAGAATTCAGTACAAGACAGATGCAGACAGCTTTGCACATGCGTCTCAAACTGGGGCATGTTTAATGCCAGAGCTTGTACATAAAATGTACTGCATGAGTAGGAAACAATGAAGCATTTTTGAATATTTAACTTTATATTATAGAAATTTGTAATTTTTTACAGAAAAATAAAGTTATAAAGTGGAAGATCCATTTTAGATGAACTTAGAAAACACAGATTTCAGAGGAATATTTGGATTTTAGGAAGGAATGTTGTGCTGAACTTATAAAGTCACTGTCTGCTTTTCTTTGAAGTCTGAAAGGCAATGACAGAGAAAAGTATCATCTTTGAGAAAGACTAAATTTTGCTACTCAGTGTGTAGCCTCACTCAAGCCCAAATCTCCCAGTACTGTAATAAATATTAATCAATACAGGTTATTAAGGGAACTGACAGATAAATAGATTTTTACTAAGCTACCAAAGGCAGGAGTAGGAGGGAAACCTGGACAGAGGTGTTTCATTTTGCCTCAGATCAAAATATGTGTTCTACTGAATGTCTTTGTAAGTCAAATTTATCTGGGATGCTGGATATGGTAGAGGACATATGCCATATACCTATTCTGGATCACAGTCTTTAAATACATTCTCACTTAATTTTCAAAATCATCCTGAAAAAACAAGTTTAAAAATAAATTAACTGGGCCAGACCCCCTGGACCTCCCGGGACTGGACCACCAACCAAAGACTACACATGGAGGGGCCCATGGCATTGGCCGAATATGTGGCAGCGGAGGGCCTTGTTGGATATCTGTGGGAGGAGAGGCCCTTGGGCCTGAGGGGGTTTGATGCCCCAGTGTAGGGGAATGCCAGGGAGGGAAGGCAGGAGTGGGTGGGTGAGCACCCTCATAGAGGTGGGGGGGGGTTCAAGAAGGGAGACCTGGAAAAGGGATAACATTTGAAATATAAATAAAGAAAACATCCAATTGAAAAAACCAAAAAATTAAATTAACTGAAGTTTAAGAAAGTTCAGAATGCTGTTGTCAAACATCTAGTTAAGTAGTGGAATGGATTTGATTCCAAGATGTTTCAGTTAAGTAAGATTAAATAATGACTACCTGTGGTAGCTCTTGAATACAGGAGCAATACAAATTATCTAACAGAATTGGTTACCAAGGTTATATGATATGAGATGGAAAAAGTAGTCCAGAGACAGCAAATCAACAAAAATTTTAAAAAAGTATTCCAAGTATAGTGCCAATTAATAGTATTATAAATTAAACAAGTCAACCAAGTATTTTACACACACACACACACACACACACACACAATCTCATTAATTTAGGCCACAGTACAACGGAATTTGCAATAATCTAAAAAAATTGAGAAAATGTCTAAAATATGGTTTATACTTCTGCTCCGTTCCCTCTGTAGTTCAACCTCTATCAAAATATTAGGACATTCCTCAGGGATTTCTGTAGAAGGTTCATACTGAATTCTACCTGGCAGATTACCTAAGCCATAAGCAAAAAACCCAAAGTGTAATGTGTACACATTCCACCATACTAACCGCTGAAGTAGGAAATCCCTATTTCCATTTTTTGTTAGTTCTCCTTCACCATCCCGTTCCCCTCCTTTTTACTGAACTTTAATAAAGACTTTTGTTAAATAATGAAAGTAGAGAGCTAGGTAAGGTCCTCTAAAAGTTCAGCACAGTAACATTTGAAATCATATCTCACACACACACACACACACACACACACACACACACACCCCAGGATAAAATAGGGTAAAAACCTAAAATATATATAGAAATCACTGTGACAAATTAAGTTGTAGTATTGAAAAGTAGGAGTCACCAGAGACTATGTGGATAACTAAGACTTTTGAGATCTGAAACTGATCTTTTTATGGAATGGAAAGACATTTCATAGAACTAGATGATTGTAGGTCAAGGATGGATAGAAAAAAGGGTAGGGAGCATATCCTAAAGTGCTACACTAAGGAAGGAACCAGAATTTTGTTTTACAGATCATTTCTTAGTTATAACTATGGAACTCTTTGAAATTTACAATGTAAGAAATAATAGCAATAATATGTTTTAATTTTTAACTCAGTTTCTTAAAATCTCAGTACTAGAGATGAATTCATTTTTTATTTTCATCTTACATTAACAACAGACATGCAAAACCCTTCAATTTCGATGAAAACAGTGTTTCTATGTCTTTTTACCACATATTGGTTTACTATTAGGTGTAATGTTGCTAAGTTAGATCTGCATGTGAGGTGCAGCATTAAATCTTTTCCTGTATTTTGTTTTTGTTGCAGCATGATATGAAAACCCTGTGTCACTCAGGTGCATTGCTGTAAAAGGAAGAAGCACGTGAACAGTGTGTCTTGCAGTGTTTGGGTATTCTTAAATTAGGCTACTCCAAAAACCATTCAGTGTCAGTTCACTGAAATTTTGCTTCACTTGGGATTCAAATGTTAAACCAATCTCATGGTTCCGAGCTACTGATGAGGCTGGTTCACCAGTTACACAAACGTATTTCTAACTCAGGCATTATTATCACTTGTCCCAGAAAATATTTTTTAAAAGTAGAGCATAAGCCCCTTAGATACTACATGATAGCACCACAGATATCTTTATCAACTGTAGAATTAATTTCATTCAAAAAGTCACTGAGTGTAGGAAAACAAAGTTTTCTTCTTCTATAGATGAGGCCCAAAACTCCAATTTTCTTAACAATGAAGACATTTTATCAAACACTGTAAACATTGTAACATTCTTCCCTTGCATTGATATATTAACATCATTTGATTTAGTAAAAATATCAGCAAGATATGCAAGTCTTAGCAGCCAAGATGAATTTGTCAAGCAATCAGATAGTCAAAAAGCAGAATCCACAAAAACCAGTAGTTCAAGCTGGAGCTCAAAGAATCTTATAAGAACTTTACCTCGAGAAAGCCACCTTACTTCTGTACTCAGAAGAGCAGCTGTGTGCTGAGCACCCATTTCTTCACATAAAATGTTTAGTAACTGGGATTGATGAGATTGAGCTTTAATGTAACTGATAATGTGTACTGCTTGATCTAGCACATTTTTTATAGATGGAGGCATTATTTTAACTGCTAATGCATGCCAACATAATAGGGAATGTCTACTGGTTCTTTCTGGAGCTACATGTTTTAAGGTGACAGCCTCAACAATTTTCCGATCCATCACCCTAGAAGCATCATTGCAAACATCAACACATTTCTTCCATTCAATTTCATATTGCTGCATAAAATTGTTGATACAGTTGAATATTTCTTCACCAGTTGCATTACTCTGTAAAGATTCACATAAGAGTAGGTCCTCCTTGACAGATTAAACTATAAAAAACAAACACAAGCAGCACAGAAAGTCCTGAAATATCAGCTAATTCATCTAGTTGCAGTGAAAATCCATCACAAATTTTCAGTCTACAAACAAGTTCTTCTTTAATATCAGCAGCTAGATCTTTAATTTGATGGGTCACAGTACTGTTTGAGAGTTGTACTGCATCTATTTTTTTACTATACTGTTCATCAAGCATCCGCATCATTACATCTTTTGCACAAGGTTTAATAAGCAATTCTCCTACAGTATGACTTCTCCACTCAGGGCTATGTTGTAACTTACATTGTATGATGCTTCTGTAGCACTTTCATTCTCTGTATTGACAATCTTAGGTGTTGGAGGTTTTCTCTTTTCAGGTAAATCAAGATGCTGCTTGAAAAAGCTGATGTCTTTGTCCTTACATGCATCGTGTTTAGTTTCTAAATGTCTTCAAAGCTTACTAGGGGCTAAAGAGCTATTGGATAAAACTTTCTTATATAGTACACACTACACATGAGGTGTATCTTGATTTCCAAAGTAAATAATTGCAATGGACAAATAACTTTCATATTCTCCTCCTCCTCTTCTTCCTCCTCCTCTTCTTCTTCCAAAATGTTGCTATTTTATTGTAATTATTAACTGGACACAAATTTGACCCTAGAAAGCTCACTTTCTGGTTTTTCAGAAACTAAAGATTGCAGTAGTTTATCTTTACTTTGTACTACACTAACTTTTTGACATTCTGATTAAGATACAAGTTGGTAACAAACCAGTCTACTTCTTATTTAAGATTTCCGTGTTTCAGCAAAAGATCTAAGGGTAATGAGTTGTGGGTACAAAACATGGTTAATTTAGATTTAACACTGAGTATCACACAAATGTTTTTGGTACAAAACATGGTAAATTTAGATTTAACACTGAGCATCACAAATGTTTTGAAATTGTAAGACAAGAAACAAAGGTGAGAGAGGATCTGCAGCAGCATATAAGTTAATTTGTAAATGCTACCTATGCATCCTCATGAAGGTGGACCATCACTTGTTCTTTTATGAGGTAATCTCTCATACGACTTCCTGGTGCTCTCTGGTATGGCACATCTTTCTTAAAGGTAGATTATCACATAAAAATAAAAACTATAGAAATATGTTTAGTAGTCTTAAACTTACATTCAAATCATTTTATATTAAAAGTCTAAAGAAAAACAATTATTGCTAGTATCAATTCTTTTCTCAAAATACTCAGAGAATATTAACATTCTAAAAAAATATCTGGGAACTAGAAGTGTAAGAAATAATAATGAGTTTGTATGTACATTTTTAAGAAAGAGAGCTTTAGAAACATCTTTAGGAACCCTTCCATAGCAAGGGTTGATAAATACTTAAGACCATACAGTAAAAATACTTGCTTTGTTGGTCATACAGGTTCTGTTGCAACTATTCATAACAACCGATGAAGAATGGGTGGGTGAACAGACTTCCTGGGCTATAATTCACCAACCTTATTTCATAGTGTTAATATCTTAGAATTTCTTTCATTTTCCTGATAACTATTGTCATTAGATTCACTCAATGTTGATAGTATTATATATCAGAACTCTCCCTTCAGAGCTGCAACAATTCTAATAAACTGTATTAAAAATATACGCTGTTCCAAGACAGAGAATGCTAGTGTATTCTAAGCATTATGTGTTAACAATGAAAAATAAACTGCAGGCCAAAAAGTAGACACTACTTCTCCAGACTTAAAAGTACATATAATCATATACTTACATTATCTGAATTAAGATTTATTTAAAGTAATGCCCATTGTTACTAGTTACTCTGCCTACTGTTGTGCCAAAGGTCAGAATCTTAACAAAATATAAACTCCCTTTAATAGATTTTTCTCTCATGTAATAAAAGAAACACAAGGGTAATTCAAACTTAAAGACTGGCTAATGAATAGTTTCCTAAGTTTTAAATTAAATTTGTCAAGGTATATAGATTATTCCTGGTGATTTAAATGCCATGTGGTTGAGGATTAAGCTCTCTATCTTATCCTTTTTAGATCTTCAATCAAAATGGTTCTTCTGTTAATAGCTAGTAGGTAAGATACCTGAAACAATGAATACTTCTTCTGTAATCATTCTCTCCAACTTGATAGCTTGAAATGCAGACTCTTCAAAAGAATAAAATTAAGGGATAGGGTGGGAATGGGAGTAACCAGAAGCCTAGAATAAGAAAAGTTAAAATCAGACACTGCAACAAGCAGATAAACTTCTACTATAACAATGTATCATATTTTAAATACAGTCAACACAAATGATTCTTCACTGTAATGCAGCTCTTGGGATGTAAACAGAATGCCTAATATGTAGTAAAGTAAACATGCTAACATTTTCCATTCCACTTACTGTTCTGGTAATTTCCCTGCTTTGAAATGCTTTTTTACCCATTGACATCATAGAAACATTTGGGGAAAGGGGGGGAGGCAAAAACCAAAAACCAAAAACCTAAAAAAAGTACAGCCCCATTTCAATATCTCTAAAACTAAAAACTCAATCTAAACAATCTAAAGTGGAATTAGATACACAAGTGTTACGTGACATATGCTGTTACTATAACCTGATCTAACAATTAATGCTTACTGAGTAACACTCTTATTTTCTGTGTCCTGTTATTATCTGTGCCCAATTCCTCAAATAGGTTAATTCATCTAATTGTCAAGAACCTGAGATTATCAATGACTGCATTTTAGAGAAAGACACAGAGAGGTTGCCACCTTTGAGGTTAACACATTGTGTTAGTGAATAAAGAACAGAGCTCCTGAAAGTTTGACTGCACAGCCCACGTGCCTTGACATTACTTGTGAGTTTTCTACTTCATCAAGCACTACAAGCATCTGATACTAGAGGTTGGTGTGAGTGTAGAAAGATTGCCAGCGTGTTGTAACAGCCAAAGGCAGCAATCTTAAACTGGGCAGCAGTTAGAAAACCTATTCCTTAGCAGTGGACTCTCCTTAGCAGTGGATTTGAATTTAGCAAAACAGAGCTTCATGGAGCCACTGATTCACCATAAAATCAAGATTTCCCCACCTTGTTGTCAAGTGGGCACCAAAAAAAAGTAGTTCGTTTTCTTAAAAGGGGACCTTATTCCTTTCCCTTTAGAGGTACTTCCCACCAGCTCTTAGAGGACGAAGAATCTGCTCTCCTATGTTTCCAGTCACTCCCTGAAAGGGAACACTAGGGTCTCTCCTTTGAGGCCCTTTGCTGCCAGGCGGTCCTAGGTGTGAACAATACACTTACTGGCGGGAGCGCAGGCCAATCATAAAGATTAGGAAGCAGGAGGGACCGGCAGCTTGGCCCGGACCTCTAAATATTTCAACGAATTTCAACGCGGTCACTTCGCCCTGTGGCCAGTGACAGCTATCCCTCAGGGACAGGTGTGCACTGCCCGCAGAGCACCACGCCCCCGGAGGCTTGCTTCCTGTCATAGCCTACCCTTGCCTCAGGGTTCCTCTCGCCCTGGGATGTCGCCAGTGCTGTCGACTTGAAGTCGTGCCAACACCAGACACCTTTCCACTCTATCTCCATCGGCCTGCCGTCTCGGCCGCGGCTGGGCTGCAGAGCAGCGTCGCGGTCCCCAGCCGAGCACGAGACCGCCATTTTAGACAGCTCAAGGCAGCGGCCATTTCGGAGCGGCCCACTCGCGGCGGCTCCGCTCCTCACCTTCAGCGAGGGTCTAGAGCCAGTCGTCGCGGACTGGAAGGAGGAGGAAGAGATGAAAAATAAAACGGGGGGGGGGAGGAAGATGCGGGACGGGGTGATGCTGTCAACTCAGGGATACCGCCTAAAGCCACCTCAAAGGGTTCCGCCTATCGGATAGCACGGCCCTGGGTCTGATGGTACATTTAGGGCTCCACTGCGGCCAGACGCTACGGTCTGCGGGAGCGACTTCGCCGCTGTCCAATCAGCGACAGAGCTTATCCCTACCACCAATCCGCGCTGAGCAACGAGGCGGGACTAAAGGCCCAGGTTTGGTTGAGGCGCTCTGTGGCCTGGGAGCCGCTGAGCGGGCTCCGGAATAGCGGGCTGGCTGATGAGGCGATTGTTCTCTGAGTTTCGCGAATTCCGGGGCTCCTCCGATTCCGCGTGGCTGACGCTGTCAGATAGGTGGAGGCCGAGTCGGCATTTCCCTCAGCTCTGGCGCAAGGGCTGCGGTGACAGCTGTGGACGCGGAGCTCGCGAGACTCTGCTGATGGGTCTTAGCGACTTTCGTTCTCCGAGGCTCTACCCCGTGGCCCAGTCACTCAGTGCTTGGAAGCGGGGTGAAAAAACTCACCTTCCTCAGCGTGCTTAATCCTTAACCAGCCAGGGGTTTAGGCCCTGCCAAGGTCAAGCCTGATGTAGTTAGGCCTCCCAGGTGGCCCAGCAGGATGAAAGGGAAGATCCTTAGAACTCTTTTCTTTTTCTGAGGTTTACCCCAGAGTTACCAACTCATCTCTGTTGGGTGGGCTGGCAACATTTGAGTGTTTTAAGCCATCTCCGTTCTCCCTCTTTTCTAAAAGGGCATGGTTAGGCTTGAGGTCCTGTTCGTAGGGATTAAAAGCATGTGCCACCATGCCCAGCGGCGAAGCCTAACTGTTAATAGTAGTTATCAGGACTGATGGCAGTTGTCTAGCTTCAGTCTAATTTTGGAATAAGATTTCATTTTTATTATATATTTATATATATATATATTCCCAATGTAAACTTCACATACCTGGTTTGTCTTTGTAAATTGGAAAAAAGTAAAAAAATAAGATAATGGAAGGAATAATTAGTTAAACATATTAGTGTTTAATTAAAGACTAGGATTTAAATTAGGCCCTATACGCTGAGGAGTTTATAATGTTCTTGAAACATACAGATTTTTTTCCGTAGTTGCTGTGTCAAATTATTATAATTTATTATATATATTTATATATAATTATTATATATTGACTCAGAGAAAAATACAGGCAATGTAGGACTCAGCAAATAATGATAATAGCACTGTTTATTGAGTACACTATAGGAGCCAGGGGCTGTTTTATGTACGTTTTATTTTGTTTTGATTTTTGAGACAGGGTTTCTTTGTGTAGTCTTGGCTGTCCTAGAATTAGCTCTCTAGACCAGGCTGGCCTTGAATTCACAGAGATCCCCCTGCCTCTGCCTCTCAAGTGCTGGAATTAAAGGTATGCACCAACACCACCTGCTGTTTTGTGTACTTTTTAATGTATTAACTCATTTAGTCATCAACAGTCTAAGATCAGATCTTATACACAGGCAAGGACATAGAGCACAGAGAAGTAAATTTTGCAAACATGATCAAGTGATAGTCTACGGTGGGTTCTAGTTGTGGGAACCACAAACTGTGTATTTGCTTGTGGGCATGTGTGCATTCATGCAAAGTTAATTTATATTAGAAGACTTGTTAGATTACAATAATGTGTCAGTTAAGAAGGTGGAGCCTCACTTTTAAAACAGGAACTGAAAGCTGTGTGTGTTGGCACACATTGTAATCCCAGCACTGGAAGGGTTAAGGAGAGAAGATTACCACATAGACTGAGAAGTGTCAGACCACTGGGTTACAAAGCAAGAAATTGTCTCCAAAAAATGGAGGGAGAGGTAGGAAGACAATTCAGTAAAGTTCTTTGAAGAAAGAGCCAACATGAAGCTCTGAGTTTAGTCTCCAGCACTAAAAAGGAAGGTAAGGTGACACATTTGTAATCTCAGAGCTCCAGCTCTCAGTGTCTTAAGAAACAAGGCAGGAGGGCTGGAGAGATGGCTCAGATGTCAAGAACACTTCTTGTTCCTGTAGAGGACCTAGGGCTGATTGCTAGCACCCATATTCTGGATCAGTTCCAGGAGATCCAAGAAGCACACACGTGGTACACATACATGCATGCAGGCAAAATACTCATATACAACAAAAAACAGCAGAACAAAATTCCAGAAAAGAAACAGATGACTCTTGAAGAACAATACCTGAGTTTAATCTCTCACTTGTAAACACACACGCACACACCAAACCAAACAAAAATCTGTAATCTGGACCTCAAGTAAAATCATCACTGAAGCAGTAACAAGAACTCAGTTCCTTCAGAAGTCTGAGGTGGCAATTCTGTTGACCTTGGTTATGGCTAGATTACATTACAATTAAATTCTCTAAGAAAGCCAAGAAGCTTTGAACCTAATATTGTGAATCAGAGTCCTGATCTGGGATTTACAGTCCACCCTATCTTTCTCAGCTGGTAGATGTCCTGGAAGGGCATGATTGCTACCAGACAGACCTTGAAAGATTTGATACCTAGAGACCATCTTTCCCAAACAATGCAGCAAGTCCTTTCTTAAAGGAAGACTATTAGTGATACACCTCCGTTTTTTTCAGAAACTGTAACATTTAACAATGATAGTACAGTTTCATTATTTCTGTGAACATTATCATTAATAGTATATGTTTCCTCAGCCTTTGATGTCTATGAAACTTGTACGTGAAGGTCACTTGTTTAGTGACCTCATGTATAAGATTGGTTTATTGATATTAGATTTGCAAAAGTTATGTAAATGTTCATAAAGGTCTCACTGCCTAAGATATTACATTTGTAATAATAGTTTCAAGTGTCTAAGAAAAGTTAATTAGTTGAATATATAACATTAAATATTTAAGAAATAGTTAAGCTTGTGAATTAGATCATAGCAAAGTAGAATTGTCCATATTTTATGATTATAAAATTTAAAAACATATAATATTCATTAAGCTTAAAGGCCTAGGAAGTAACTGTTGTATAATTTAATACATTTTGATCATATTAATAACCAAGAAAATCATGTCAAATTATCAGGTTTTTAATAGCTTATATTCACTCCTGAAACTTTCACTATTCCTTTCATATTCATTTATGTGTATTCGCCCATATACATAAATAATAAGTTGATAATAAAAATATTTTAGGATTTTATATTATTTTAAAGTCCTACACTGTTACACTTGGAGTCATCAATTTTTCTTGACTCATGGTCATCTCTTATAGATATAGGTATTGTCTTAGCCGAGAATTCTACATCTTAATCCAAAGGCCAACAGGAGAAAACTCTCTGCCAGCAGGCAGCCAGAAGAGACTGTCACACTGACCAGATTTGAGCAAATATATGAGACCTCAAAGCCCCGCCTCCACAGTGACACACTTCCCCTTATCAAGGCCACACCTCCTCCACTAATGATAAATCTCCTAATAGTGCCACTCTCCATGGGCCAAGCATATTCAAACCACATTCCACTCCCTGGCCCCCATAGGCTTGTTCAAACACATGACTCCATGGGGGCCATACCTAGCCATAGCATAATGCAAAATACATTTAGTTCAACTTCAAAGATCCCCATAGTCTATCACAGTTTCAACCATGATTCAAAGTCTCTTCTGAGAGTCATGCAGTCTCTTAACTGTAATCCCCTATAAAAAATTAAAATAAAAAAGCAGATCACATACTTTCAGCATCACAGGATATACATTATTACCATTCCAAAACATCATAGGAAATACTAGACCAAAGCAAGACCAAAAAAACCAGCTGGGCAAACTCCCAAATGAATATCTGTGACTGATGTCCAACTCCTTTTGGCTTTGTTGACAGCAATACAACTCTTTCTCTGGGCTGCTTCCACTTCTTGTTAAAAATTTTCTTCGGGAGGTATCCCATTGCTTTGGCATTTCTAACATCTTAGAGTCTCCAAGGCAACTTCAACTTTACAACTTCTTGTTCCAGTGTCTGGGATCCACACATCATGTGTGATCTTCTTGGCTCTTCTAAAGGGCTTGGGTCACTTCTCCAGCTCTGCCCTCTGTAGCACTCTAGGCCCTGGTTGACTCCACCCCACTGCTGCTGCTGTTCTTGGTGGTCATCCCATGGTACTGGCATCTCCAATACACTAGGGTGTTCTGCTGCAACTAGGCTTCACCAGTTGCCTTTCATAGGCCCTCTTCATGGTGCTTCAACTTCTCTGCAAGACCCCTTCAATCCTCAGCCTTCAACTGCAACTGAGGCTATACACCTTCACCAATGGCCTTTCCTGGTCTCTCATAGTGGCAAGCCTCAGCATCTCTCCATGACCCCTTCATGCCTTCAAAAACAGTGCCAACTGTGTAATTCTTACACATTATCAAGTGTGGCTGCCAGCATTGAAGTCTATCTCTGGAACACAGCTTCTTTGTGTTCTCAGAAAATACTTCCCAGAAGATTTCACTTGAGTGTTGCTGGTCTCTTCTTCCTCTTCTTCCTCTTCTTCCTCTTCTTCCTCTTCTTCCTCTTCTTCCTCTTCTTCCTCTTCCTCCTCTTCCTCCTCTTCCTCCTCTTCCTCCTCTTCCTCCTCTTCCTCCTCTTCCTCCTCTTCCTCCTCTTCCTCCTCTTCCTCCTCTTCCTCCTCCTCTTCCTCCTCTTCTTCTTCTTCTTCTTTCTTTTAAATAAAGATTTATTTAATCTATATGAGTATACTGTCACTGTCTTTAGACACACCAGAAAAGGGCATTGGATCCCATTACAGATGGTGTAAACTTTGTGGTTGCTGGGAATTGAACTCAGGGCTTCTGGAAGAGCAATCAGTACTCTTAACCTCTGAGCCATCTCTTCAGCCCTGTCTCTTCTTAATCACAGTGATTAACCAGCTAAACAGCATCAGTTGTCCCAGTTACCCATTCTACTGTTGACTCTAAAGCCACATAGTCAAAGCTGCCGAGTTCTGCTGCTTGCTGGGCTGGAACATGGCCCCCTAATTCTATTATATTATCACTAGCTTTCCATTTTCCAACTCTTTCACTGCCTAAGCCTGGCTGTCCTGGAACTTGCACTGTAGACTGACCTTAAACTCAGAGATCTGCATGCCTCTGTCTCTTGAGTTCTGGGATTAAAGGCATGGACTACCATGCCTAAATTTAAGCCTTTATCTTTCCACAAGATCTTTTTAAGTTCTGGACTGTAGTTTATTCCAGATATAGTCATATTGACAACCAAGAATAGCCATTACAATGCATCCCTTGCCATTTGACACATAATCATATCTCCTTATGTCTAAATGAAAACAATAACCAGGTCATAATAGTACCTAACAACATAATTATCCCTTGTTCAACTGCAAACACATAAGCAGTAGGCTTAGCTAGGTGTGATCTTGCCCTGAAGTCACCACTTCCTTAATTCCATTTAATATCTTTGAACACAGGATTTAGCTCTATTCTATTGCCCCTTTAATACCTGAACCATACATTTTGTATTTTTCCTTTTTCAGTTTGCTACACTTGATCCAAACACTTTATAAGAGTGAACCATAGGGCAGAGTCTATAGTAGGCTTTTTTTGAGGCTGCCTTCCTCAGTGCAACCAATCTGAATCTCTTCACCTTAGTCTTGGACAGATTTTCAAGAAAATGGCAAAAAGCAACCACATTCTTCACCAAAACATCATAAGAATGATTTCCAGGCAACATAGTAAAATTCTTTTTGTCTGAAGCCTCTTGAGCCATGATCCCACAGCTCAAATCACCCTCAGTACAACTGTCTTCCTATTCCTACTGGGATTTCCCATTATGCCCCTACTTAAAGCATTCCACTGCTTTGAAAATCCAAAGTTCCACAGTCTATATTCCTCCAAACAAAAAACATGGTCAGACCTATCACAGCAATACCCCAGTCCCTTGTACCAACTTCTGTCTTAGGGTTTCCATTGCTATAAAGAGACACCATGACCAAAGCAACTCTTATAAAGACAACATTTAATTGGGGCTGGCTTACAGTTTCAGTCCATTATCCACATGGTGGGAAGCATGGGAATGTCCAGGTAGACATGGTGCTGGAGGAGTGGAGAGTTCTACATCTGGATTTGAAAGCCACCAGGAGAAAACTCTCTTCTAGCAGGCATCCTGGAGAGACTCTATCACACCTGCCAGACTCAAGCAATATATATGAGACCTCAAAGCCCTGCCTCCACAAGGACACACTTCCTCTAATAAGACCATACCTCCTAAAAGTGCCACTTACCATGGGCCAAGCATATTCAAACCACCATAGGCATCAAGTTGTTACTTTTTATTAGTGTTTTTGTTGTTGTTAGTTTTTAATTTTGTGTGTGTGAGTGTTTTGCTTGCATGTATGTCTATGCACCACTCTCATTCCTGGCATTTGTAGAGGCCAAAAGTATAGGATCCACTAACTGGAGTTACAGATGGTTGAAAACTATCAGGTGGGTCCTGAGAATCAAACCTAAGTCCCCTGTAAGAGTAGCCAATGCTTTTAACCACTGAACCATGTCTCCAGCCCTATATTAGTGTTTTTAGTGCTCATCCTCTTCCTTTTGTCATCTTATGTGTCCCCTATACCAGGGTCAAGAAGAATTTTTCAAGGTTACATTTATTCAGTGTGTGCCTGAATACTGGAGTGCACTCCTAGGTGATAGGTCAGTCCCTAGCACTACATAAACCAGGTGTGGTGGCACATACCTGTAACCCCAGCACTCAGGAGAGGCTATAGCAGGAGGATGGCAAACTCAAGTTCTTAGGCTATGTATTGAGACCCTGTCTGAACAAAAACCAGCATCATAAGTTCATCAGTATGGGTATGGGTGGATTCTATGGCTTAAATAAGGTCTGTTTGACTCATATCTATTGATGATAAGCTCTCTCTTCATAGTATGATGATTTATGACATCTCAAACCTTCTGGAGAGAGAGAACATTCTTTCCAGCAGCATTAGAAGAAGGCTCCCAGGCAGAGGCAGGAGGATTTCTGAGTTCGAGGCCAGCCTGGTCTACAGAGTGAATTCCAAGACGGCCAGGGCTACACAGAGAAACCCTGTCTCGAAAATCAAAAGAAGAAGAAGAAGAAGAAGAAGAAAAAGAAGAAGAAGAAGAAGAAGAAGAAGAAGAAGAAGAAGAAGAAGAAGAAGAAGAAGAAGAAGGGAAGACGGCTCTCAGAAAGGACTTTAATTTGAGTTTATGTTTGTGAACCACCTTGGAACTCTGTCTCTCTGTCTCTGTCTCTGTCTCTGTCTCTCTGTGTATATGTTTAAAGATTTATATTTAATCCATTTATATTCTCTGTCCTTTCTTTCCCTCCTTTCCTCTAGGGTGGGAGGTGGGGAGAAGGGGTGTGCACAAATGCTTGCAGAGGCCAGAAGAGGGCATCCGAACCCCTGGAGCTGGACTTTCGAAGCAGTTGTGAGCTGCCTGAGTGCCAGGAACCAACATTGGATCTTTTGAAGGAGCAAGTGCTAACTGCTGAGTCATCTCCTAAGTCCCTCTCCTGTTTTGAGGGCAGATTTAGTCTTATCAACACTCATATCCCATGGAATAGATGAGGGGCTATGTCTAAAAGAAAAGAAAAAACATTATGTGAAAAAACATTTTTGGGGGAGATGCAATACACATATCTGTTTACTCCAGGTAGGAAGCCCATGGCAGACTGAAGTATGGAGACAACCAAAGTCCAATTTGGTGAACCAGTGAGTTCTATTGGTGTTACCAATGGTGTTACTGGAATATGGGTGGGTGAGGGTTACTTATAGGAGCAGAAATGACTCAAAGACAGCTGTTTCACCAAAGTCAACCCCAGGATGGATGAGAGCTCACAAAACTGGGGGTCTGGAGTACATTGCACAGTCTGCAGGAAACTAAACAGGTTGGAGAATGCCCTTTCTAGATGCCTCAGTTGGCCGTAACTTCTTTCAGGCAGCTCAGTTGGGTTGTTTCTACCAGACTGCTTGTCTAGTCTGAGAGTCTGAGAGTCTTCTACACAGTTCAGTTTCCTTTTGTTTGAGAGGGAACTCTCAGCCTTTATTTTATACTCTGGCGGGGTGTGTGTGTGTGTGTGTAATGAATCTAGTCAGTTTCAGGGACTTCCTGGAACTATTTTGAGTTGTTTACTGGCAAGCTTCCTTGATGGAGTGTTTCAGTCTCAAAAGAAAAGTACAGAACAGTGGAAGACACTAAACTTTTGCTCCTCACATTTTACCAACCAAGAAGCCCTCCATTAATAGATCACTGTGTCTGACCATCCTTTTCTCTAGCCCCACTGTCACCATTTTAATTCTATCTCCTAGGCAATCTCAGATTTATCTGTGTATATGTGTACTATGATAGATAATATTGTCAACTTGACAAGACTTAGTATTATCTAGGAGACAAGCTTCTGGGCAAGCCTATGAGGGATTATTAGATTAGGTTAATTGAGGTGGGAAGAGCTGTCCTGAGTTAAATGACATCATGCCATGGCATGGGGTCTGTGCTTCATAAAGAGATAGCAAACTGAAGATCAGTGTTCACCCCTCTGGGCTTCGCTATTGGATACAATGCGACCAGGTACCTCAGCCCCTCCCACTATAATCTCCCCAGCATTGATAGACAGTACCCTTGAACTGTGAGCCAAAATAAACCTTTCCTGAAGTTGCTTTGGCCAGATATTTAATCACAGCAATGAGAGAGTTAATATAGATACTATTAAAGACTTTCTGTTAAATCCAGATATCAAAGTCATTTTCTCATTCACTGTTGTTGGGTAATTAACTCCTTTTCGCATGGCATTTAGGGTTTTCAGAAATAATAATGAATTTTTGTGTTTACAGTTTTGTGGTTTTTTGAGACTGGATCTCATATAGCTCAAGCTGGTCTTAGACTCAGTAAGTATGGATTTGAGGATGACCAGGAAACCCTAATCCTTCCATCTTTACTTTTTTAGTACTGGGAATACAGATTTGTACCATTTTGCCCAACTTCCCCAAAATAATTTTTAATGTTTTTCAAGTTTATAGGAGAACTGATAGGAAGTAAGACAGTAAGGACAGAGTGTCTAGAGTCCTTTTCTTTAGCTAGTGGTCACTAGTTGTATACATAACCATAAAGTTTTTGGTGAAGATGTTGTCCTGCCTATCAATGACCTATCATTGTCCTGTCTCCTGTCTGCCCTGCAAGGTGGTCTGACAAGTTCTCAGAACTGTGTAGAATCTTTTCCTGGGAGCCAGATTCTTCCTCAGACTGACGCCAGGCTTCAGCCCTCTTCTTCTCCAAACACTCTTTGGAGAGCATCACTTCACTTGTCTGATAGCCAAAGGGAGGGGTATGACTGTCTTTCTTCACTCTTGCCAGGATGGTTATGTCAGGCCTGGAGAAAGATGGGTGGGTACACTAGTCTGATTAATAGTTTGGCATCTGATTGTTGATTACATCATAGATGAAAGAATTTAATTCTAATAGTAGGTCTTCCTGTTTGAAGCTAGAAACAGATTACATTGAGATTACATTTGCCAGAAGATCTTACAGGTTGGATTATAACCCTAGTTTCTGTAAAACAGGTATGCCTTCAGACTGTTGAGCACGAATGTGCAAGTGAAGACTATCCTTTTTCCACGTCTGTGGTTCCCACAAGGAAGGAATGTTTTTGTGTGTTTTCTTCTGAGACAGTTTGAACAGATAGATGTCACCGCATTGAGCTCAAACATTTCAAGGATGATGAGAGAAGATAGGAAGTAGGGAACCTATTTTGCTGGTTCAGATCATGGCAGAGCTTCCAGACTCCCAGTTGTGTGTCACATAAGTGTGGTGCCTAGGCTGGGCTAGTTCTGAAAAGGGTTCTGGAAGTTGTCTCTGAAAGTCAACCCGGTTGTTCCAACTTTTCTGGTACTTTTATAAACACCCAATTCCACCTTGTAAATCCCTTTATATTTAACTAGGTAGAGTGAAATCTGTTTTACATGCTGTTGAATCCTGATACATCTTTAAAAGTTTTTAAATACATGCTTAATACATATTTCATGGGGGCAGTAAAAAAAAAAACAAACAAACTAATTTTCCATCAGTTAAATTACACACATCCCTACACTGTGTATTTTGAAGTATTTTGGCATGTATTTCACCCTTTTCTGTAGTGCCCTCTTTTGCAATTTTTCTGAACTGAACACGGTTTTTGAAACATATTAACTAACAGGTTTTAAATGGGTCACTGGTTCCTTGTCAACAGCCTGAGCCATGAATAACTCTATGGTTTTAGTTTTAGTCTACCTGATGAATTTCACCAAAACCTGAGTAATGAGGCAAGATTACAAGCACGTTTGGCAGATAGATTAGTTACTTCTTTTATTGTGGTGGCCAAAACCTGACAGACCGATTTTATGAAGGAACAATTTATTAGGTTCCCAATTCAAGAAGATATAGGCTGTCAGAGCTTGAAACTATGGATGCTGGGACTCTGCACGTGGCAGTGGAACCTGGTGGTATAATGTCTCAATGGATTAGGAAGCAGAGCTCTTGGACCAGAAGGAGGGCCAGACTACAATCCTCAAAGCCCAACCCCTAGAAACCTACTTCTGCTAGCCATCTGTAAGGGTCCATGATTCACCAAAGAATGACACCCCGACTCAAATAGTATGTAAACACAAAGAGTGTTTTATTATGCAGAAGTTCAGCATGCTGGGGTTACCCATTACCAAGACAGAGAGACACCCAAGTGAGCTTGCGGGCCTGATTTAAAGCACATTAGGGAATTCCAGGGTAGGTGACCTCTATGTTAATCTATTGGGTCCATCTCTACGGACATTCCATCACTGGAGCACAGATCTGGAAACTTGCTGGGGAGGTCTGGGAACTGTTACTGAGGAAGTAGCTGAGGAAGTCTGGAGACTGCCACTGACCCATTGTCCTTGCTTCAGGCCAGGTGGCAAAGCAGCTTCTGAGGCTTGGATTTGCCTGGAATTTCCCAGTTCTTGGAAACAGAGATTTAGGCCTAGTCTCTTTAACTGCCTATTGGAAGCTTGTCATGGAATCAGCCTAGCCTTCTCACATCTCCTAAAGATCCATAGCTTCTCAAAATAGTGCCACCAGCTAGAGACCAAGTGTTCAAGTGCATGGCCCACTGGGGAAATTTCATATTCAAACCATACATGCTGGACCTGGCTCTCATAGACTCTTGGCTATCTCATAACACAAAATGAAATTCACCTCCCTAATTCCCTATAGTCTTAACAGTTCCAACACTTAAAAAAAGTCTGAAGTCTTTTCGGGCACTCATAATTTCTTGACTGTAAACTCCTGCAAAACAAAAAGGGAACTATTTACACACTTGCAGTGTGTGATTGTACAGGGTAAACATTCCCAGTCCAAAAGGGAAAGCCGGAGAATAGCAAGGACCGACCAGAGCCAAGCAAGAGCAGAACCAAGCAGGGTAAATAAATCCTGCAGCTCCATGTCTGGCACCTGGAACTTGAGGAGACCTCGTTTGAGTGATAGGCTTAGGTAGACCCACTCTTTCAGTCTTACTCCCTGCTGAGAATGCATGCATTCTCTCTTGGCCTGGCTCCACTTAGTGCTTGCAGCCTTTCCTCATCCCACATTCTTAGCATCTTCAATATCCTGTAGTCTTTAGTGGAATGCAGCTTCATGTTCAAAACTTCACCTATGTATGGTCTCTTGGGCCTCTCTTTCGGGTGGGGTGGGGGTTGGGGGTGGGATGGGATCTGATCCTGCCACATTGCCTGGCTACTGGGTTTTGGGGAAATTTGGTATAGACCTCCATGATGCTGTAACTCTTGCATTATGTGTATGCCTGGAAAGCCAGCACCATATGCCTGATGCCAGGTTACACCAGCTTGAGATGCAGCCTCACTGAACCACAGCTGCAGCTACCTGGACTGCACGGCTGGCAGAACATGGAAAATAATTTTGGTAGGCTGCCTTGTTTCAGCAGGTTGCCTTAGAGGCTGTAACTTCTCAGGTACTCTCTTTTTAAATGAAAGAATTCCATCTTTACATGCATTTTATACCCTGGAACCTGTGATGACTGGAGTCTTTCTCTCAAAGAACCTTCCCTATTGTCTCAGTGCACAGTCTGAGGTTTCTTCTTCATGGTACCAAGCTTTTTAATGGTCATTTGGCCTGCATCCATCTGCCTTATCTGCCCTGTTGGCAATTTCCAATATATATTAGTGCTTTTCCTTGATAAAATGCATATTTTTAAAAAAGTCTTTCTGCTCTAATTTGTGTTTGGTTTCAGACCCAGGACAAGGGACTGAGGCACATATTTTACATCCCACAGCAGACCTGGCCTCCAGGTTCTCTCTGAGTCTCTCGGTTCCTAAGTGGCATACTTTGTCCCCAATCCTAAACTTTCTAGTCCAGGGGATGGGCTATCCTTCCCCCAGAGGCTCTTCCTATATAATCCAGACATTTTGGTCTCTCTTCTCGCTCTTGTCTCTCTCTGTCTGCCTCTCTCTCTTTCTCTCTCTTTCTTCCTCCCTCCCTCCCTCTATCTGCAGTTAGCAGTAACCATGCTGCAACCTGAAAGCAAAGCTAGTTTGACATTTCTTCTACCAAGCAAATTAGCCCACTACTTCTGAACTCAGGCTCACTCAAGTTTTCAAGACATAGCCATGATGCTTTCCCAGAATGTAATGCCAACAGCTTCGGATCTAATTCCTGGTAAAGCTAGTCTCCTCTGAAACCTCACAAGCTCAGTCTTCCCTGTCTGTTTGTGTCAGCATTCTGGTCTTCCAAGCTCTTCGTAGAATGGTTTAGCCAGTGCAGCATGTAACACTCTGGGGCTTCTTTCTCTAGCTGACAGCTTCAAACTTCTCTGCATTCCTTTTACCATTCTGCAGCCTACAAACTAAAGGTTTATTAGAGCTGCAGCCACATTTCTGGTATCCATTTTCTATCTTAGTTAACAGGTTAAGGGAGGAAGGATTTAATTTGGCTCATACTTTATTAACTTTTTTGTTTTGGTTTGGTTTTTGTTTTGTTTTTTCGAGACAGGGTTTCTCTGTGTAGCCCTGGCTGTCCTGGAATTTACTCTGTAGACCAGGCTGGCCTCGAACTCAGAAATCCACCTGCTTCTGCCTCCCAAGTGCTGGGATTAAAGGTGTGTGCCACCACTGCTCGGTTTGGCTCATACTTTAAAAGGATAGAGTACATTATGGCAGGGAAGGCACAGAGCGGGGATTCTGTCCACAGTTCCTTGAGGAGTCTTTTATATCTCAGTGGACCATGAAGCAGAAAGAACTATCATTCCAGTGTGGGGCCAGGCTATAGTCCTCAAGGCCCACCCTTTAGCAATCCATTTCCACCAGCTAGATCCCACTTCTTAAAAGATCCACAGTCTCCTCCAAACAGAATCAAGTGTTTAGATACATGAGCCTATGTGGTACATTCAAACTATAATAACAGACTGAAAAACTGGGGAAGGACTAGAAGGCGTGGTTAGTACAGCCCCTGGAGGGAGATTGCATACAGATGACACCACCATATGCTACCTGCACAACAGCCTTTGGCATCTGAATTTCCTCATCAGGCAAATAGGTTTAGTCACATATATAATTGCTGGGTTTAAAGAAAATATATGTAAAGCTCTTGGCATAGGGCCTGGTATGTAAAAAGCATACAATAAATGTTCAGTTAGCAGTATTTTTTATTTCCACTTGCTTGGGTTGTATTTCAAATGGGGCAAATATACATCCACATCCCTATGTGATGGTTAGTTCTCACTGTTGAATGGTCTAGGGTTTGGGATCATCTAGGGGACACATCTCTGGATATGTCTGGAGGGTGTTTCCAGAGGCTTAACTGACCAGAAAGGAGCTACTTTTGGGCATGGGTGGTAGCATCCTGTGGACTGGAGTCCCAGACTGAGTAAAAAGGGGAGAAAGAAGCCAACTGAATCCCAGCGTTCACCTCTCTACGTGCCTACTCGTGCAGTATAACCCGCCTCACACTTCATCCACCATTCTTTCCTATCAGCTCTTCTCTTACATTGCTCTGTCAGGTATTTGTCACAGCAGTTGTGGGTCTGAGTTTCTGCCTCACTGCTGGGGTGTCAGTCTACGATAGGGGTCTGTCTCAGGGTTTTACTGCTGTGAGCAGACACCATGACCAAGGCAACTCTTATAAGGACAACGTTTAATTGGGGATGGCTTACAGGTTCAGAGGGTCAGTCCATTATCATCAAGGCAGGAACATGGCAGCATCAGGCAGGCATGGTGCAAAAGGAGCTGAGAGTTCTCCATCTTCATCTGAAGGCTACTAGCAGAATACTGTCTTCCAGGCAGCTAGGATGAGGGTCTTAAAGATCACACCCACAGTGACACACCTACTCCAACAAGGCCACACCTACTCCAACAGGGTCATACCTTCTAATAGTGCCACTCCCTGGGCCAAGCCTTTACAAACCATCCCAGGATCCCAGCCCATGTTTCTCCAGGTGAGGAATGGTGGGTGCTGGAATGGAGGCTGTGGTTCTCAAACTCCTATGCACTCAGATGCTGTTGTGAACCACAAAGAGTCAGGAATGGCAATGAGCTCAGGGCTAGGGATCCAGCTTAGCTCCAAGTGAGTGTCCAGAGTATGAGGGGCCTTCGATGAGAGACTTAGACTCATGACATAACCCCACCACCACCACCACCACCAGGGGTTCTTGATGAAGGAGACAGTCCTTGCTGTCCAAACTGTTTTATTCATGGAGGATGAGTGTAGCTTTAATTTTTTCAAATCCTATTTTTAATTATGGTTCTTAAACACTTTAATCTCCCTTTTAGCCCACCACTCATCAGTGATAGTGCAAAAGAAAGGATACAGGGGAAGTGGACCTGTTTAGAAAGGTTTTTTGGAGCAACTCCTCTCTGTGTTGTCTGGAAATCAGCAGATCAGTTCACAGGTTAGCAGGCAGCAGCTGCTCAATCCGCTTGCAAACACCCCATGGATATACCAGAAGTCCAGTTCAGTAGAGTCCAGTAACAGCGGTGACACGACCTAGCAGAGACAGCCAGGCCTCAGCCTCAGCTTGACTCAGCAGGAGGGACCAACAGCAATACCAGGAGAAGTTCTCTATTGTGCCTCTCTCAGGGAAGTGAAGATCAGGAAGACACAAGACCCACAAGCATTGTGTAGCTAGCTGTACCAACAAGCCAAGCTCTCTTTCCGTCACTCCCTGGAGTCCTATTTGTACCCTCCAAACATCACGTGTCCTCCACAGGCCTTGCCTCAGCACCTGCATCCAATCAGCCCGAGTCCTTGGAAGCGGCAACAAACTGCCCTTCACCACCAGAAGTTTTTTGGTGCGTTTTCCTCTGTGGTGTCCCGACAAATGCAGCTCAACCAAGCAATGTAAGGCAGACCAATACGTGCATGCGGTTAGCAAAAAATCTTTCCTCACGTGTCCTTTCACTGCTTGCTTTATTGGAACAGCCTCTCTCCTGTGTCTGCTTCAGGGAAACGTTCCTTCACCAGTCTGCCTTAGCCTTTCACACCTGTGTCTACTTTAACAAAACGTTCTGTCACGTGTTTGCCCCAGCAAAGCACCATCCAATTGACTTTCCAAAGACCCCTTAAGTTTCCACTTCAGATGAGGATTCATAGGACTTACTCAGGGTGAAGCAGAAATTAAATACCTTTTGGGGGTTCTGAACTTTGATACTATCTTACCAGTTTTTCTGTCTGGTGGCACAGTCCACTGCCCTACACCAGTGAGAAGCACCGGCTAACATGCAAGAGTTTACCTGTGGATGCCTGAATAACTATGTAGCAACTTCGTATTCTAACAATGCTTCAGTACCCCTTATAGGTGAGTGATGTGAGCAACCGCCCAAATGCCCATCCCTTAATCCAGCTCTGGCTTTGGTTTAGGAAGTAGGGTCATGAGAGCAGAAACTGAAGGAAGGGGTGTTCTGTGCTGAGAAGGACTGTGGCAGATACTGCAGTGAGAAGTAGCTCTAGTATAGTGCTCTGACCAAGCCAGCTCAGTCCGTCAGTGGCTCCTCCAGCAGGGGAGCGAGGATTAAAAAGAAAAAGACATTTAGACAATACTGTAGAATGACTCCAGCCTGTTCTGAGGCTGAGGTGGGTTTATTTTTTCCCAGTCTTTTATTATTGATTGATTGATTGATTGATTGAGTTTTCGAGACAGTGTTTCTCTGTCTAGCCTTGGCTATGCTGGAACTCACTCTGTAGACCAGGCTGGCCTCGAACTCAGAAATCCGCCTGTCTCTGCCTCCCGAGTGCTGGGATTAAAGGCGTGGGCCACCACTGCCTGGCCTATGCTGTCCCTTTTATTTACAATAAACTTTCTTCTCCACTATACCTAGGAGCAGTTATGGTCTTCATTTTTATTTATTTTCATTCAGTAATAATGGTAGCTATCTAACACTTCACAGTCTCTCTTATTTGAAACTTGAGACAAGCCATATATTTAATCAGGGAAGCATTAGCTTATATGAAAAATTTGAGATCATAGCATTTGATGGAGTTATACATGGTTGCACATGAAGTTATTGGAAGAGGCAAGTTTTCCTTGATCAGTTTTCCTGATTCATTCATCTTCATACTTCCTGGAGAATGCTTTCAGAATTAGAGCAATGAAGCTACAGAGTCTCCCTGCTGAGGTTTTGATCTTAGGAGAAATAGTATGATCAGAGCTGTCATTTGGGGGAAACACTATTTCTTCTAGAGTTTTACAGAAGATAAAAACAAATCTTATTCTCTTGACTTTCTTGGGAAGGTTGATGTTAAACTTTATAAAGCCATTACTTTAAAAAAGAATCCCAGACATAGGCAGTTTTTGATGCCAACGTGAGGGTTTGCAAGTCATTTAAACACTCAATTACTTGAGGAGAATCGGAGATGCCAGGGGACAGAGTATTTATAGCACTGTGCTGAGAGCCAGTGTGTATATTTATTTGTATAGGAGTGGAATTCTGTCTCTGGATCATTTCCTGACTTGTTTGAGAATCTGGGCAAGTCATTTATTATGTCTGTAGATTTTGGAATTATACCCTTGCCTTAAAGATGTGCTGTGTGAATAAATGTGTTTCTGCTGTAAATCCTGCTTAAATTTCTCTGACGAGAGCTATATCAGAGTTGATAGCTGTGAAGGGTAAGCGTGCTGACAGGAGGAGTATAGTGATACAAACAGACTGGCTGCAGCACGGTTGCTCTGAGAGCTTCCCATGCAGCACGTGGCTGGGCTGGGGTGGGGGCACACACACTCTCTCTAAACGATCACCACAACCATTTTACTAGAAATAATTACTACTGCAATTTTAAAATACAGGACTGAGAAAAATATATTCTCATCTCACCCTGTAATATTACATTCTCCTTCACTCGTCACAGCCAATAGATTTTTATACATTCATGAAAGTGAATGAAAAAAGAAAGAGGAAAGGAAATATGACACTCCTAGGGGTAGTGGAGGAGAAGGTTTAGTGTAGGTTTTGGGGAGAACTTAGCCAGAGTCAGGGACCTCTGGGAGAGTCCAGAGTAGACATGATCAGACTGAGCAGTTTCATGTGGGGAGAGGGGAGAGAGGAGAACCAGGTGCAGCAGTCAGGAGGTCCAAGGTACAAAGAGATCAGGTTACCCAAATGGTTGGATTATATAAAGAGCTGCCCAGCTCCCTGAGCTGGGGAGTTCAGGGTAGGGGCAGTGTATGACAGCCAGGTAGGGACTGAGGGTTGCAGGGAAAACTTGGCAGCTGGTGTTCCCTTTGATATGTTAAGTAGGCACCTCAGCCATTTATCCCAGGTTTGAAACCTAACAATAAGTGCATATATCAATGTACATAACTGATTGAAGTATTCAACATGATTTGGCAGCATATTTTTGACTTTGTTAATATGGCGAGAAATTTCTAGCATATAAAGCTCTCTAGCGAAACATAATGTTTCACTGAATTCATTGTCCCCTTATGGAAAGACTTTGAGGTTGGCTAGAATGAATACTACAATAAATATTATGTGTGCATCTGTGTGTGTCCTTTTATGGTTAGACTCCTAACCTGGCATCAATGGCTTAAACATTGGCTCAGTTAAACAATGGCTCGTATTATACCCTTAAAGTCTATACCAGTTTACGCTTCTAGACTTAGCACAGAAGGACCTACCCTCCATGCCTCAACTTACCTGAGACCCTCCGAGTGAACAAATGGAGTCAGGGATTGATGCAAAATGCAAGAGGCATTTATTAATTCAGTATGCTGAGGTCGCTCTGCATACCAAGATGGGAGAGCGACCTCCTGGAGCCCATTCAGGGGCCTTATATAGGATTTTAGAGCAGCCACCATTAGGCACAATGTGATTGGCAGAACAGTATGACTTTTAAACTGATTGGTCTTTAGGGAATGAGGTAACAGGGGATTAACTCCCCCCCCCAACCCCCCCCCCCGCGGCTTCCAGCCTTCGTGCTCTCTAACCTGTTTCTTCCAGGAGGGGAGGGGTGCCCATGTGCTCGGAGGGGGGAGGGGACCCTGGTGAAATATCTCAAAGTTCCCGAGCTGACTTCTCAACCAATATATTGGTTTTTGTTTGTTCGTTCTTTTGTTTTATACTATCAGTCTTTCTAACTTTTGCAATCCCTTGATTACTAATGAGTTTGGGTTTTTTTCGGGTTTGGTTTTTTGAGACAGGGTTTCTCTGTGTAGCCCCGGCTGTCCTGGAACTCACTCTGTAGACCAGGCTGGCCTCGAACTCAGAAATCCACCTGCCTCTGCCTCCCAAGTGCTGGGATTAAAGGCGTCAGCCACCACTGCCCGGCTACTAATGAGTTTTGTTTGTTTGTTTGTTTGTTTTATGCTCATCATAGTTCCCATCTCGTCTGTGCATTGTCTGTTCAGAAGTTTCATTTTCTATTTGTAAAATCTCTTAAATGCTATGATTTTGAATGTGGTGTTAGGTCTATTTCTCAAGGTTTTTAAGATGCTGACCTTTTCTTCCCTTTTGCTAAAATTTCCCATCCTTGTGGAGTCAATTACTCTGAAAAGCCATGAGAAAGGAAACCATACCCCCTAAGGCTGGGCATGGTGATCAGGCCTTTCCCTCCCCACCACCTCACTGCAGGAGGCAAGGCTGGCCTGTTTAGTTCCAGGACAACCTGGTCTACATTAACAAATTCCCAGGCAGCAGAGGTATGCAGTAGGACCCCATCTTAAACAGACATTAGAGTTCCCTCAAAGTTTAATAGTTGTTTCAAATCATTGTACTGGTCCATAAGTTTATGTTGTATTTGGCATGTTTGTTAAGTCTCTTCCCCCCTCTTTTTTTCCATGTTTGAGAGTGTATGCATCTGTGAAAGGAATTCAACTTTCAGGCAATTCCTGCCTTGTGTTTTGAGACAAGGTCTCTCACTGGTCTGGGGCTTTCTAGGTAGGCTAAGTTGGCTGACTGGCAAGCCCCAGGGTTCTTTTGTCTGTACCAGCCCAGCGCTGGGTTACAAGCACCTGTCACCATGCAGGTCTTTTACCTTAATTGTGGCAGTTGCCTTGCAAGGGATGCTTAGTCTTACAACCTGCTTCCAGTGTTTGGTATTTCCTAGTTTAAACCCAAATAAGAGGCAAACATGAGGAGGTTCAACAAGACAAATGCAGACTCTGATCTAGGGAGAAATTGTTTGCTCTTCTTTAAAAAAGAAAGTGTAGTTTTTGATGACTCATACATAGTAGAAACTCAGAAGTATGTGTGGGAATAGATTCTAAGGATGTAGGTCAAAAAGAATAGGATATAATTTTATATCAGAATTAGCAGAGGATATGAATGTATTTACCAGCTATTCTGGCTTTACTCCTTTAAAGCTGCTAATGGTTCTTATGGCTTGCTTAGATGACTAAAATTTGAGCTCAGGGAAGACCTACATTCAGAGGAGTTTAATGCCAGAAAACTCCCTGATGGTGTAAGGACAGACTAAGGAGGTGGGAATTTTGGAAGCAGATTTCAGATGTGACCCACACATCTACTTCCCTCCTGCACTTTCCAGGAAGTCCTAGAGGAGTTCTTCCCCAAACCCTAGGAAATGTGACAGTGGAGAAGCCACTGGGGCCCTTGGCAAGCTCGGTGGCACTTGTCCTCTGCAGTAGAAATGGCTGGGGAAGATATTTTGTCACTAAAACAGACACAATGCCGCCTTCCAACTGCCTGTAGACAACAGCTTTCTGCTCCTTCTCAAAACCATGAGTGTGCTCTTGCTTTCCTGGAGAGGGGAGTTGCCAGAGAAGGGGCAGGTGTTTTCACTGCAAATCTCTAGTACTGAGTCTAGTGGACTGCTGGTTAGCTACTTGAGGGTGGGCATGAGAGTGGGAATGAGAAAGCTCACTGAAGAAAACAGCAGATCTGGGACCAGGTGTGCTCTTAGCTGCTACAAAACAAACACCAAACAAAACCTGAAAAACAAAAAAACCAAAACAACAACGGCAACAACAAAGGGAGGCAGTTGTGTAGGAAGCCATGATAATGAGTTGCCCACTAGAGCTGTTTGCTATTTTCCCTTTCTCCAAAGGCCCGTAACTGCACAAAGGTATGCTTCTAAATACTTCAAATCACACCAGGACTGAGATAGGGAAAGGAGTTCACTCTAGCATTTTTCATAGAAACTACATTGTTCCCTTAACCAAAACCAAACCTTTCACTGATGGTTTGAGTAGAAGAATTAGTATGTTTTCAGAATTAATGAACCATTATCAACTTACTGCAGTGCTCAACCTTATCATTTATTTTCCAGATTGAAGGTAAGGTCCCATTCCTAAAAGAAAAGGAAATTTATGATAGGCTGAAAGAAAAGGTATACGGTCCTTTTCTGATCCACAGGCGCTTAGCATCATTAACACCTTTAGCGCTTGCGGACTAAGCGGAGGACCAGCTGCTTAACTACCATCATCTGTGAGATTCTGACTACCTCTCAGGAGGCTTCGCCTGCCTGGGTCTTGTCGGGAGCCAAACCGGTGAGATGCTGAGAGCCAAAGCCATGAAATTACCCTCTGTTCTATGAAGCTTAGTCAGTTAAGGTGCAAGGTTAGAAAGGACAGGGCGTTTGCAGTCTCAGGTCCCAGGAACTGAAAGAACGTCTGGTACTTACTGAAAACTGGTTACGGTAGTGGGTTGGCCTTGGGCCATGTGTAACCTTCCCGCCTGCCTATCTTTTTAAGCTGCTGTCCTGAAATAAACCTCAGGAGCTTGATCAGAATGCAAGACTTGCTCTCCTTCCTTGTGTTTCTTGTCCTCCATTCTTTCATCCCCTTCCCAGGTTCCCGCTGAACCCCCGCAGGCCGGAGCAGGGTCTTGAATCCCTTCCTGTAGTCACTTTCTCACTGTAACTGCCAGGCCAGAGCCTGCTATGGTAACTATCCTAGGGCATGACAAGAAGAAAGCACCTGTATAGTCACGAACTTGTATTTTGCCCAAGGACAGAGAGTCATAAACTGACAGCAGATCATTTCTTTCTATTATAGGTTATTTCTTAATTTTCTCGTACTTGAACGGGGCAGCCCAGCGTCTCCCTGTGTGGATGGGATGTACGAAAACACTTACCTGTTTTCCTAGACTAGCTTTCTAACTGTAACTTCCAGGTTCTACTAGGGATCTTGGAAGTCCATGCTCCCTCTGGACTTCAAACTCATAAAACACTGTGGAGAAATTTACCAAAAGTAGTAGGTAAAGTTAAGGGGCATCGCTGATATCCTCTGTCACCCTTCTTCCATTTGGGTTGCAGCTGGGCCACTTCTAATGTTCACTTCCCATCTCTCTCTCTCCTTCCCTACCCCCAAACAAACCAAAACACAAAAGTGCTATGATTTTAAAACTCAAGACCACTTTGTACTCTTAAAAATTGTTGAAAAGGTGCAGGACTGGAGCTCTGCAGGTAGAGTGCTTACCTATCACGCTATGAAGCCTCTAGGACTGGCCTCCAGCACTGCATAAAATGGGCTATGGCAGAACACTGTAATCCTAGTTGGGGAGGGGGGGGGTAGGAAGAGGGAGGAAAGACAGGAAGATTGTAAGTTCAGTGTTATCCTGGCTTACATAGTAAATTCTAGGCTAATCTGTGTAGAATATGTGCGACCCTGCCTCACAAGCAAATCATTGAGGAGCCCAGACATCTTTTGTTTGTGAAGATTATGTTTATTTATAGTATTTTATTGGAAATTTAAATGAGGGGAATTAAAGCTAGGCATGGTGGCGCATGCCTGTAATTCCAGCAGAGTGTTAAATGAGGAAGCTGAGGCTGTTAGAACTCCTGTGAAGTCAGGCGAATGTGAGCTACATATAGAGTTCCAGGCCATTTTGGGGTACAGAGTGAGACCCTGCCTCAAAACACCAACAGCCACCACATCTCAGAGGCAGTACACATGGAGAGCAGCTGGTCTCCATGACATGAGCTGGGCTGACATGAGAAACTCTAAACTGTACAGTCACAAGCCTACTCTATCCCGTGAGCTCTGGGTGATTGTTTGTAATGGCCCCTTTGGCGAAGCTTTCCTATTTGCTCTACTAAACAGGTAACAGGTAGCTTCCTGCCAGGCAGTGGAGGCGCACGCCTTTAATCCCAGCACTCAGAAGGTAGAGGCAGGTGGATTTCTAAGTTCGAGACCAGCCTGGTCTACAGAGTGAGCTCCAGGACAGCCAGGGCTACACAGAGAAACCCTGTCTCGAAAACCAAAAAAACCAAACCAAACCAAACCAAAAACAAAAACCAACCAAACAAACAAACAAAAAACCCAAACAGGTAGTTTCCTTAGGCACACAGTCCAGCATCAGTTTTCTTTTTACTGCTTGGCTCAGTGAATCAAATATTTACATTTAGACCTATTTTTTAAATACATTGAGTTACATTTACCTGTGTACTTCACGCCTTCGAGAAATCCATTGACCTCTCAGAGGATGTGACAGCTGAAAGTCATGTTTTAAGTTTACGTTACTGTGCTTAAGAGATCTGTAAAATGAAAACCTCTCTAACCTGCCTGGGAATGCTAGGGGCTTCTGTTCCTGTAAGATAGCAAGCCACGTATTTTTGCTTCTGTAAACAAGCTTGGTTGCCCCAACTGCACTGGATGTATTTGATCACATGCAGGTAGGAAGTATGTCAGGATGAATGCTTGCCCCTGAGTAGATGAAGGTGTCAAGTACATAGCCTTGTGTGTTTTGCCTTTATAAGCCTCTAACTAATGAATTTGGGGCCATACGCTGGGAATCCCAGGTATGGACCTGGCCAGTGTCCATTTTCCTGGCCAGTATTTAATAAAGCTTGCTTTAAAAATGGCTCAAAAACTGTGGTAGTGGTCTTATTCTCACCCAGTAGGAGTAAGAGTGATAACTTTCTTCCTGATTATTCTAGAATTGCTATTTGTTTCGTTTTACTTCTTTATTATTTCAATTACAGTTTTAGAATCGAGAAATGGGAAAGCCTTTAATTTTATTAGCCATCTTTATGTGTGGTGCTGGAGATCAAATCCAGGGCCTTGTACATGCTGGGCAAGCCTGCTACCACATTCAAAGCCTATCGCTTTCTGAAGGCTAGAGTGTGTCTTGTCCTTAGAAGTAAGAGTTTTAGCTTTCTTTTAATTTGGAAGAATCTGGGTCTGGAGAAACTGTTCAGTAATGAACCTTTCTGCTCTGCAGAGGATCAGAGTTCTGTTCCCAGCAGCAGGGTTGGGTGGCTTATGAATGCCTGTCTCAGCTCCAGGGGTTCTAACACCTTCTTTTAGCTTCACAGGCACCTGCAAGTATGAGTGCAGGCACACGCAGACACAAACACATAAAAAAAAAAAGTCTAAATATTTTGGAATGACCTTTTCTCTAATTGGCTTAGATAGGGAGATTTTAAGCACTTCTGTGAGAGTGAGGTACACTCCTTCCCTCATTGTTAAGGTTGACTTTGCAGCCTCTCCTCAGAGTTTATTTCAAGGGCAGGGAGGTTATACCAGCCAGAGCTATCATACTGTATCTGCCCTTCTAGTTGGCTCAATCCCACAGTGATGTTCTGTTTTTATTCCAAACAATTCTTCATTGAGTTTGGCCACAGTTGTCGGGTCTGGTTCTTAAGGTCTTGTTAAAGATGACTCTCCTTTTCAGAATGTTTTTGTGACTTCAATTTTTTTCTGGTATGGAATTAAGTTTAAAATATCTGTTCACCAAGTCCTAAATCAGACAGATGAAAATCCTCATGGGAGAGAGATGAGAAGGAGGGCTAGAACAGGGTGGGAGGCTCTGTGCTGTCAGACTGAGTGATGCAGAATTAAGGACAATGGCATCATTCACAAGTGTGTGTGTTTGTGTGTGTGTGTGCACACGCACATACACGCGTGCTCATGCTCAAATATTAGCAACATATCAAAGTCTGAAAGGCTGGGGAAGATTAGAAACCACATTGTATCTAAGTTGTCTTTCTTTTTTACTTCTACCAAGATAAAGTTCACAGAGATTTCTTCTAAAGGTCGAAGTAAGTAACAATTCTGACATCAGGGAGAGTTTTGCTAAAGAAATGTTTTCAGAAAAAGTATGTGTACTTTTGTTTCTAGCAATGGTCCAAAACCCACCTGCAGTGCTTTGAAACACGCTCAGATATTTTTCTAAGTTCCTATTTAGGACTAGAAAAGAAAGCAGGCCGAAGTAAACGTTCTTGACCTGAGAATGCTGCTGCTGCTAAGAATAAATCAAGATGTGAGTACTTACTGAGTCAGGGCAAAATGGCTTGGAAGAATCTGAAATTTTAAAATGGCTTTTAATGGTTGCAAGTTCAGCAGAGTTGGTTTCGTCATTTGCTTAGAATGCAACCTACACGGTGAATAACAGTAACCATAGCAAAGTAGGACTACCGGACTTATAAATCAGATCTGCTTCAGCTTAGAGAACTCATCTTAAAACTAAATTTAGTTTTATCATTGTGTGTGACTATGGTGTGTTGTGGGGTGCACATGCTATAGTGTGTGTGTGGAGGGCAGAGGCAATACTACCGAGTCAGCTCACTTCTGCTTTTATCTGGGTTCCAAGGACTGAGTTCAGCTCACCAGGCTTGCGAAACAAGCACTTTACCCACTGAGCCGTCTCACCAGCCCTCATTTAAAAGTTTTTAAGTGCTTAGCATATCACGGGTGTTTAGAAACACTTATACTACAGTACTAGTTATATTGAAATTCATAAGTTATGACTTGGTCAAGGGTACATGTTGGACTTGAACCCAATTTATTTACTTTGAATGCTTGCCAAAGTATCCAAGGCTGGACCTCAGATGTGGCAAAGGGATCCTGTTGGTAACCTTAGATTTCTTCTAGTTTGCCATTTCCTAGACTCCAGAGACAAGAGGTCTTTTAGAAAATTTGTTTTATGTAAGAGCTGACATCCAAGTTACTTCATGGGTGAAGATAATGGTGAGGAACTGAGGAGAGGCAAACAACGTGGCCCGGGGCTCGTCTTAGTGCAAACGTGTTCCTGAGCTCCAATCAGGGCAGCACCAGAGGTATGGTGGAGAAAAACTACAAGCTCCAAGTGTGTCCTTGGAAAAAGGCACAATGGGATGGTGGAGGCTCCATGGAGACAAAGGGCTAAAGGATGAGGTAACTACAATCTTGACCAGTAGTGTTCTGGTTAACGCTTATTCTAAGAGACTGAGGCTCCTGGAGTAGAAGTCCATGGTTTTTCCTGCAAACAGACTCATCCTTACTGTATCTGCCAATTACTTGCTATCAGAGTGGCTGTATTAGTCAGGGTTTTCTAGAGGAATAGAGCTTATAGAATAAATATAGTCTATGTGTATGTATGATTTATTGGGATGGCTTACAGGCTGTGATCCAGCCAGTCCAACAATAGTTAGTTGTTCAGTCCATGAGTCTGGATGTCTCAGTGTGTCAGCTCCTCTTCAGTATATGCCAGAATCTTGAAGAAATTCTAACACTAGTGAAAGAATGGACTTGCTAGAGAGAGCTAGCTTCTTCCTCCCAAGTCCTTTATATAGACTGGCAGCAAAAAGTGTGGCCCAGATTAAAGGTGGATCTTCCTACCTCAAACATCTAGATTAGTGGTGGATTTTTCCTACTTCAGATAACTTAATTAAGCAAAAAAATCCCTTATAGGTGTACCCAGCCATCTGGGATTTAATTAATTCTAAATGTAGTCAAGTTGACAACCAAGAAGAGCCATCATAATAGCCACATGGAAAGAAATCCCTCCAAAGAGGGAGATTTTTGTGTAGGCCAAATGTTCTTCTACAGCTCTGAGATGAGATCGCTAGTGCACTATTTTATGTTTATCTTATAACGTGTGTCAGTTTTTTCCAAAGTGGTTATGATCTTGGCCTTGTCATTCCCGCCACCAGACAGCTTCCAAATTGTCTATTCTTGGCAGTGTTCAGTGGTGTGTCCCCTGTCCTTCTGTCAGAGGCTGCTCATTTGAGCTGCCAAGAGGGTTTGCTTTATTGCCCAGCTAGACAAGGATTGTGCTGCTTTATGGCATTTCAAAGTGAATCGATGATAGAAATTTCAATTTGTTTCAGAAAAGATTTGACAACAGGCCTGGAGTTCAGAAAATGAGTGGCCAGATCTTTAGAAAGAATTGATTTGTACACACATGGATGGAAGGCAGGCTGACGCTGTTTCAGTGTGCTATTATTCTTTGAACCTGTCCTTATTTATACCTAAGTCCTGATGCTAAGGAACAGGTACCAAGACTAATATTGATGAGTAGAATGCTTTCCTACATACTTTGCTAAATATAGTAATCATAGATTGTTTCTCTCTGTTCTCTCTCAATACTTGTGATTTGGAAGGAGCTGATTGCAGATCTAGTTCAAGGGTAGGCATGTAACCCAGGCCTGTCCAATGAAAAGCATGGCTTTCATTTAGGGATGGACAAGTTTGCTGTAACAGCCAAATTCTGGAAATTGATGGCATTATATTTTCAAAAAAGTTTCCCACAGGTTATGGGTAGATGTAGGGAAAATCACAACAGAGAATACAGTTTTTGGGTGAGGGCACCTATTCATGTTAAGACATTGGTTTGGTACCACTTAAGGTTGCAGAGGTAAGATATAGATAGATAGGTAGACATTGAGAGGAGAATGTTAGGTCAGCTGGACTACTGACTGAGAGGCACAGCTAATCCATGTAGGGTTTTGCAAAGGGGCTGAGGGAGAGGAACTACTGAACCTTATTGTTTTCCTTCCTCCATTTCTCATGATTCTTTTCCTGATAATACCCCAAAAGAAAACCCAGGGGGAAAGGAGCCATGGATGCATCCACACAGACTAAGCTGCCCCCTAGAGAGTAGGGAGAGAAATGGTGTAGATTTAGAGGCCAAGCTGAAGATGTTCCACACATAAGCTTATTCAGGACAATTGTAAGGTAATCCTAAAGAAACAGGCTACCCAAGGAGGGATAAAGCAAGCAGAGAGCTGAGAGGCTGAGTCACAGCTATCCTAACCTACTTTCCACTCACAGCATGGACAACAGGACTTAAACAACTGAGAACCAAAGGCTCTCACACAGCTCCAGAGTGAACAGTAGAGCAGCTACAAACACAACTAACACAGGTGTGGGATGGAGTCAGCCCCTAAAACCTTATTCTAGTAACCAAAGCTGACTAATGAACTGCCTACAAAACAGTGTAATTCAGACTTCAGCCAATTAGGAGCAAGTGCTCTCTGTCAGCTCCAGTCCCTTATTTGTATGAAGGTCCTGGACAAGGAACCTTTTTCTCCTCCTCCTCCTCCTCCTCCTCCTCCTCCTCCTCCTCCTCCTCCTCCTCCTCCTCCTTCTTCTTCTTCTTCTTCTTCTTCTTCTGTTTTTGGTTTTTCGAGACAGGGTTTCTCTGTATAGCCCTGGCTGTCCTGGAACTCACTCTGTAGACCGATGAGAACCTTCTGATGTTAGCTATTTCTTTGCTTGCTTCCTGCCTCCCATTCCTTCCTTCCTTTGTTTCTTTCATTTTGGTACACAATCACCTACAGGTTTATTGGCAGTAACTTTGTAAAATGTATTCATGATATCTGACGTTACAAAGTTTAGGGTCTTTGAGATATGATCTCTCTTAATGGTTTTTGCTATTTCTTTCCAGAAAGACCTCTCTGTAGCTGTCCAGCAGCCATGGATGAACTGGGTCTACCTGAAAGGGAGGTTGGAAATGAAAAAAGGGACAGAGTGCTAGAGAAGAATGAAGCCAAGACAAACGCTTCTGATCAAGGCTTGAACTTATAAAGGGAAAGCCCAAAGACCCAATCCTTTGTTTCATCAAGCTCAGCAGGCGATCAAGTCCTCAAGGTTCCTGTAGGAAATGCAAATGCAGAGAGGCCAGACTGGCTCCAGCCAGGTTGTTTGTCCTACTCAAGGCTGGGGGAAGGGCATAGTTCATCCTTTTTTGTTTTTTGTTTTTGTTTTTGTTTTTTGTTTGTTTGTGTTTTGTTTTTTTGTTAAAGATGAGTTTGATGGGGGCACAAGATTTATTTGTTTTCCAATAATTCCATCTAGGGTAAAGAGTGGCTAGGCTTCATAGAACAGTGGGTAATTTCATGGGTTTGGCTACCTGCATCTCCTCCCTTTCAACAATTTTTATGAGGCCAGTGAGTAGCTAGGGATGATCGCACTATGAAGATGAATGGGCATTAACCAGAGGTGGGGAAGTATTGACCTGATCCTCTGAGCACTTTATATGTCATCAGTGTCTTTTGGGGAGGAGAGGTTAGCCTTTGTCAATTTTCTGTATGTATCCCTACAGAATATGATCAAAGGAAGGGCAGACACCAATCTCTATACAATCAGGTTTGCTTCACGGGGGACTCAGAAATGGATATTTGGGTCCTCCCCTGGAGTACTTAGTCTCGCACCCCTTGCAGGTGCCCACATCAAGGCAGGTGAGCATAAATCTGAGTTTTACGCAGCTCCCAAAGGAGACACGTCATTGTATGGTTCAGCCAGGCCTCTATCAGCCAAGTCAAGTTTATGATAATGAACTTGTAGAGGTTTGGAAGCCAGGGAGTCAATCTGTTGTTCTAAATGCCTATCTAAATCCTCTTGAATACTCAGAACATTAGTAACATTTTTTGCTAAATGATTAACAAAAGTAGCAGTTTTAACTTCTTGTGTCAAAGCAATTGTAGAAGCAGTGGTGCTAGCTATTAATGTAATTAAAGCTGCCATATCAGTGATAATCAGTCCACTACCCTCTTGCTTCTGCTTAAAGCCTGACTCACTTCTTCCAGTACTTAGAAGCCTTTTTCAGAATACAAAGGTTCTGTAATACTCACTGGCAATAAAACAAAAGCTAGCTGATAGACCACCATAACGGACATGCCAGTGTACAATCAATGCAACTTACATTAAATAATGAAGTAAAAGTAAATTTAACATGAGCAATTAGTAAAAGATTAGGAGCCTTAACACATGCACTAATACTTGTTCAAAGTCCACACCCTGTCCCAACTTTATCTCCTGTTAACATAACATCATAGAGAACTGCAGCTAACTTCCAAATATGTCTCTGAAAATGTCCAGGACTAGCCTTTCAAATGAAGACTATCATTTCCTATATTGGATTGATTTCTATACCAATCCATGATTGAATCAGAATAACTGGTCACATTATAAGAAAAGTCATTATAACTTCTCCTTTTGATTAATTTTTCCAAGTTCTCCATGTTCTCTGTCCTGCAAGGTCTAAAACTTGATGCAAGGCAGCTTGTCCAATCTGGGATATAGGCAAGCAAAGGTGGGTCAGGAACATATATCCAAAACAGCTTTCCTGTCATCATTGTCAGGGCACTCAGCAAGTTTACAATCAGCATCATTCTTTGTCCCAGCATCAGCATGTCACACCAATCACTCTGGCAGCTAGCATGCTCCTGCAGCATCCTGCAGAAAAACCACAAACGTGCCCTATCCCCCATATTAAATACTTGATCAGGATTATGCGATATACCAGTAAATGGATCCTTCCATTTCACCTAGGCATAAGTATGCCTAGTTGTAGGGTGCCATAGACACTCAGCAGAGAGTTCCTTGACATCCAAATTTAAAAATTTTAAAAATAAAAAGTATGATTTAAATAATGTGTATGGGGATATAATTCCCCCCCTTTTATGAAGATATTGTTTTAAAGTTCTACAATATTTTGTCCTTGAGAATAACAACAAATCCCAGTAATATGAGTAATATTAAATTGTCTATAAAGCATATCAAATGCAATAACCAATTTAATTGCTGTTGGAATAAGGAGTAAACATTTCATCAGGTTCTTTCCCAAAACACTTTTATGATTCTATCCTACAACTCTGTATTAACATGGCAACAGCTTTATAATAGGGTGTCCAAACTTTACTTGGAGATGAGAAAGGAGAATCCATATTAATGGTCCCTTTTGCCAAAGAACTGCTGTGGATACATGAGTAGCAATAACGCAAACAGCCAACAATTGATTTATATTTTATATAATGTGTCTGTTGTTGAACAATAGCTTCTATTTTCTGCAAAGCTATTTGTCTCATCAGTTAGCTATCCAGGGGAATTCGAATTTGCATACCCCTTATGAATATCAAACAGAGGCTTAAGTCCTCCTGTGGTGAGCTTAAGGTGAGGTCTTAGCCAATCGACATCTCCTAACAACTTTGAAAATAATTTGAAGTAAGTAAACTATCTTTTCTTACTTGAATTTTCTGTGCCACAGTTTGTTTAGGATATAATTGATGTTTCAAATATTGAAAAAGATATTGCCTTTGAATCTTTTCTGGAGCAACAACCACTCCAAAATGTTAAAGCTCATTGTATAAGAACAAAGGCTTGTAGTAAAACTCCTTCAGAGGGATAAGCTAATAAAATACCCTCCATAATGAATAATATACACTGAAACATTCAAAGTCCTAGTTGTTAGTATTGAAGCAGCAACAAATTTTTTTTACCTAATTTAAGGCTATTAGCAATTCCTTGAGGCCAAACTTTCCAATGATATTGCTTCACAAACTCACTAAAAGCAAACTCTTTACAATCATCAGGACAAAGGGACAGTATAAAAACAATCTTCCAAATCCTTAATAACTCTATATGCATTTCCTGGCATGGCAGCTAGAGTAGGCAAGCCAGGTCCTAAAGCCTCCATAAGTTCCGTAGCCTCCTTACCCTTTCATAAATCTTAAGTTTGAACTTTAATGTTTCTTAACTGGGCCTATTTCCTGAGGCCTGGCCCAAAGATTACTCTTCCTTCATTAAGGACAGATTCTTGGGGCTTGACTTGATTGTCCGATCCTGCCTCTGTTCCTGGGACAACAGTTTTTAAAATGACCCAAACTTCCACATTTAAAACATCTTTCACTCCCTCATTTCTGTGGAAGCATTGCTTGCACAGTGGTCCCTTGTAAGGCAGCAAGCTGTAGCCAGTCCCTGATTGTATGAAGGTCTGATTTCTGCACAAAGATGAATATATCCAGCTAAGTCTGTCTTTGCTCTGTATGGCCTAATAGCGGTGCGGCAGGCTGCATTAGCATTCTCATAAGCCAACTGTGTAACAGAAGGAACTCCTGCTAGAGGACGTCCATAAATTCTACCCGCTGCTTTTCCTGAGCCTGTGACCGAACTGCAAACTGCAGCCAATGGAACACTGGCAGTTTAATTATAATTTTTAAGTTTCTTTTGCACTATCAGAACACAATCATAACTTTGGAAAACAAAACTCAGTTTTAAACAATAAAATCAATACGTAGTAATTACTTTCCCGTTAGAAAGTTTGGCTGTCAGTTCTTATATCTGAATGCATGACAGTGCAGCTTTCAATACCTCATTAAAGAGACATTTTTAAAAATCCTATCCTTTATAAGTCTAGTTTCTAGGATAAGAATTACACAAAATATTATCCCAATTTAGAAGTATCTTTAGAGACCTGTTTTCCTGGGTTGGCTCATGCCATGTATTGTTGTTTAGAATGACTCCAACCCTGAGTTACCAGTTTTAAGCTAACTTTCTGTTACCAATGTTACAATTTTTTAATCATACCCAGTAACTTATAAGCCAATAATCTATAACCATGACATGCAAACCATATTTATACCTTTAAAACCAGTCAGAAACAAAAATGAAGTGGCTACACACATCGTATATACTTAGACCAAACAAATTTTTCTTGCTTTTTCTAGCTATAATTTCAAGAGAAGAGCACCTTGTTACTTGCTGAACCTAATAAACACAATTGCAGAAATTGTTCTAGGAAAAAAAACAACTGTTAGCATTCTGTCTAAACTCCACCCCACAGTTACCTGGCAACAGCCAGGTATGTTCCTCCCCACAGTTGCCTGGCAACAGCCAGGTGGGCCTGGCCCACTATAAAAGGGGCTGCTTGCCCCTCCTCTCTCTCTTCCCTTCCCCCCTCTCTCCACGTGGTCATGGCCGGCCTCTCCACTTCTCTGCTCTCTACTCTTTTACTTCTCTCTCCCTCTCTCTGCCTTTCTCTGCCTCTACTACCCTCTTAACTCCCTTCCCCATGCCCTGAATAAACGCTATTCTATACTATACCTTCACGTGTGGCTGGTCCCTCAGGGGGAAGGGATGCCTGGGCTTGGGCCTGCTGAGGCACACCCTTCCCCCCCCACCTCCCTACCTCCCTATACCTCCATAAAATATATCTCTTTATATTTTTATAAACACATCAACAACCATCAGCTTACTTGCCATAGAACTTGAGAAGCTGCTGGCCCCTTTAAAGGCAGCTGATTGCAAACAATCAGCTCCTAGTAGGGCTTCTCCTGCAGTGCTAGACTCCTAACTACAGGTGCAGGGCTCCAAAGGCCAATCGAGACTGCCTTTTTAAACAAGTTAAACTATATCAAGGGGTGGATAGCTAGCAGATAAAAGTTTTAACCATCTTTTTTTTCCTTTTCAACATGAAACACAGAACAACAACGAAACAAAAACACAGACTTAACATAAAACAGTCAGTTTTGACACATGGACAGATTGGTGCACCAAGACGGTTTTTGATGACAATTTTCGATAGCATTTATTTTCAATTATACTTAGAATTTTCAGCTAGGGATTGAAAATTTCTCCTCTGCTTTTAAAGATCAGGTATCTGTCAGTTGTGTCTTAAAGATGCCTAACACAAATGAACCATAGGCCTAGTCTTATGCACAGCTGATCTGCTACACCAACCAATGGCTTCTAATCAAGTCACTTAGCTAGTCAAATCTGGTGTCCTCAGTCTCTGCCGATGCTAGCCAGGTCTCTCTCTGTCCAAACTCTTCCAGTGCCTGCC
This sequence comes from Rhynchomys soricoides, assembly GCA_019843965.1. Lineage (NCBI taxonomy): Eukaryota > Metazoa > Chordata > Mammalia > Rodentia > Muridae > Rhynchomys > Rhynchomys soricoides. Next base: position 2,440,672 of record JADRCH010000134.1, read on the forward strand.
TCAGTTCTTCCTTGTTTTTGGTCACTAAGAAATTCCAGAAGTCAATGCCCAGAGGCATAGTTGGGTAACATCTGGAATTTACAAACTCAGTGTGTTTTGGGAGACAATATTTTAAAAACAAGCAGAGAATTAAAGACAAGTCCCTTTTCATATGTAAAAGGGCCCAAATTAATATTGATTGACTTAAAGGAATCAAGGCCTTAAAATGTGCACAAATTGGTAAAGTCAGGCAGATCATCAAATTATTTTACCACAGTTACCTTTTGTTGTGTTGTTGTTGTTGTTTTATTTTCAACACAGGGTTTCTCTGTGTAGCCCTGGCTGTCCTAGAACTTTGTAGACAAGGTTGGCCTTAGACTTACAGAGATTCCCTTGCCTCCACCCCCCAAATGCCAGGATCAAAGGTGTGTGCCACCACTGCCCAGTGGCAACAGAGCTACTTCTAATATAAGAATAGAACATATTTTTAACATAAGGACAGGCCACTCCACTGGTAGGTTGGATATTAGCTCAGGATGAACAATGATTGTTCTGAAAAATAATTAGCCTCAAAGCACATTGATCAGTCTTTGATAGGTGGCAAGTCCTAAATTTAGAGAGACCCTCCTTCTCCTCTTCCTCATTTTCTTCTTTTTCCTCCTTGTCCTCTTCCTCTTAAAAAAAAAAAAAAAAAGATTTATTTTAAATTATGCATATGTGTCTGTGTGTGATTATGTGCACGTGTGAGACCAAAGAGGGCATCAGATCTGGTGGAGCATGGGCACTGAGAATCAAACCCCAGTCTTCTGCAAGAGCAGTAGGCTATCTCTCCAGTGGCCCTGCCTCCCCCATATATGTTGTTCATGTCTGAGTGTGGGCACTTACATGCCACGGTACATGTATGAAGGTCAGAGGATACCTTTGGGTGTGCATCTTTGCTTTCACATCGTTTGAGAGAGGGTTTCTTGTGGTTTTGCTTCTGTGTATGCCAGATTATCTGATCTGTGAGCTTTGAGGGATTTTCCTGACTCTAATTCCTATCTCACCATGGGAATGCTGGGATTATAGACCCATGTTATACCACTGAGCTTTATGTGGGGTCCTGGGATTAGAACTCATGTCCTCGCACTTGGACAACAAGCACTTTTACCAGTTGAGCCACCTCCCCAGTCCACATGGAACCAGCTCTGTCTGTTTGTGTGCATGTACACAAAACAAAATTATCTTTACACTTTTTTTTTTTTTTTTGGTTTTTTGAGACAGGGTTTCTCTGTGTAGCCCTGGCTGTCCAGGAACTCACTCTGTAGACCAGGCTGGCCTCGAACTCAGAAATCCTCCTGCCTCTGCCTCCCAAGTGCTGGGATTAAAGGCATGCGCCACCACTGCCTGCCAAATTATCTTTAATACACTTCTCACCAGCAAGCAAGGGAAATGCTTTGTGGGCTGACAGCCCAGAGCAATCAACTTTCTTTAGCTGAGCTCTGAAGCTGTACTCGCCTCCAAGGCTACCTCTCCAAGGTAGAGAGAGACTATTCTATGTAGTGACATAAAAACTGTTTATGATTTAACATTAAGTCAAAGGAGGCATGCAGAATTTGGCCTATGTTATGACATACTATGACAGGTTTGTGTCAGTGTGAGTGGCACCTTCTGGTCCCCTGGGTACTCCATGAGTGTTACTCTTATACACTGGTTTACTGATTCTGATGGAGAGATTCTCCAATCTATTACAACTTGGCTTATTTTTTGACCAGTTATAGATACTTGGCTAGGAATCTTTGGAGTAGCAGAAATTGAGATGAATTCTGATAGTGTTTGAGATGAATTCTGATCGTGTTCAACTCCTGTTGATGGGGATTTATCTAATAAATATTAACAATAAAGAATGGGAATAAATATGGGATGACCCTGCTTTTCCTATTGTAAAAACCATTGCCAATTTTTTGTTTGTTTGTTTTTTGTTGTTGTTTTTGTTTTTCGAGACAGGGTTTCTCTGTGTAGCCTTGGCTGTCCTGGAACTCACTCTGTAGACCAGGAAATCCACCTGCCTCCACCTCCCGACTGCTGGGATTAAAGGCGTGCACCACCATTGCCCAACCTGTTTTTTAAAAAATGGTCTCAGCAAGTCAAGAGCTGAGCCTAGGATGTAGCTGCCTCAGGTGAGGGAAGGGCTCTAGAGATCAAAGCTAATGTGGACCAGCAGGCAGAGGCAGGGCCAGGGAAACCCTAGTGTGAGAACCAAAAGGCCAGGCGAGCCAGAGTCAGGGACACTGGAAGCTATTTACCAGCTACCCAGAGGGTGGCTGATTTATGGAATCCTCCCCACAGATCAACAGGGAAACTGTGGTGCAGAAATAGACTCAGAAACACGTGAGAAGACTGTGGTCTAAAAAGGGAAGTTTAGGAGTCACCAAAGGGCCAGAAGCAGCTGTGACAAGGGATTAAGAGCCCAGGAGGTGAGAGCAGAAACAGGAAATCCAGGTAAACAGAATTGGCTAGAATAGGTGCTGCTTGGGGTTCTCTGTAATGGTTCTGCTGGGCAAGGTGAGGGAGGAGAGTGGGGTAGGGATGAGGGGGGCGGGGATAGGAAGGGGCTTTATGTTCCTCTGAATTTAAGGGCCTTCATAGACACCAACAGCATCCAGAAGACAGAGAACCCATTCAGGAATTTCTTACTATAGCTCAGGCTCAGAATGAGAAAGTCAAGACAGGGATTCCCCTGGTGAATCAAGCTGAGCCCAAGGGGAAGGGGAGACTGTTTAGAGATAAGAACAAACCCTATTGGATGCTTAGGTGGAGAGACAAGTCTAGGCACTGGAGCCTGGGTTCTGTGGGTCCTGCGTGCTCAGGCCTGCATGAAAAACTAGGTTTGGGGGAGAGACTGGCTGGTGAATCACAAGTCCCAAATGTGGGACACACAGCAGACCATGGCTGCTGTCAGCAGATTTGACCACAGCCTGGATTAGCTGTCGGGCTCAGGACACTGGCCTTGGTCTTAGGCCAGAGAAAGGAAGAACTGCCCCTGGACCCTCCAATATGAAAGACCACAGAGCCCCACAGAACTCCATCTGGGTGAGCAAAAGTATTCAGAGCCAGGCTTTACAAGTTGATTTTATGATGCATCTGGGCTGAAGGTGAACCACCCCAGTCATTAGCTCACTTCCCCTGGGGCTGAATTCTGCAAAGAGCCAGGGGAACGGGTTTCTCCAGCACACACAGACCTGTCCATCAATGTCTGCTCAGAAAAATCCTTGGCACCTCAGAGACTGTCCCTGGCTCACCCCTGGAGACCACGTGCTTTTTCTTGCAGGCAATCTTGCTGGCTGTTCCCGGAAAGGATAGGACAAAGGGACTATATTAAGGCTTCCCTGCGTTAGACATGATTGGAACGAGGCAGATGGCCAACTGCTAGCACATTGTGGTGTCCACTATCATATATCCTCCCTCCCTCCTTCTCTCCCTCTCACCTTCTCTCTTCCCCCCCCCCCCCCCCCCTCTCTTCTACCTCCCCTCTCCTCCCTCTCGGTCTTTCTGTCTCTTTCTGTTTCTGTCTCCATTTCTGTCTTCCTCCCTCCCTCCCTCCCCCCACCTCTCTTGGTGTGTGTGTTCTTTAAATTCCAGCTTAACAGCCACATGATTTAAGCTACTTCTGTCCTCCTAAAATAGGACTCTGGCCACGTCTCCAAAGGAGGCCCCTGCAACACACGGGTGGGCTGGCTGCCAGGGCTGGCGGAGGGAGATGTGTGCTGGAAATAAACGCAGAGAGAGAGAGTGCGTTTGCTTACAGATTCTTTCCCACCACCTCTCTGGTGAGTCAGATGACTTCTCACCCCACATTTTGTTCTTACCCACTTTTTTCTTCAGGGGTGTGGGTGGAGGATGCTGTCAGGTTTAAAATGCACCCTCAAATAATACATGTTTGTATGCTCATATACAACAGGGATTTGTTCTACCTTTAATGCAATACAGAATTATTTTTGGCTTTTTCAGGTTCATTCTGTTTTAAGTCATCCTTGGCTAGGGAGTGAACACAAGAGTTGAGAGAGTGAGATCTCAAGTCCCCGCCCTGCTCCTTAGTAACTGTGGAATTTGGGGCAAGGCAGTTCACTTCTGAAAGCTTCTCTCTCAGCTCTAGGCCTCCCTCAGGCAAGGCCTTCTTTGCAGCCCTGGAGTCTGACCCTTGACCTTCATTCCCCAGGCTTGTCTTGTCGGGTGGGTTAGATTTGTTGTATAAATGTTTTGGAAACATGCGACATTCCTGTGAGGGGTAATTATCCCTAGTTTATCTTCCCCACCTCCACTCCCATCTGTTTCTTGGAATTCTTCAGTCTTCAGTCACTCATCCCTGTCTGTGAATAAAGTGTTGTGAATAGGAGACAAATCATCTCTTTCTGGTTCTCAGGGCGCACTATCTCCCGAATGCAACCCACAGCATCTCTGTCTCTGCTGCTGCTGCTTCCCAGAGGTGGTTCATAAATTCCCAATGTATTTATTTATCACGTGGTAAAGTACACCATTTCCTGCTTTAGCCACACTTAGGTTTCTAGCGCAGTGGCCTCAAGTATGTTACAGTGCTGCGAAATCAGCACCTGTGCCATCTCTAGCACCTATTTATTTTGTAAAACCAAGAGAAGAACTCAGAATGTCTAAGGATTAGATAGAAAAGACAAGATTTTCTTCCAGAAACCACTGTGAGGGAAAGGCTAAGTGGAGTACATACTGCTTTGTTTAGGTGCTGTTTGTGGCTGTAGTTTTTTTGGTTTTTTTGGCACACATGCATACATCTTGCAGGACCACAAAGTTATTTTCTTAAAACAGATGTAAAAGTGTGTGGTATATCTGCACAGCTGGACCTCAGCTGGGCACGCAGAAGCTGAAAGAAACCAACATATGACATGTGGGATGGGATTACATCTTTCTTCCCAAATGTTTATTTCTCTCTCACAATTTTCCTGGTGACCAAAGAGCTCCTGAGAAAGAATGCTCGAGCCATTCCCACAGATAGGGTCCAGGCATTGTAATAGTTACTCTTAATTGTCAGTTTGGCTGGATTTATAATCATGTAGGAGACACATCTTTGGGCATGTCTGTGTTTTCAGAGAGGATCAGCAGAGGAAGGAGGGGATGCGCCATGATGGGGCCCCATTCTACAGGCTGAGGGGCCCATACTGGACGGATTAAAGATGAATTTCCACATTTGTCTCTTTGTTCTGCTTTTGGTCTCTGGAGATGTAAACAAGCATCCATGTTGCTACCACAGATGGGAGCTGGTCCTACTGTCATGCCTTCCCCATCATGATAGACTGGATCCCTTGAGCCATGAGCTAATATAAACCTTCTTCACTTCTGTTGCTCCTTGACAGGTCACAGCAATCAGAAAAGTAATATAGGTACTTATTGCACCCACTTTTCTTGCAGAGATAGGAGTGGTTTGAGGGGTTCTGGCATGATAACTAGACTCAGCAGTGGGCGTAGGCACCGAAGGGAAGCAGCATCGGAGTCCTGGTGTGCTGACCTGAGTGGGCATTTAAGCAACTATGAAGGTGTAAAGTAGGCAGGAATCCCAGCTCTCAGGCCTGGTGGTGGACTCCTGACTTGGAGTGTCAAACTATGGAGGCAGTTTCTTTATTGTTATTTTAGATATCATGCTTCAATCCAGTTCAACAGAACAGAAGGTGAAGGTCGGAAAGATGGCTCAATGGGTAAGGCATTTGTCTTGCGAGCGTGAAGACCTAAGTTTGATTTTCTGGAAACTGTGTAAAGCTGGACACTATCTCAGGCATCTGTCATCCTACATCTGTCTCCTGCATCTGAGATCCTACAGAGAGCAGGGAGACAGGGATGGGAAAATTCCCAGAAGCTTGAAGGCCAGCTAGTTGGATGTACATAGTATAGAACAACTAGAGGCCCTGTGGTGGTTTGAATAAGAATAGGCTCATATATTTGAATACTTGCAATTAGGAAGTATGACTTTGGTGGAGTAGGTGTGACCTTGCTGGAGGAAGTGTGTCTCTCAGGGTGGGATCTGAAGTTTCAAAAGCTCAAGCCAGTCCCTACAACTCTCCTCCTACTGCCTGTGGATCCAGATAAAGAACTTTCAGCTACTTCGCCAGCACCATATCTGCCTGCATGTGGCCATACTCCTCACTGTGATGACAATGAGCTAAATCTCTGAAACTGTATATAAGCCAGCCCCAATTAAATGCTTCCCTTTATTAAAGTTGCTGTGGCCTATGGTGTCTCTTTGAAGCAATAAAACACTGACTAAGAACCTTATCTCAAAGTGGAAGACCAGGATCAACACCCAAGGTTGTCCTTTGACCTCTACTTAAACACACTGTGGTACAAACAGGCCTGAATTCACATACATAAATGTGAACACACACACACAGAGAGAGAGAGAGAGAGAGAGAGAGAGAGAGAGAGAGAGAGAGAGGGAGAGGGAGGGAGAGGGGATGGAGGGTTTATATGTGGTAGTTCCCATACCCAAATGTAGCCATTGATGACAACTTAGGGATGTGATGACCACTTAGAGTAGTGCTTCAGAGACTTCAGCATGCATATAAAGCAGCTGATTTGATTCAGTATTTTGGGGCGCCAGGCCTAAGATTCTGCTCTTGTAACAAGCTTGCAGGCAACATTGATGCTTTTGTACAAGACTACTCCTGGAGATTTAAGGAACCAGGGGGCATCCTGATGACACCACAGTCTCCAAAATCTGGTGCTCAGCAAGCCTGGAGTGGTATAGACCATAATTTTTATGTTCTGTTTTGAATCCAGAACCAATAAAATCCAAAAAGTATTTTCCTTTAGAGGAAAAAAAAATGGTTTGAACCTGTATGGGGCTATCGCATTTTTACTGTGAGTCTCTTGTTGTGTTTGATTATAAGAAGTTTCTTTAGACTCTGTTGAGGTGATGCTGGTGAGGCATTTTGCCATATTCTGGAACCCCAAATTCTGAATCCTTAATTTTTTTGATTATAAGAGTTTGTGCTGCATAGCAATTTCCTCTAACTTAAAACCTCCCATGGAGGAAAGCTCATTATGACAGGATGTTCTTCTTTAAAAAATATTTAATTGGGTTAGAGAGATGGCTCAGTGGCTAAGAACACTGACTGCTCTTCCAAAGGTCCTGAGTTCAATTCCTGGTGACCACATGGTGGCTCACAACCACCTGTAATGGGATCTGATGCCCTCTTCTGGTGTGTTTGAGGACAGCTGCAGTGTACTACTACCACCACCACCACCACCAATAATAATAATGAGAGTTTAAAGACTCATGCCATCTTGAGTCTACTTTCTTAAGAAAAAAATTTAATTTTTTAATTGAATATAGATTCTTCTCTCATATGATACATCCCTACCACAGTTTCTCCTCCCTTTACTCCTCCCAGCTCTCCCCCTCACCTGTCCTTTCCCTCAGATCCATTCACCCTCTATTTTCTCTTCAGAAAAGAGCAGACCTCCAGGAGACATCAGCCTAACAGGACAAAGCAAGATACAATATGACAAGGCAAAAGTCCTCATGTTGGAGCTGGACAAAGCAACCTAATAGGAGGAAAAGAGTCCCAAGAGCAGAGTTGGAGACACACCTACTCCAACTGTTAGGAGTCCCACAAAACACAGAACTATCAGCTATAACGTATATGCAGAGGATTTGGCATAAGCCCAGGCAGGCTCCTTGTTTGAGGGGGGATGGGAAAGAGAATAGGATGACAAAGGGTGTTCTAAAGTGAGGTGAAACATTCCATTCTGCAAGGAATCTCCTTAAGCTCAGGAAGTAATGCAAAGGCTTCAGGAAGTTCCTGAAATTGACCAAATTCACTAGGTCTCTTCCTTCCCAAGCATATATAAGCATATATAATCTTAAGGACTGCTGAGAGACACAATTCAACAAGCTGATCTGTCTAAAAGACACTCAATAAGCACACAGCCCAGAAGAGGCTCAGACCAACTAAAATACCTGGAAAGAACACTCTCCCACTTGTTGAGCTGTCTATAGGCTGTGCAATGTGCTCCAGGTCATAGTTTTTTGAGCCATCGCCCATGTTAGGGTAGACTTTTGGTCATGCAACTGTCTTTGAGTAATTTCAGCTGCTCTAAGTAACCCCTCACCTACAAGTAACCCCAATAAAACTCATTGGTTCATCAAGTTGGACTTTGGTGTTAACTTTACTTTTGTCTGTTTCCTGTCTGGGGTGAATAGACTCATGTCTCCCCAGTAATTGTGTATGTAACAGTTCTTTGTCTGTGATAATCTGTAGATGTTTAACCCCATTCAAAACTTTTCTCTGGGAATTGTGCTTAACTTCACTGAGAAAGGCTACCCTGTCCTCCTCTGGGTAGACCCATGTTTGGTGAACATGTGGACAAATTGAGAGGTAGACCACTCTGTTGAGCCCCTGAGTTATTAGGCAAGGACAGAGGCAGGTGAAGAACGGCTTTCCTTAGCTGACACTTGAGAAGCAGAGAAGGCTAAAACACACACACACACACACACACACCGAGACAGAGAGAGAGATACACACACCGAGACAGAGGGAGACAGAGACAGAGACTCAGAGACACACACAGAGACACAGAGAGACAGAGAGACAGAGAGACAGAGAGACTCAGAGACACACACAGAGATAGATAGAGACCGATAGAGACAGTGACTCAGAGACACACAGAGAGACACACAGAGACAGACAGACATTCAGAGACACACAGAGATAGAATGAGACAGAGACAGAGACAGAGAGAGACTGACTCAGAGACACACAAAGAGAGAGAGAGAGAGAGAGGAGAGCTAGAGAGAACAGAAGAGAGGTGGAGGGGGGAGGAGAGGAGAAGAGAGGGCCAGGGTTTCAGTAGATCCTTCAAAGGGACTCTCAATGACCTGCTCCCTCCAACTAGACTGCATTTCCCAAAGGCTCCAGCACTTCCTAATGTTGCCACTGGTCAGGCACACTGGCTTTCAGAGGACATTTCCTGAACAGGAAGTTTTCATAAAATTTGTAAACAGTATGAGTGGAGAGTTTCCAGACTGATGAACACAAGGACAACTGGAGAGGGTAGAGCACCCCAATTCCATGGGAAAAGAAGCTCTTGCACTTCAGATCTTTTCAGAACTTGATGTGTATATCCCTTCATCCGACAGAGCCTTTGTGTCATTTATGCTACCCTTCATAGGAAACCAGGACACATAATGACAACACTTCCTGCAGTCTGTGAACTGTTATGGTAAATTGTTCAGCCAAGTCAGACTGAATGTAGATTATTTTGGGGACCCACTAGATTCAGCTTCAGGCCAAAGTGTGGGTTATTTAGGGAGCACTTGCTGGAATGGACACTTAAAGTTAATGTCCAGTCTGAGAGACTGCATCCGTGATCCTCGGAGTCTGCAGTAACCATGGTTAGTCTGAGTTAGATGACAAGGCATCCGTCTGGTGTCTTCAGAAAAGTGGAGAGTTGTCTGGGATGGAAACCTGACCCTTGGTGTCAGAAGTGTGTGAGCAGGGGGACACTTTTGACGCTTCAGCATTAACAACCTGTTCCCTTGAAGGCTGTGACATGCAGCCACCCTCTTTTGTAAATTTCTGCATTTTGTTAATGCAACCTAAAATGACTTCACTAAGATGCTTTATAAAAAGGCTTTGGAGAGCGGATGTATACGTGGAATTCTCAAGAGAACGCCAATTTATTAATTTCCATGCTGAGTAGCTGCCAGTGGGACCAAGAATACTCTGACTCTGGGTCAGCCTGTTCTCTCCCAGTAGGGAAATCTACGGGGGAAGCCAAATTATAATGAGAAGACTGCCTGATGAGGGCAGACAGAGCAGATGATTAGGGGAGCTGAGCAGGCTGTCTCCAACTGGGGATGGCTTGAGGCACTTTCTCCTCCTCCAGCATGTGCAATGGTTTGCGCGTGTGCTTGTGCTAGCTCACCCTTGGAAAATAGGCCAGCTCACTAAAACCAGCTCATCCATAAGCCAAGTCAGCTAACGAGCCGTTTGCCTAAAATTAGTAATTGTGGAAACATCCCGTGTGTGATGAGTGGCTTCCACCACTCTCTGAGTACTTTCCCCTGAGGTGACTGCTGGCTTCTCTAAGTCCTTCCCTCCTTCCTTTCCTCTTTTCTCCCCCCCCCCCCCCCCCCTTTATCTTCTGCCCTGTTGTCCTTTACCCAAGGCTGCCCTCCTCTCCATTACACTCCTGGCTGCAGTATATCATTTAAAAAGTTAAAAAAAAAAAAAAAAGGTGTTTTATCTTTCTGAGCATTGTGCACAGAGCACAAGCTTCTGTCTGTGAAGCTTGTGTGTGTAGTGCCTTAAGAAGCCAGACAAGGGCGTTGGATCACCAGGGGAGAACTTACAGGCAGTTGTGAAGCACCTGAGATAGGTGCTGGAAACCTGGAGAGAGGAAGGATTGTTGGAAGGTAGGGTGGGAAGGTTGGGGCTTGGGTCTGAAGGCCGGAAGTCAGACACATCCACATGAAGACATAAGAGGTACAACAAGCTCATCAACTGGGAGACAAACAGACCAGATAGGACAGAATGCTGGCATGAAGGCAGAACATTCTGGAACCAGCGAAGAGATGGTGACAGTTGTTTTGTACATCTATTGCTCATTAACTGTGCTAGAATTTTCTGCTTCTCTAAAATTGTGGTATGTGCCTTTTGGTAAGAAATCTGTGCAGAACTCAGTCTGCATACATTGAGAATTGCTCAACTTGGGGTAGGGGGTGTTTTGTTTATGATTCATCAAATTTCTTCTCTCCATTTAGCGTCTCTTTCCTGCTGCTTGGTGCCTGCTTCCTGGAGCTTTGTGTACCACATGTCATTATTAAGCAAATTGCTCCATATCCAATGTTTATTGCTGTGTAGTAAAGGCATTGCTGTGTGGACAGGGAGAATAATTAAAAACGAGACAGAGTCCTCTGAAGCAGACTAAATGCCGTTGCTCTTTATGGTGTGATAGGTAGGTAATGAAGACATGTTAAGCTGTGACTATTAACCCATGCCATTGTGTGTGAGGGTGTGTGTTGTATGTGCATGTATGCCCATGAGCTACTTCTAGAGATCTTTTTAAAGCTCCTTTAAAACAAAGACAGTTCACCCATCTTAGGCTGGCCCCCAACCTGATATGTGGCCATTAACTTGTGATCGCTCTTTCTCTGCTTTCGCAGTGTTGGGATTACAGTGTGTCATAGTTGTAATTCTAGATGAGGTTAATGTTGGGCTGGGTAGAGCCCAGAGCACATGTATGTATGCTAGGCAACCTCTCTATTTAAACAGAGCTCCATCCTTAGATTTTAAGGCTTCTTTTAATCAAATGAAGCATGTTTTAATCAGATAAAAGGTTTTTTTTTTTTTATCATAAAATAGCACATATTTCTATTTGCTTTCAATTGCTGCTGTAACTGATTTTAAGTTTTAAGATCAAGTCATCAAAAAGGGCTGCGTTTAGGGGGCTCTCAGGGAAAATTCCTTCGCTTGCCTTTTCCTGCCTCTACACGGGACTATATCCCTCTCTGTCTTGAAAGTGGTTGAAGGCTTCCAGTCTCCAGCTGTTTTCAGTTTCTATAGCAAAATTCCTAGCACTGAGTACTTAGTAAAGAAAAAAGGCCCATTTCGCTCACAGTTCTGGGGGTGTGTGTGTCAAGGAAATGTCATTGATATTGCTCAGTTCCTTCGATGACCACATGACAGAAGGCATCATGAGAGGAGAGGGGCAGAGGAAAGATTGTGTGATGAGTTTTGGTGGTGGGGTGGGGAGCTTGCTTTCCCATATTTACTGCGATGAACTGGGGTTCCATGAGAGAGCTAGTGCATTCTCTTCTGAGGGGGTGCTTCCCATGTGTTACCACCTTCCTTCAGACCACACCACTTAAATATTCCACCTCCTGACCACCATCACTGGAGACTGAGCTTCCAGGTAACAGCCTCTGAGGGACAAACTGCACCCAAACTGCAGCACTTTCTGGGCCCCTGTTTTTGAACTTTCCTTTCTCCACAAATACCCTAGAGATTCTACCAGGCCACCCAGTTCCTCCAGGCGCATCTCCCCCATTATGAGATTCTTTCATGAGGAAACATATCCTCAGGTTCTGGGGTTAGGACATGAGTATCCTTGGTGGTCTACCATAATGCTTTTTTAATGGTAATTGGTCTATCCTAATACTAACTTATGAAATTTTAATGAAATAGAATTCAGAAAGGTATATCTTGTGGTTTACTACTGAAGGAAATATAGCAAATATTTGCTTCTAGCTTAAAAAAATACAAGCAGTGTATGATGGCTCACACCTTTAATCTCATCACTCAGGAGGCAGAGACAATGAGGTCTTTGTGAGTTCCAGGCCATCCTGATCTACATAACACATTCCAGACCAACCAAGGCTACATAGTGACACCCTGTCTAAACAAACAAATAAATAAACTTTTTTACATAGATAAAATTATATTACATATAACAGTTGAGATCCTGGATTTTTACTGAATATTGTATATTGGTTTATTTTCCGTATTCTACATAGTCTGATAATTTATTGAATATATAATATTTTATCGAGTGACTATACTGTATTTTAGCTAAGCTACTTTAGATATTTTATTTTTAATTATGTATATAAGTATGTGTCTCTGTGTGGGTGTGTGAACGTGAGTACAGAGCCCACAGAGGTTAGAAGAGGATGTGGACTCCTCTGGAGCTGGAGTTACAGGCAGTGGTAAGCTGCCGGATGTGGGTGCTGGGAACTGAACTCCGGTCCTCTGCAAGAGCAGTCAGTGCTCTTAACTACCGGGCCACCCACCTCTCTAGCCCTACGTTTTTCTTTTTAAAATTTGTCTTAAATTTTTTGATATTATAAATAATACTGTGACAAATATTTCAGCTTGCGTGTATCGTTATGGTTTTAGTTTTTCCTGGGATAGATCCCCAGTTGTGGTTTTATTGAAGACTTTTTTTTTTCCCACAGCCTATGTTTTTCAGAGAGCTTGAAGAGACTGTTAGAATTCCTAGAAGTATGTCATCATCTATTTTACTAGAGTTCCATGGCTCTAAATAAAGCATCGATATCATAAACTACCTCTGCCAATCAGGTAGATGGGATTCTTACCTTTTTTTGTTTTAGTTTGCATTCATTTATTTACAAAGAAGGAACATGAATGATTTTCCTGGGCTTGTTTTTGAACTAGCTATAATTCTTTGATGAAATATTCATGAATGCTTTTTACTCTGTGGAGTGTGAGGACTTCCCTTCTTGGTTTAGTATCTAGAACTGTTGAAGCTACACGAATGCTCAAACCCAGAACTCTCTTCTCAGATTCTACTGTTGCTATTGCCTTGTTCTCTAAGGTGCTGCAACAAAATCTGAAAATAATGTTCTTGCAGAATAGTCGGGAATAGAGAAAAACCCCAGGTTAACCATTATGCCCCTCCCTCATATTTAGGAAATAAGCTTGTGTAAAACTGTGAAAATAATCTCCATACTACCTAACCCTGGAACTCTAACAAGGTATTGTGAATAGTTTACCATAGTTTTATTTTTTTATTTTGGTTTTGTGAGACAGGGTGTCTCTGTGTAGTCCTGGCTGTCCTGGAACTCACTCTGTAGACCAGGCTGGCCTCGAACTCAGAAATCCGCCTGCCTCTGCCTCCTGAGTGCTGGGATTAAAGGCGTGCGCCACCACTGCACAACCATAGTTTTATTTTTAAAGGGTACACACACACACACACACACACACACACACACACACACAGGCCTAGAATTGGAGTAACAGGCAGTTGTAGACCTCCATGTGGGTTCCAGGAACCAGGTTGCATCCTTAGCAAGAGCATCCAGTTCTCTTAACTATTGAGCTGTCTGTCAAGTCTCTGCCTTTTTACTTTTTTTCTATTTTTTGAAATTATTACCATGACCACCTGATAGTCCTCTAAGGAACATGCCACTGCTTTCCCGTCTCTCTCTAGCCTTGTAAAGACAGGCTGTCCTGTGAAGGTAGCACTGCATCAGACATCGGTGTGGACCCGTGCAGCTAGTTAGTTCTTCAGCATGCACTCAGAATTGGCTTTCTACCCTTGCAAGGCCAGACTACCATATTTGAGCTTTAAAATATGGCAGCTGGAGAGCTGGCAGAGAAGTCTAGCATGCTAACCCTTCTCTACAGAACACAGCACCTAGCGGTTTTCTGGGAAATGTCACCAGGAAGACAACTGAGCTGGTCTTAAAAAGGCACTGGACAGTCTGATTTTCTACTTATTTCCTCATCTAAGAGGCAGAAAGACCCATTTCCCCTGAAGGTTATTGCTGGTTTGTTTTAGAGTCATATCTTGCCATCAGTCATGGAGGACCAAGGCTGGGGGTGGGTACCTTACTGAGGCTGGGAAAAGCCTTAGAGTGAAAACTAGGGCAGACTTTCTGAAAGAGGAAGGGCTTGATTTGTGTGACGATTAATCTTGAATGTCAACTTGCTGGGATCTAAATGACCTAGAAGACAAACTCTGAGCATGCCTAATGGAGTCTAGGCTAACCTAGATTCTTGCTTCAGACAAGGTCTTATGTTTCCCAGATTGATATGAGATTTGCTTTGTAACTGAGGATTTCCTTGACCTTCAGATCTTCCAGCTTCCAGGACCAACAGATGAGCACCGCCACACCCACCACCACACCCAGTGTATGTGGTACTGGGGATTGAACCCAGGGATCTGAGAATGCTAGGCAAGCACTTACCCAATTGACCTACACCCCAGGACCCTAAATTCTTTTTATAAAGGAATGAACTGGTTTCTTTAGGTCGTGAACTGGAGACAAAGTTTCAGGAATAGTCTTTGTTAACCTTTATTCTCTCTGGAAGCATCAGGGTGAGCTACGTTGTTTTTCATTTGCCATCACCACTGGGTTGTTTTGGAAGTTGCAGGATTTAGTATTCCTGGGCTGGCATGGCCTACTTGGTTTCAGTGGGTAAACACTTAAGTCATTTGCCCGAGGCTTGTTTTGGCTGAGTCTCTGAACTTCAGCACCTGCAAGTACTTCCCTTGGGATGAACAGTCCCAATGGGCAGGCTCTCTTTCTCCTTAATGAGAACCCTTAAAATGCAAGCAAATGAGATTGCTGGGTGCAGAGGAATTGTGACAGACAACTGCACCCAGGCGTGTTCCCACTGTTGCAGGAAGCATATGCAGTGTTATCAGGTAAAACCAGTAATTAAAGAAACATGAACTCCCAATTGAATTGTGAAGGCTTCAGAAATACTGCTTCCAGTGGGTGACTTGAAGGCAAGTCCAGCAGCAGGTCCAAGCTTGTGGAAAGGACAGATTTCAGAGCACTGTTCACACTGTTTAAAGTCCCCCTGGGCTAAGTGTCTAGCATGAGACCCACAGTAGCACCTCTTGGCCTTGTGCTCTGGACTTTGCACAATCCAGGTCCCAGGAGCTAGCTCAGTCTGACCCAAAGATCCTCACAAAGATGACCTCTGTAAGAGTGAACTTTCATGGCTCACATGCTGAGGAGCACCCAGAATAAGCTCCGGCATGTCTTTAAGATCCTCTTGCCAGGGTTGAGGAGATAGCTCAGTCAGTGACAGGCCTGCTGTGAAAGGGGGAAGGCCTGAGTTCAATCCCCAGACCCCTGTGAAAGGCCAGATTTTTTTTGGGGGGGGGGGGTACACGCTTGTAATCCCAGGGCTGGGGAAGTGAAGATGGGCAGGACCTTGGGCTTGTTAGTCCAGCCACCCCAGCTCACTTGGTGAGCCCCAGGCCTGTGAAAGGCTCTGTCTCAAAAAATAGAGTGGGTGATAGAGCGATGGCTCAGCGGTTAATAGTCCTTCCTGCTCTTCTAAAGGACCCAAGTTCTGTTTCCTGCACCCATACCAGATGGTTCACAACCACCTGTAACTCCAGGTCCAAAGAATCTGATGCCCTCTCTGGTTTCCTGGGACATCCAAATGCATGTTCACAGATACACACACATACAGATAAGTAAATAATCTTAAAAAAACGAAAACAAAACCAAAATCAAAAACAGTGTGTATGACATCTGAGGAGTGACACCTGGAGTTGACCTCTGGTTTCTCTTTACACGCACACCTATAGACAATGCGCATACATGCACACACATATACACACTTATGCAGACATACACACATGCAGATACACACACACACACACACACACACACAAGTGCACGCACGCATGTACAATCCTCATGCCAAGGGCAGGCCCTTCATGCTGCTTATTTTGGTCCTCAGTACCTGCCCCAGTTCTGGCTCACACAGGTGCCAGCATTTGCTGGAAGAATGGTCAGATGGATGCCTGCTGCTAGGCTAGCACCAGTTCCAACTGTCTGAAGTCCTGTGTGCCCAATAATCTCAGTGTATAGTGCTGTGGCTCTGAAATGAATGACCATGAGCTGGAGGCTCCCAGAGCCCAGGGGCTGCAGGCTTGGACTTTGGAGTCAGACACAGATGGGTCATTTTGCTCAGCCACTACTACTTGTGTGATCTCAACCTAGTCACTTGATTTTTGAGCTTCCGTTTCCTCATATATAAAATGACTGTCATAAAGTCTACTTTATTTGACTATTAAGGGAATGAAATCAGATAACGCCTATAAAATGTCCAGCTATGTCCCTGGCACACATTGGGTGATCAGTAAACAGGTTTGTCTGGGACTATGTGTGTTACCAGCTGCAATGCTTCAGGATCCAGGTGGTGGGAGGAAGGGTCCATATCATGTGTGTGTGTTTTCTGAAAGAAGGTTTCATGTAGCCCAGGCTGGCCTTAACTTGCTATGTAGTCGCCTTGGACTTCTGATCCCAAAGCACTGGGATTACAGATTTCCATCACTGCTCCTGGATTAAATGGTGTTGAGGGTTACAGATATTTTTTTCACATCAAGTAGGCTGTATCCCCCACTCACGTGCCACTGATTTTAGAGGTGGTAGCATTGTGGGTTATGGGCTCCACAGCCTGCCAGAATAGTGATTGGTGCCCACCGTTAACCTCGTGGTCATGTGGACACTGAGTCAGGAGCAAAAGGCTTAGAGGACTGAGGCACAGGAACCAGGTGAGGTCAGGGTTAGGATGAGGTCACACTGAGGCAGTGAGACAGCTGGCTGGATTCCCAGGGTACAAGCTATGGCTGAATTCATAGAAGTTATGGGATGGGAGAACTTCATCTGGCTCTCCTCTGGCCCTCAGCTTAGTGGAGTTTCCTCACCCATCAAAGCTTGCTTCTGCTCTGTGGGGAAGAGTCCTCTCTGCCAAGGGACTTTATGGGAGCCATCATGGCCGTGAAATTTGACTCAGGCAAGATGAACCATTGGGTGAATTTTATTGTGAGTCCTGTATGCCAGGAACTCCTAGAATATGTTTTGTAAGAAAGCCCCAGAATGTGGAGACAGGAGCCAAGCTCAGCCCTGTCAGGCAGGAGGGTGATGATTCCATCTGCAGAATTTTAGTTGCTCAGAGTGGACTGGCAGTGCTGCGGGTGGTAACTGAATTTTACCCTTGGTCATCAGTCATTCTCTTGACAAACATTCATTTCTCCTCCTTGCTTTCCTCCTAGGTGAAGCTGTGGACGAGTCAGAGTATGTGTCTGGGTTTATGCTGCAGGAACATGATGTGCTTCCACACAGCCTTGGTCATCTCTTTGGCTTCCATCCATGTGCACGAACGCAGGGGGTTTACGGACTTTCTAAGATTCCCCAGAGCTGCCGTGTGCGTGCGTTTGTGTGTGTGTGTGTTTGCACTCACAAGTGTACATCAAGCATACGTGCACATGTTTCCAGGCGTGTTTGCACTTGAGTGTGTAGGTTGGAGGACAATGCCTTTGTATGCATGAGGAGGACAGAGGAAGATGCCAGGTGTCTCTTCTTCTCACTCTCTGCCTTATTATTTTTGAGACAAAGTCTCTCATTAAGTCTGGAGCTAGGTCCGCAAACTCCAGGGAATCTTCTGATTGCTCCATCCCCCCACCCCTTCGCTGCAACCCTGGGGTTATAGGTACATAGTGGCCATGCTCTTTTTAAGTAGGATTTGGGGATAATGGACTCGGTCTTCATGCTTTCAAGGCACACACTTCACCAACTGAGCTAACTGACCAGTCCATTAGGGAAAGTTGAGGCTCCCTGCAAAGACATGGAGTACAGAGGCTGAGCAAGTGTACTCGGGAGAACTTTCTGGCTGACACCTCTGAGCTCTGTCTGACTGGCCCTCAGAAGATGGCGCGCTTCACTTGCAGCTCCAGAAGGGGTTGAAGGTTGCAGCAACAGAACTTTTACACTTTTAACAACTACAGAACGAGTCACTGTTTTCTGCTGTCCGTGGGACTCTGGGGAGGACACAGGGCTGGAGGAGATGGAAGCCAACCCTGGCCCTTCTTTCTCTAGGAGCTTGCAAGACATGGCAGTGCTGAGCTCTGAGGTCAGGATCTACAGGTTCACAATTTCAGTGCTGCTGTGTCCCTGTCAGGTGATTTCCCTGCCTGGTGGATGAGTCAGGGGTGTTGCTTCCTTACATGTGGAAGAGGCCATCTGTAGGGTCATTTCCAGCTCCCACATTCCAGGGGGTTAGAGTGATTCGCTGTTAGAATGATTCCAGATTCTAGAAGCTGAGTACAGATCAAGTGAGCATACCTCTGGGGCCTCTGAGCAAGGGGTCCCAGACAGTTGGCACTAGATGGCCAAGTCCCAAGGAGTGGACTGTCACTGGAGTTTCAGAATTGCCACTAGTTTTTAATGTGAAAATCTTTGACAGCTAACTTCCCCTGGTAGGAAATTACTTTTATGAAATGAACGTTGGAACTTGCTAGAACTTCTAGCTCCCATTTTCAACATTATCAGTAATGATAAAAAGAATACCAACAACTTATTTAGTATCCAGGACTTGCAAAGCACTTCACATTGTGCCCGGGCCACTTCCTCAGACAGCCCGTAGGCCTATCCCTGTCCCCACATGAGAAAATTGAGGTTCAGGGACTTTCTCAATTTTTTATTAATTTTATTTTAATAAGTAGATGCTGAGATATGAGTTTGTTTAGTCTGACATCTAAGTCATACTATGTTTTTTTCCATTTGCCAGTTAGTATAGGCTGATTTGTAACTCTCTATGTAGCCCAGGCTAGCCTCAAACTCAGGCACCTCCCTCCTTAACCTCTTACAAATGTGAGCCACCATGCCAGCTTTCTTACTCTTATTGTATGTATAGACACAACAGTGCTTTGTAGCTCTTGTGACTGTACTATTACAGGCATTGAGCTTGGAGGCAAAAAAAAATCCCTAAGGATTCTGAGAAAGCTTTATTGACAAGAGGGAACTTTATTTGGCTCCCTAAGAATGGGGGCTAAAACATTATCCAGAGAGCAAGCCCAGGGGAGAAAGTCCTGGAGGCAGGAGTGTATCTCAAATGTTCTCAGAACACTAGGACTTGGGGAACAAGAACATTTGGGAGGGAGACTTGGGTGTGGGGACACCTGGCAAGGACATAGGCACTGAGTGAAAGCAAGTGACCACCCTATTTTCTGGCTGTATCCTCTTGGTAAAGTAGAAAATGAACAATGTCTGTGGGATATTAGCTTGTTTCTGCTATGTAAATGGAGTGATTCAGACAGAAATTTCTTGGAGGAAAACACAGCGGTTTTGATACATTTGCATGCTCACTAATGTAGCTGCCTCTGACACGGCCCAGGTAAGTGGTCCTGTAGTGACTGGCTGGAACTGGAAAGAAATAGCAATTCAGCAGCTCCGTAGGCCTAGTGCTTAGCTTAGCTGGTAGAGTGGCTTGCCTAGCACACTCACACAAAACCATGGGTTCAATAACAAAGGGGGAAAAAAAACCAGGTTCCAGTTCTAGCCTCTGCTCTTCATGGAAAGAAAGCAAACGTGATGTTTTATCAAGAAACTGGCAATTCAGGCTAGGGATGTAGCTCAGCCTGTAGGGTACTCATACAGTGTGCAGAGCCTGGGACTGATTCCCCAGTGCCACACAACCTGGGTGTGGTGGTTCACACCTGGAATCTCAGCACTTGAGAGACACAGGTAGGCAAATTAGAAATTCTAGGCTACATAGTAGGTTTCAGGCTAGTTTGGGCTACATGAGCCCTTTTAAAGGTTGAATGAATATTAGAGTGAAATAGTAAGCTGACAGTATATATAAGCCCTGACATCTGTCATGCTGGGGTGCTTGAAAAAATTCTGGATCAAATATTAACTGAACTACTTACTCAGAAATGTAGTTTTCTTAAAAAGTGATCCATTTATTTATGTATTTTTATTTTCTATGACTGAGTATTTTTACCTGCATATTTGCATGGGTATATGCCTGGTACTTGACAAAACCAGAAGAGGGTGCCAGATGTGGGCACTGAGAACTGAACCTGGCTCCTCCAAAAGAGCAGCAAGTGCTCTTGACTGCTTAGCCATCTCTCCAGCCTTGGCCTCCATCCCTGGACTCTCTTTCTCCCCTAAATACTGGTTTTACTATGTAGCTGTGGTGGGCCTGGAACTCAGAGAAATCATCCTATCTCTGTCTCCCTAGTGTTGGAATTAAAGGCACATGTTACCATGCTAGACAAATAACCCATTTCTGTGAATCCCTCTATTTTATCTACCACTTTGCAGCTCAGTGTTTCTTTCCCACCAGCTCCTGGAGGACAGAGATCACATGTCTGGCACACAGAATGATCGAATTTAAGAGATGAGTAAAATAAAAATGGGAGTAAACTCTGATAAGGTGTGAATGCTGGGCCTCTTCTGGAACCCACCCCCAAGGCTCACAGAGAGCATCTTGTGTTGTCTTCATTCCTGATAGCATCAAGATGGAGGCAAGGGGACCGGGGGAGCTTGGAGATATGTCCCCTGGAGAGCGAGGGCTCTGATGCTGGCAGCAGGAGGCCTGTATGCTTTAATGAGGCCTCTAGAGGTCCAAGGGACCGGCCCCAAGGTCTGCCAGTTCTGACGCAAGGCCCCAAGAGTCAGGCAGTCAGCTGACCTCCTTTGGAGAGAGGCCAAGGCAGACTGCAGGGAGAGTGTGGGAGGTCTGGGAAGGCAGAGAGGGGAAAAACTAGAGAGGCCAGGGGTAGAAGGAAGGGAGGAGGCGAGAGAGAAAGGAAGAGGGCCTGGGCAGAAGGGGGCTGGGGAGGAGGGGACAAGTTGGAAGAGGAATGGGGAGGGAGCCAAGAGAAGAATCAAGAGCAGGGCCAGAGGAACCTAGGGAGCAGGCAGAGATGGGAAACGCTTGGCTCCGTCCCAGGAAAGAGATGGCACCAGAGGCCTGGCAACTCTTTTAGTTAATACCACATGGAGGGGCCCAGGGTGTGCTGGGGAGGGTGTTCTCTGTCACATGGTGAGTATCAGGGCAGGGGCTTCAGGGCTTGTCCTTTTGGTGACTGGATTTGAGGAAAGGGCTATAGGCCTTAGTGAAGGAGAGGAGAAAGACACGGGAAGGATTGAGAGCAGAGTCAGAGGAGAGGGTGCTTGTTGCTGGGCTCTAGCTGAGTCACAGATGGAAAGAGGCATATTTGAGTGCCTTCTTTATTCAACATATGTTTACGGAGAGGCTACATATTTTGTACCCTGAGCTACCCCCAGGGCTCCAGCATTAGCTCTGTGGCTGTCTCCTGCTATGAGCAGTCCTGCTTATAGAAATACTTCCCAGCAGTGTGGCTAGCTGTGTCTTCTTCACTGCCTGGTTGGTTTGCTTGTCTGTAACATCAAGGAGACCCACTCTGTAGGTTTTATTTCGAGGGTTAATGAAGTGCTTTGTATAAAGCTAATTGCTCACTGGTGTGGAGGGAACATTCTGAAAGGGTTTTCCTTGCAACGTCTGGGCAGCTGGATTGTGAGGGAGGAGGTGTTTGCAGAACAGGAGCGGAACCTTCTGGGCTGAGTACACAGAAGCTGTAAGAAGGAGTTTAGGGAGGCTCTTGTGGGGAGGTTGTTGCAGAGGCTGCCCATGTGTAAGCATGTGGCTGTGGAAAAAGCTCACTAAACACTCAGGTGCTGGGGTCTCCTTAGATCTGCTTGGGCATTTGCACAAAGTCCAAGTGATACATATAGGAGGAGACGGTGTGTGTGTGTGTGTGTGTGTGTGTGCGTGTGTGTGTGTGCGTGTGTGTGTGTGCGTGCTTTATTTCACTCCCCAGAGATTTCTGATGAAGTTCTTCCTACTTCATCCATAGACTCTGTCCTAGTTTAGGCCTTCTGGTGTTCAGCTGGACCGAAATAAACAGCTCTATTGGTGTCCAGTCTTTAATTTGACCCTTCTATATCACCCTGCCCAAAGGACACTTCTGGGACACCTTCCCTGATGGAGCAGGTCTGTTCCTACTGTAGCTGACCATCCCCCTATTCTTGTACCTAGGAAATCTGGGAAGCTGGCACAGTTGTTGGCTCATGACCCTTATTTCTCCCTGTGTCTACTCTGTATACAAAAAGATGGGGACTGGGAGCAGGGGGTGGGGGCAGTTCTAATTCACAGCGAGGCCAGCACAAGGTCATCAGAAAGGCTGCTGCACTGAGTGCCGCCTGACTCTCTGGAGGATGACTCTGGGAGAACCCTCATGTGGGTCTGGCTTTTTCTTCCCTGTTTTATTTTGCTCCTTAGGGCCTACTCAGAGTCAGGTGATGCCTAAAGAAACTTTCTGGGCAGTGTTACCTCAGTCAGGCCCTTGAGAGTCACATCCCTCATGATGCTCCAGTGTGTGTGAGAATTTGTATGTGTATATATGTATGTAGATATGTATAAATGTGTGTATGCATGTATGTGTAGACAATGTATGTGTAGTACATATGTATATGCATGTGTTTGCATGTATATATGTATATATGTTGTGTGTATGTGTGTGAGATGTCTTGGAGAGGATCGTTAGCTCTTTTCAAAATTCTCAGTGCCTTGGATTTGAGGAGGCAGTGAGGAAGCTGGTCTCTCCAGTAGCTGGGAGGTGCAACAAGCACACAGCTCATGGTTCTGGTGAGAAGAGGCAAAAGGGCCTTGCTTGAAATCTTGCTTGTGCTGTAAGCTTCTAGACCTCCGTGTCTGACCTGCATTATATGAGTTTTTCAGCTTTCAGCCAGATCATAGGCTTGTGTGGCTGCAGGGACCCCTTCCTGTCCAGGAGTCCTGTCCTGAAGGGGAGCCTATGTCAGGGTTGTGGCCAGGCACTGTGTTAGGCATATTTCCTCAGACACTGTCTCGTTCAGCTCTTAGCAACCTTGGAAATAGTTCCACTATTCCAAGGGATACAGGGAAGTTAAGACCCCACAGTCCATGAGTAGCACTGCCATGGCTTAACCTGCTTGTACCACTTGCCGATGGTGTTCTGAGTCACCATACCGCTCCAATGGTTCACTGCCCCTCTTTTCACTTGAGAACACTAGAACTTACCAAGCACTGACCAGCTCTGGGGAGAGTGGTGGTGAAAACCTTGACTGAGGCTGGAACATGCTGGGGGTCAGATGCCACCAGAAAGGAAGGCACATTCCATGTGTGTGATTGCAATTGTCAGAGAACATCGAAGGAAAGGATTAGAAATAAAAATGGTGGTGTTAGATACTAAGTGTCAACGTTAGCTTTTCATCTCAAAGTATCCCGAATGCCTCATAGTGTTTACTACAAAAAGGTCTAAGGCTTAATGTCATACTAGTTGTGGCCACATGGTGTCCCTCCAACTCAGTCTAAATCTTTCAGATGGCTGACTCGCTCCAGTCTCCAAGGAGGGGCTTTACGGAGCAGAAGCTGCCCTAAGCCCTTGAACTGGCTCTGGCTGCTGGTGCCAGAGAAAGGAAAAGGGACAGACAAGTGTTTCTCAAGCCATAGTGGGGTGGCGGCTTGTTTGTTACTAAGAATCTCAAGAGACAGTTCTGATATTGAAAGCTCACTATGAAAGGGAGGTTAGTGATGGCTCTCTGAAAAGGGGGGGTGGGTGGCAGGAGGGCAGCTTCCTCGGTGGTAGGATGGGATCTCTGGGTGGGGAAGGAGGCTGGAGTGGGAGCTGAGGAAAGAGTAAGAAGACTGTGATGTTATGGGAAGGAGACACGGTGAGTTTGTTTGTAGACAAAGCCCACAAAGCCCACACACCATAAGAAGATATATTGACTAAGTAACTGTCTCTCCCCCACGTTTCACCATCACCGTATTTTCTTGCCAGTCTGTTTCCAAGCTGAAGATACTGATGTTCCTGGTCAGGAGAACTTGGTTATAAAGGAATTCCTGTCCTTACAAGATCTCCCATTGTTTCCTCAATGATAATGATGATTGAGGCAGGGTCTCCTGTGCGTACCCAGGCTGGCCTCCAACGCCCTATGTAGCCAAGGATGAATGATATTGATGTTCTGATCCTTCTACCTCCACCCCCTGAGTGCTGGGATTGCAGGTGTGGGCTAGCACACCAGTTTACGAAGTGCAGAGGATTGAACCCAGAGCTCCCTGCATGCAGGGCAACACTCTTCCAGCTGAGCTACATTCCCAATGCCTCTTCCCTCTGCAAAGTCCCAAGCCAGAATCCAAGTCTCCTTTCGGTGCGCCATGACCCTGACTCAGCCAAGAGTTGTTTCCAGAACGTGTGGAACATGTGTTTCAAGGGCTGAGTTGTAACGGTGAGTGACTGTGAGGGAAACAGCAGGCTCCTAATGATTCGGTCCATTAGGGATCTATGTTACCATGATTCCTGTGCTTGGTTACCTTGGGTTCTCCTGTGTCCCAAGTTTGGTATCCTAACTTCTCTCTGGTCTCCCAGTGACAACAAATTTCAGGCTGTTCTTAACTAGAGTCACTATTGTTACTTCCAGTGAGATCCCTGACTCAGGCTCTCTCATTAGAGAAGCCTGGAGGAAACTGAGTCAAGTCAGGTCACACTTGAGTGACAGCTGAGATCTAGAACCGGAGTCCCTGCCTGCCAGAGAAGGGCTCTGCTGTTGAGTGTATGGTCTCTATTTCTGAATGTACAACACGTTCTCCTCCCCCCTTGGAACAGCCTTTGAGGATCAGTGCCTCAGATCCCCCGAAGCATGGCAGCACACACAATACACAAAGAAAGCTCTGCAGTATTCCCCATCCCCAGTCTAAAACTCCAAAACACTACACACCCATGACTAACGTTTCCCTTAAAAAATAAAGCTTTTAGCCCTTTCTACAATTGTAGGTAGTTCTAAAAATGGCAGAACTCATATTGTCTTTCGGGATTTATCGTCAGTTTCCACTCATTTCTGAGCTCACTGGAATGGATTGTGATTTCCTACAGAAATAAGCTCTTGAATTCAAGTGGGTTTCCCTGCTCTCCCCAGTTTTCCTAGGCTGAGGAGGTAGAGGGGATGGATGGCAGTAGTCTGCAGCCCTGGGCAGTGAGCTGGCCTTCCTCCTTTGTGGAGCGCAGAGCTGCTGGCTCCCCGTGGACAGCAGAGTGCTGGAGACAATGGTTTCATCTTAGCAACATCTTAGCAACAGCAGTTACCTTGAGTTTTACCTTTGGGGTCTTGCGTTAGTTTCTTATGACTGTTGCAGCAAATTATCATAAATGCTACACTGTAAAACAACACATGTTTATTATCTTACTGACGGCTTTCGGCCAGAACTTTGAAATATGTTTCATGAGGCTGAAGTCAAAGGCTGTGCTCGTTCAGGGGGCTCCAGAGAGAATGTGATCGTTGCCTTTTCAAACTTTTTGAGGCAGTGTGTGTAGACTAGACTCTTGGCACATCTATTCTAATCATGTTTCAATCAAGACATCCCTGATAAGGATCTTGTGATTGTTTGGAAATCAATCTCACCCACAAAGTCTCATTCAGTATTCAAAGTTCTTAGGTTCTGGGGAGTGGAATTTGGACATCTTGAGGAGGGGGGTATCCATGCTGCTGATTTAACAAAACCAGTTAATTTAAACTTAAATCAACTCAACTCAATAGAACACAATCTGATAAGTAGACTGAAGAAGATCATGGGCTGGTGAGATGGCTAAGTATTTCAGCATTTGTCTGTAAACACAAGGAGCTGAGTTCAGATCCCCAGGACCCGTGTAAATGCCTGGCTGACAGGAAATCCCCAAGTAAGCTGGGCAGCTAGCCTAGATGAATGGGTGAGTTCTGCCTTCAAGTGGGAGACCCTATTTGAATATTTAAGGTGGAGAGCAATTGGGGATGTCAGCTGATGTCAGCCTTTGGCTTTCAGGTACACACGCGTAGGTGTGCCTACATTCCTTCCATATGTCGTATGTATAACACACACGCACACACGCACACGCACACGCACACGCACACACACACACACTGGGAGAGAGAGAGAGAGAGAGAGAGAGAGAGAGAGAGGTATAACTCATGAATACCTTCTGAAAGAGTTATTTCCTTGTTTTTTTTTTTTTGGTTTTTCGAGACAGGGTTTCTCTGTGTAGCCCTGGCTGTCCTGGAACTCACTCTGTAGACCAGGCTGGCCTTGAACTCAGAAATCTGCCTACCTCTACCTCCCAAGTGCTGGGATTAAAGGCATGCGCCACCATTGCCCGGCTTGTTTTCCTTTTTTAAAGATGTATTTTTAATTATTTGTGTGTGTATGTATGTGTATTTGTGTGTGTGTGTGCATGTGTGTTTGTAGGTACACGAGTTTTAATTATGTGATTATGTGTATGTGAAGGTATATACACATTATTATTATCATTAATTATTATTTGTGTTTTCAAGACAAGGATTCTCTGTGTAGCCCTGTCTGTCCTGGAACTATCTCTGTAGACCAGGCTGGCCTCAAACTCAGAGATCCTCCTGTCTCTCCCTCCCAAGTGTTGGGATTAAAGGTGTGTGCCCCCACTGCTCAGCTATGAGTTTATTTTTAATTATGGGGTGATTGTGTATGTGTGTAAAAGTGTGTGCACATAGGTTTTATTTTTAATTATGTGGATTGTGTGTGTGATTTATATTCTAGGGTAGTACAAACTGTGAGCATACAATCAGTTACATAATGTTCTGTTGACAAGATGTGACCAATTTTACCCAGGCCTTTGCCTAGTTTTGGATATTTATTCTGATTTTCTGACAAATAGCTGTGGTAAATACTTTTGGCTATGAGGAGTTTTGCATTTGTTTTTGTGGCCCTCTACCTGCTCCACCCCCTCTCCCAGCTGGGATGAATTTGCAGATGTGGAGTTACTGGACTGAAGACCTATATACAAAATGCTTTCTAGAGAGCTTTTATCAATTTAAAAACACCAGATTCTGAAGAGTAGGAGATAGGCACCTATGGGGGATTTATTAATCTGTCTCCTGCAGCCCATCTGTGAAGTGAGAATGGGAGTCAGGACTTCACTGGCAGTTGAGAAATGAGAAAAGATACCTGAGTCTCTAAGGAAGCCTTGTCAAACAGTAGAGACCTGCACAGCTGCTGTTGCAGTCATGAGCTGGGGTTACCTGGGTGGGTGGCCTGCAAAGAGGGGCTCCTGCTGACTCAGTCTCTCTCTCTCTCTCTCTCTCTCTCTCTCTCTCTCTCTGTGTGTGTGTGTGTGTGTGTGCGTGCGCGCACGCACACACATGTATGAAAGTGCCCTTGGAGGCTGGAAGATGGCATCGGATGCCCAAGAGCTGGAGTTACAGGTAGTTGTAAGCCTGGGGATGGAACCTAGAAAGAGTAGCAATAACAGCTGAGTTATCTCTTTGGCTTCTAAGCACAGCTTTCTGAGCAGCAGATCCTCTCCTTCAGAAATGTCTAGACCTGGGGTTCTCACCTTCACTGTGTCTCAGATTCATCCTGCCTGTTCTGTTCCGTAGGGTGGAGGAAGTCACAGGATCCAGAAGTGATCTTAGCACATTTCTGGCTGCAGGTCTGGTAGAAGCTAAGTGTATCAGCTCGGCAATCACTGCTAGAGTTTTATCTAGATGTCAAGAGGACATTAGGTCAGATTCAGAGGTTGGTAGTAAATCGGATTATCAAAGAGGGTGCTAAAGATAGCCCCAAACAGTTCTGTTTCTTGTCCTTCAACATTTCCTTTCTCCACAATCAGGATGTTTTACTTGGCCAAGGTCAAAGAGGGTTTGTAGCAGAAAACTTCAGTTTCTATGATCTTGGTCAGTACAAGGACCCAAACATGGCCAAAAAACGTAAAAGAAAAAAAGACATACCACTGCAGCAGATCAGGTGACCACAGGAGTCATTTCTAAAGCAATGCTTTCCCTGAACAAAGGAAGCTTGTGGACTTTATTCAGGCAGCTTATGTATATTCACATGGGCTGGGTACCGTCTGAGCATGCTCAGTTGAGGAGTGTGTTTTTCTAGTACTCTGTTTAAGGTCATAGTTCAAGAAGGAAAGAGGGTGGAAACATTCTTTTGTTATACTCAGCTCAAAGTCAGAGCACAGGTTCAAAAGGGTAAAATCGCAGGCCGGATGCCTTTGGGCATGTTCAGCTTGCATCATAAAGATGATAGAGAGGAGCATCTTTAGTCAGGCTTGGGTTTCCCCAAAAAGTTTTAGCAGTAACAGAAGGAAAGGGTACTTTGGAAGTGAGTTCATATGGGAGATGGCCCCCAAAGGCACCTGCCTCAGCAAGTAGCTAACCATTCTGATGCCGCAGAGATAAAACACTCACTTCTCTAGGCCATTGTGTGGAACAGATGGAAGTCCCGTAGAAAGCTGAGTGGGGTTATTGCAAAGGTAAGATGCAGTTTAGCCCAGTGGCCCATTGAAGGTGAAGCAATCTGGGTTAGTGGGACAGTTAAAAGGGTTTGCTTTGATGTAGCAGATGCTGCCATTTTTCTTGGCCCAATGGGAGGCCATGCCAAGCCCCCGACCACACATCCTTGAACAGTCCCAGCCCAGTGAGGGGACACATTTCTTGTTTCCAGTTGTGGGTGAAAACAGAAGACATCATGATTGGCAGAGCTCAGTTCCCCTGTGAGGAGGAGGAGGAGGAGTGATATTCAATCTCCCAAGGTCAAAGTCAGGAATCTACCTTATTATTTAAGGGAAGTCGAGGAAGCAGTGATAGGGGACAGTTTTCTTCTATTTTTAGATTTTACTGGGACCAGTGGTCCCTTGGACAAATTAAAAAGAGGTCTCTTGTCATTGGAATATCTAAATGAAGTAGTGGCTTAAGGGGTTCCATCTGCCCTAGCTAAAATGAATTCTAGCTGCCAAATCTGTGGACTTTAAGATTGAGTCTGGGTTCTACTCTGAAGACTACACTCACTTTGTCCATAGTGTCCTTCTCACTTAATATAAGAGCCCTGGAAACTCACCTCCCCCCCCCCCCACACGCACATGATACACACATATATATAGACAGACGGATACACACACACATATATATACAGACACAGATGCACATATACATAAGTACACATATACATACATATACAGACATAGATATACAAAGACATATACATATACAGACACAACAGATACATATACACACATACAGACATAGATACACATATACAGACATAGGTACGTATACACATATATACAGACAGACAGACAGACACATATATACAGACACAGATGCACATATACATAAACACATATACATACGTATATAGACACAGATACGTATATACATACACAGATATAGATATACGCACACATACACAGATACAGATACACACTCATATACAGACACAGATACATGTACACATATATACAGACTCAGATACATACAAGCATATATAGACACAGATACATACACATATATAGACACAGATACACACACACACACATACACAGACACAAATACACACACAGTATTAATTTCTTTCAGCACTCACACAACCACCTTTGGGAGCAAGTACCCTCATTTCTCCCATTTTACAGATGAAGAAGCAATGGTGTGGCGGACTGCATCCTTTCTCTAGTGTTGTGAAGCTGGTGAATGTCAGGGTCATGATGTAGGCCCAGCATTTGATCCACACCTCATTATCTTTTAAAAGCATTTCTCTTTGCCAGTAGATGAGCCCCTTTGGTTGCTAGGCGGTGGACGAAAATGAGCCCTTTTTATGTAACAGTGAAGGACAGGTTGGCAAGTGCACAGGGTAATGTCTGTTACATTGCTTCAGCACATCTGGGCCCTGAGATCACCTGATTTGAGGGCACAGACACCACTGGCTACTCTGGCCCACAAGTGGATGGATCTGTGTAATGGTTAATCTTCATTGTTAGCTCCACTGGATGTAGAATCACAAAGGAGACCCACCTCTGGCTGTGTCTGTGTGACTGTGTCAGAGGGGCCAAGAAAGCATCCAGCTGACTTCTCTACTCCACCAACATCCCAGAAGAAAAGACCCCTTTCCCATCTCTACACTGTCTTAATCACCTTCAACTCAAAGACCCTCCTTTCTGTTTACTTATGTTCACTCCTGCTCAACTGGTTGCTTGCTCTGCTTCTTGACCTATCATTGACTTTAACTCTTGTTTACAGAAAGCTCTTGGGTTAAAGGTGTATGCTAGGACTGATCCAAACCACTACAAGAAACAGTCTTTTTCCAGGTCCCAATTTCAGGGTTCACAATAGGATCAATTATCCTGCAACAAACCACTTCAAGATAGAGGCATAGACAAAGATGTTCTCAGCTGGACATCAGTCACTCAGGAATGAAGCCCAACAATGACAAATGGACCTTATGACAGTTAAGAAGTTCAGTATCACAAAGGAAACATTTAATTGGGTGAAGGGATAGTCTTCAGAACGGGAAAAAAGTTGTTAGCCCTATAGCTAACAAAAAGTTAAATCCAACATATATAAAAAAATGTAAAAAATTGAACATCAAGAAATCAAACCCAATTAATAAATGGGCTAATAAAACAAACACATGTTTCTCAGAAGACAAAGTAGAAATGGCCAATAAACCTATGAAACAATGCTCGACTCTATTATCTATTAGAAAAAAATGCATATTAAAATTACATTGGGATTCATCTTACCCCAGACAGAAAGACAGGCATGAAGGAAACAAATGACAGTAACAACAAATGCTGATGAGGATGTGGACAAGCGGGAAGAGCAGGAATGTAAACTAGGCCAGCTGCTGTGGAGGACATTCGGTGGTTTCTCAAAAACCTAACAATACCTCCTATATGATCCAGTATATCACTCCTGGGTATTCACCTGAAGGACTCCATCCAAGTCAACACATCACAGAGATACTTGAGCATTGGTGTTTACTGGGGCTTCTGTTCACAATAGTTAAGTTAGGGATCCAACACAGGTGCCCAGCCATGGAGGAACGGATAAAGAAAACATGGTTTCAATACCCAGTGGGATTTTCCCAGCCATGTTGTTTATGGAAAAATGGCTACAACTGGAGATAATCATATTAAGCCGGTTTCAGAAAGACAAATATGCCCTGGTTTGTTTTTAAAAAAATTTGTTGTTCCTAGAATTTATATAGATGTACAATGTCATATTTGCATATGTGACATAAAAGTGTAAGTTAAACCATATACGGTGGCTGCAGGGACTAACAGGATCAGGAAAGACAAAGAAAGGGAGGGCAGGACAGTGTGAGGTGGGAGGTGCTCAGCACACATAATATACAGTCATAAAACTTTTAAAAATTCAGTGTTTTTTAATCTCTGGCTAGATCTAAACAAGGACACACATAACTGTCAGTGCTTTTGGCAGTTGTCCCTGTGACCATGAGGAAAACAATTTTAAAATGATCCTTTGAATAACAGCAAAAGAGGCAGAAAGATAGTGGGTTTTTGATAGGCCCCAAATCTGCCCTAACTCTGGGTTCTAGTTGAGTCAACACATCTTCATTTTTCAAACCAAGTGTTTCTTATTTTTTCTTTTTTTGGTTTTGTTGTTATTTTTCATGGTGGTTTAAAATATGGTCTAATTTTTCCCCCCGTATTTCTCCTTGTAGAGAATTTAGCCTTCTTTAGGTGGTTTATGGGCATAAAGGGAATGGTTTAGAAGGACCAGGTCTGGGGGCAGTGAGATGGTTCAGGATGTGAAGGGGCTTCTCTTCTGACAACTGAAGTTCCTTCCTGGGAACCACATGGAGGAAGGAGAAAACTCACTCCTGAGAATTATAGTTTACTTCCATATGCATGCATTCATGCATACACAACATGTAATAAATAAATTAAAAAGAACCAGGCCTGATCTGGTCTTATTTGGAGGGCTATTTTAAATGTACAGTGTCTGGTTAGTTCTTATTGTCAAATTGACACAACTTAGAGTCAGGAACCTCAACTGAAGAACTGCTTTGTTCAGACATGGCCTGGGGCCATATCTGTGAGGAATTGCCTTGATTGATGATTGCCACTGAAGGGACTTTTGTGGGCAGCGCCATCCCCAGGCAGGTGGGCCTGGCATGTGTAGCTGAGTATAAGCCAGTGAGCCAGTCTGGAAGCAACATTTTTCTGAGTTTCTGACCAGACTCTCTCAGTGATGGACTGTGATCAGGATATGTAAGCCAAATAAACCTTTTCCTCATAAGTCTGCTTTTGATAGAGTGTTTAATTATAACAACAGAAAGCACACATAGGAAAGAGGATAATTTGCATTTCTCATTAGTAGTTAAGATGGATTTTGTGTCCACGTCTCATATGTTAGCTCAAAATTGTTCTTGAGGCTGAGGCAATGGCTTAGTCAACAAAAGATTTGCCTCAAAGTCATAAGAACCCATATTTCAGACCTCAGAACCCACATTAAAAACCTGGGCATAGCAGTGTAGACCTGTAATCCCAGGAATGCAAGATGGAATGTGGAGACAGGTGGATCCTTGGAAGCTTGCTGACCAGCTAGCCTAGTCTACTTGGTGAAGTTCTAGGTCAATGAGAGAACCTGTCGAAAATGAAAAATAGAAGGCAAGACAGCACCAAGGCTCTCATGACACACACATATGTATCTATACACACACATGTGCACACACACATGTACACACACACACACACACACACACACACATGAAAACAACAGAACTGGTCTTCAGAATAACAGGGAAAATCGAAAACCGATTCAGTCTGGCAAGGGCAGAATAGCAATGTCTGTCTGTCTGTCTGTCTGTTTTTACTTGTGCTTTGATTATAGTCATTATCCAGGAACTTTTGCTTTCCTTCTGCCAGGCCCAGACTCTGAGTGTGTTTGTGTGTGTGTGTACAAGTGGGGGAGCAGTTTGAGTGTGCTATTTGTGGCTCAGAGTTGGATCCGAACAATGTATAAATGGTCTGACCACACCCACTTTGGCTGGCTCCTGTGAAGGTTATAAATCCAGCTGTGCACAGCTGTGGGAAGCCGCCTGAGCACCCACATTCGCCATTACAAGATGGCGCCTACATTCGGCAGAGGACAAGTTGTAAACAGGCTAGTGCGCATGCACCTGGTAATTTTCCACCTCAGAGTCTCAGCCTCTCTCGTGGCGGCATCTGGCCTGGTGTGCGGGAGCCAATGGGGAAGCTCCATGTCCCAGGCAAGCGCTGTGACCTATATAAGGGACGGGTGTTCTATTGTTCAGGGTCTCCACTCGTGGCAAGCTTATGCTCTCCCTCTCAAGATGCATTAAAGCTTTACTGCAGAAGGATCCTATGTGTGCCGCGTCGTTCTTGCTGGCGAGACGGTAGCTTGGGACACACAGCACCAGAGATTAGATTGAATCTAGGGGTGGTGGTGGTGGCCATGGTTTAAATCAAAATGTTTGGGGCTAGCAAAATGGCTTAGTTGTTAAGAGTACACACTATTCTTTCTTTTTCTTTTTCTTTCTTTCTTTCTTTTTTTTTTTTTGAGACAGGGTTTCTCTGTATAGCCCTGGCTGTCCTGGAACTCACTCTGTAGACCAGGCTAGCCTCGAACTCAGAAATCCGCCTGCCTCTGCCTCCCGAGTACTGGGATTAAAGACGTGCGCCACCACTGCCCGGCAGTACATACTATTCTTGAAGAACCCGAGTTCAGGTCTAAGCATCCAGGTCAGGTAGCTCACAACTACCTGTAACTCTAGCTCTAGGGAACCAATGCTGTCTTCTGGCCTCTCTGGGCCACACACACACACACACACACACACACACACACACACAAATCCTTTAATCAGGGTATCTTAAAAGGCTTCCTTCTTTCTCCGTCTGTGGCTCCTAATCCTGTCTGAGTTTAGGCCTGCATGCTGTTCTGGGACTCTGGCCAGCATAGCTCCACATTGGCCAGGCTGTCTCTGATGTTTAGGCTCTGCATCACCCCACTGGCATGCACACTCTGTGCTCTGAAATGCTCTGTCCTGTTCAGTCCCAGCTTTGGCTTTGGTTCACACCCTCCTTTGTAGAGCCTCTATCTGTTTTACTAATTATGTCCCACTTCCCCCATCAGTCTCAAGTCTAAGCAGTGGGACTTGATTCATTTCTAAGCAAATGCTTTTTCACGAGGGCCAGGGCTATTGTCACTGATGAAAGGCGAGTACACATATACTCATAAGACACCTTCCAACTATATGGGAGATGAACTGCCACTGTTTGAACACCAATTTCCTGATTCAAAAGTTCAGGGTGAGCCAGGCAGTGGTGGCGCACGCCTTTAATCCCAGCACTTGGGAGGCAGAGGCAGGTGGATTTCTGAGTTCAAGGCCAGCCTGGTCTACAGAGTGAGTTCCAGAACAGCCAGAGCTACACAGAGAAACCCTGTCTCGAAAAACAAAACAAAAACAAAAAACAAACAAACAAACAAAAAAATTCAGAGTGAGCTGGGACTGTAGCTACGTAGTGCACGTGTGGGTTCAATCACCAGCACCCCTCAAAAGACTTAGGTAACCCAGTTGTCTGAACAAGCAGGATGACTCTGAAGTGGACAGCTCAATTAAACTGCTTTACAAGATATGAGCATTTTCATCATCAAGAGTGGCAGCCATGATGAAGGAGAGTCACCAGCCATCCAGGCTACTCTTGTGTACACTGTATGCTATCTTGGGAACCTACCACAAACTAAAGAGAAAGTTTAGGGATCCTGAGTGACAG
Organism: Rhynchomys soricoides; assembly: GCA_019843965.1. Classification (NCBI taxonomy): domain Eukaryota; kingdom Metazoa; phylum Chordata; class Mammalia; order Rodentia; family Muridae; genus Rhynchomys; species Rhynchomys soricoides. The sequence goes on from JADRCH010000134.1 coordinate 2,475,541, forward strand.
GCGCTTCCACTTTAAGGTTTTAGTAAGGCCCGTTGACTATTTCTTTTAGGAGTTCATACTGTCAAGACACCAAGTAATTTTAGTTCTTGGATTCTGTTATGGGTTTGGTTTTTTTTTTTTTTTTTTTGAGGTGTGTTCAGAGTGGATACTGTAGCATGACTCAGCCCAGTGTGGCTCAGACTTTGCAGCATGCCAGAATGAGGTGGGAAGTCTCTATATCCATACTATACCCAACCAATTAAATTAAAATTAAATTAAAAAGTCTCACACATGAGGTGATCAAAAGCCACTGGTCTAGTAATTCCACTTAGCCCATAAAATCCTCTACAAAGACAATCTGAATGATTACTAACTATATCCCAAATAATAACAATTTAGAATGAACATCTCAAGAAAGCACAATGAAGAACTTCTTGTTCTAGATTTCAGTAGCAATTGATAATAATTTCTTTTTATCATCTGAGTTTTCTTTGTTCTTTTAAGAAAAGCTCTGAGCTCTCTCTCATTCTTCATCCTAGTGTTGAAAACTCCTGGGCCTTTTTTGAGATAGTGGCAAAGGTACAGGCAAGCTCCACCTTGGGAGCAGAGGTCAGATGTGAGAAGCACAAACAGAATTTAGAGGAAAGGAGTTGAAGGGAGCAGGAAAAGGCAATAATAGATACAAAAACTCAAGAGCCAAGAAGCAGATCAGAAACTCTTTTAAAAAGTGCACAAAAGCAATTTAGTAATTTAAAAAGTCCTGCAATTAGAGTTTAACTATCCATGCTGTCACCCAGTTCTTTGATGTTCTAGAGAACCCAAGCAAAGCACATTCATTTAAACGAACACCACTGGGCTGGCTCGATGGCTCAGAGGGGAAAGGTCCTATGCCTCCAAACTTGACTACCTGGGTTCAATCCTTGGGTCCCACACAGTGGAAGATCAGAACTGACTCTTGAATGTTGTCCTTTGAGCTCCACATGTGTGCAAGTGTAAGAGTAAGTAAATAAATGTAATCAAAATCAAAATCAAAATAATTCTCTCTCTCTGACACACACACACACACACACACACACACACACACACACACACACACTGCAACCACCACCAAAACCCTCCACAGAAACCCAAACTAATACTAAAATAGCATCATCTAAATTGGACAGAAACTGGCTGGGTGTTGCAGACTTCCAGTAACTGGAGCCCGACTTGCACACAATCTGAGACAAATCCAGAATTTCCATTGCCCATTACTTCTTGGGATATTCTTTGTAATTCTGTGGACTGGCATGGGTTTCTAGATGAAAAAGTGAGATTTCTACAAAAAGCATTATTGACAGCAACAGTTTGAAGGCCTGTTCCTCTCACCCACCTGCTTGGTACTTCTAATTTGTTGTCTATTCCTGTTGTGTCTATCTCTGTACTTCTGATTTGCAAACTAACATACTTCTTCATAACCTTGTGGCTTTGCTTTCTCTATTGATCCCCCATTGAGAAAGACAAAGATCTTAGCAGTCTCTTAATTTTCTTATTTTTTGGTTTTTCGAGACAGGGTTTCTCTGTGTAACCCTGGCTGTGCTGGAACTCACTCTGTAGACCAGGCTGGTCTCAAACTCAGAAATCTACCTGTCTCTGCCTCCCAAGTGCTGGGATTAAAGGCGTGCACCACCACTGCCTGGCATCTTAATTTTCTCTTTGACACTCTCCCAATATAATTTCATAATTTCTAGTGAGATCAATATTCAAATTTTATCTTTATAGGACTATTTAGTTATCTTACAGCTAGCCAAGAAATAATCTGTGGTTCTATTTACTCTTCTTTGAATATTTTATTTTTCTTGGAGTTAATGGTTATTAGGGATGATTCCCCTTTTCCTACTAAAACTAACTCAACTTCAGTTTATATTTAATCCAAACTTTCACAGAGCTGTAAAAGTCTTCCTGGTAACATCTAGAACATTCTCCATTCAACTCAGAAGTTTCACTTGCTCCCCTAGTGTTTCCCTCCACAGTCCTCAGATCAGCTGTGTACTTGTTATATAGGTCTTGGGACTTGATATCTTCATTAAAAATCTCTTTTCTTATCTCCCATGTTGGATCTTTAATTTGTTTATTTAGTCTTTAAAAAATTATGTATATGAGTGTTTTGCTTATGTATGTATGTGCATCATGGGTGTGCCTTCTGCCTGTAGAGTTCAGAAGAGGATGTTGGATTTCCTGGAAGTGGAATTAAAATATGGCTTAAGCCACCAAGTAGGTGCCAGGAACAGAACTTGGGTCTTCTGAAAGAGCACCAAGTGCTCTTAATCACTGAGCCATTTTTGTTTTTTAGCCCCAAAGTTGGATCTTTGCTGTGGAACATCACAGCTTTATTTCAATGAACTCTTTAGGTGAAATGTATCTTTCAGTCTGCTTTACAGGAAGGCTGCATATATTTTTGTGATCTTGCATATTGGGGGTTTGAAAAGAAGAGAAGGTGGGGGTGGAAGCTGGGCTAAGGTGGTGTACCTGGGGCTTAGGGAGCTGGAGCTGGGAAAGGCAAGAGAAGGCTGGACTATACAGAGGACCCCTGATCAGTGGTAGAAAGACAGAGTCAGGAAGAACTTCAAGATGACAACAGCAGAACATGAACTAAACATACGGTCCTTCTGGCTGTGGCACCATATGTGAGTGCCCATTATAACCACATAAGAAGCTGGCCATGGTGGAAACCAAAAACACTAATATATGAAGTCTTACTCTCCAAATGACTCTATCCTTTGAGAAGAAAATGAAGAGACTTTTAACTTATTCCACACAGTGAAATAAATTCCAGATGGCTTAAGGGTTTAAGCATAAAACAAATGGGAAAAACAACACAGGAGCAGAACTTCAGCCACGTGTATTACCCGTTACTGAGGAAAATCATCTTAACCAAGACAGTGGGCAGTGGCTAGAAGGAAGGGATGCTATGCTTGCCTGCATAAACTGTACATTACACAGAACGTGTCTCATTAATGAGTCCAAGAGAGGATATTAGACTGGGGAAAGCAAACAAAACTGATATAGTGTTTGTGTTGGAATAGTTTAAATACCTCTACAAATGAATACAATAACTTTTGGAGACTTCCATATTCTACATTTAACAGTGGATAGAACATTCAGACGGTAAGACAGTGGTAAATTTGAGCAACTTTACAGACCAAATGGATTTAATAAACTTATGTGGAATATACAGAATAGTCCACATAAAATCAACAGAATGGGGGTCAATAAGATGGCTCAGTGGATAAAGACATTTGCCTCCAAGCTGGATGACCTGAGTTTAATCCCCCAGGGTCCACATAATAGAAAGAGAGAGCTAACTCCTTGACTTTTGTAGGTTGTCTTCTGACTTAGACACACACACACACACACACACACACACACACTAAAATCAGCAGAATGTAATTTTTCTCAAGTCTACACAGAACATTCTCTAAGTTAGCTCATATGCCAAGCTACAAAATGAATCTTGATAAATTTAAGAAGACTTGAATCTTATGAATATTTTTGACCAAATTGATATGAAACTCAAAACCACTAAAAAAGTGGATAAGATTGGAAAATGAGCAAATATGTGAAAAATCAAATAATATACTCCTGAACATCCAATGGGGCAAGAGAAAAAAATCAGAAAATCAGAGAACACATAAATGTGGAAACACAATGCACCAAATCTTACAAGGCATAGTAAATCAGTTCTAAGAGGGGCACTCAGGACATGGAATCTACACACTTTGTGAATTCAAGGCTGGCTTGGCCTTCATAGAGAGTTTCAGGTCAGTCAGAGTGACAAAAAAGAAAATGAAAAAGAAGTTCTAAGGAGGGAAATTTAACAAAAACCTACATTAAAAAGATTTATACTAGGAAAGGAAGAACAAATCAGCCTAGCAGATGGGAAGAAAAAGGAAGACTGGAGTCAAATAAACAAAATACAGGATAGAAGAAATAATAGAGATGCCAGTTGAAATGAAGAATTGTGCTTTGGAAAGAAAAACCAAAGAGACAAGCAGCTAGACCAAGAATAAAGGCAGAAGATACAAATAAAATTGTGAACACATACACATAAGGAGGCATGAAAAATTCCAGTGGTAGTGCAGAAATATAAAGGATCATAAAGGAATTCTGGGGGCTGGAGAAATAACTCATCAGTTAAGGGCACTGGCTTCTGTTCCAGAGGACTTAAGTTCAGTTCCCAGCAACCACACGGAGGTTCACACTGTCTGTAATTCTACTTGCAGGAGATCTGATGACCTCTTCTGGCTTCTATGGGTATGCACATGGTACATAAACATGCATGCATAACACCAATTCACATTAATATAACAACAACAGCAACAGCAACAACAACAACAGCAACAACAACATATTCTGTAGCCAGGTGGATGGCACACATACATCTGCAATGCCAGTATTTAGGAAGCTGAGGCAGGAGAATTGCAAGTTTGGGATCAGCCTGGGTCGCATAGTTCTATTGTGTGTTAAAAACAAACAATATACAAACACACAATCACAAAAAGTCTTGTGAATAATGTATGCCAAAAATTGGATAACCTAGAAGAAGTTCTAAATTTCTAAACATGCCTCCTGCCAAGACTCAGTCATGAAGAAACAGCAAAGTAGAACAGGCTGATAGAGTAGGGAGATCAGTTTGTTAATAAAAACCTTCCAGCAGGAGACAGTCCAGCGACAGATGGCTTTATTGGGGAATTCTACCAATGCCTAAAGAGAAATCAACGTTAGTCTTTTTTCTGTTTCAAAATATTGAGGAGCACTTCCAAACTCATTCCACTAGACAAGTATTGCCCAGGCACCAAAACCAAACAAGGTGCTAACAACAACAACAACAACAACAACAACAACAACAACAACCCACAAAAACAAAACAAAAAACCCTCCAAACCCAAAAAACACCAGGCCAATATCCCTAGTAAACATAGATGCAAAATATCTTGGAATTTGCTATCACAAGCAAGTAGGATTTTCCCTGGTGGGGTTTTTGAATGAGGAATGTCCCCTATGGGCTCGTGTATTTGAACACTTGGTCCCTAGTTGGTGGTACTGTTTAGGGGAGAGTATGGAACCTTGAGGAGGTGTAGCATTTTCTGCTCCTGTTGCCATGCCTCTCACTGTTATGATGGACTCTCATCCCTCTGGAACCATAAGCCCAGCTGCGAAACCTCAAGGTGACCCTAGCAATCCCCTTCTTCTAGTTAGGCTCCACCTCATGGCCTGACTGCAGCTGCAGATCAAGTGTTCAAACGTGTGAGCCTATGGGGGACAATTCATGTTTAAATTACAACTCATGAAATAGAATAACTAGCTGGGGCCAGGGATGGATGCTGGACTCACAGTATTAACCTTCTGCACTTACATCAGCAAGGCCATAAGTAAAGTGTCAGTATTAAGTAGCTCCATAGATTTAATGCCATTCTATTTAAGATAGATAGTACTCTACTTTTGTTTCACAGAGAAGGAACCCAAGGATTAGTTATCTAGCTAGTCAAAAGCCAATCAGTGTGGGGCAGTGATCTGGCAGGCAGTCTGGCACACCGGTTGAACACAGGCAAACTCTGGGAGACCCCAAGAAGTAATTTGCAAGGGACCTGGAACGTTTTGCCAAGGTTCCAGGAAGCTTTTTGGCTCCAGCCACGGTCACATATCATGCCCCAGTAGAGGCGTGGCCACACCCCAGGCAGAGGCATAGCCACACAGCCCCAAGCCATCCCCATGTTAGTGAGACACCTAGAGGCTTAGCCACACCCCTTCCCAGTTATTATATCTTCCCCGCTTCTCTGAGAGAAGCAGGAGGTACAGTTCCATTCTGGCCACTTTCCACATGATGAAAATAAACGTCTTAGAATTATGGACTGTCTCTTCATTTGGACCCACCATGGGAAGCAAGGGATCTGGCCCTCGATTAATGAGCCGCAGCTAATCTCTCACCATGGGAACCCCAGCACTCCTAGACAGTACCCATTCACCCAAGCCTAAGCAGTTAGCCCCGAGCCCAAAGCAGCTGAGACTCGGTCCTGGCATCGAGAACCCTGGCTGTGCTCTGGCTAACCCGTCTGTGGCACCCTGCAGCAACTGCAGTGCCCCGGGCTAGAGTACTGGCCGGGCCGCAGAGGCTTCCCACAGCCCCCCAATCTGCCTTTCGGACTGTGTGGGAAGATGCTTGGGACAGGCACGCAGGGTTTCTTTCCACAGTGCCAGGATTGTTCCCAGCAAATCAGTGAGTCAACGGCAGATTCTGGAATCAAATTTATATTTGTCTAGCTCCAAAACAGAGATATTTAACTATACTTTCTTTTTCTTTTTCTTTCTTTTCTTTTTTTTCTTTTCTCTCCTTCCTTCCATTTCCTTCCTTCCTTCCTTCCATTTCCTTCCTTCCTTCCTTCCTTTCTTTCTTCCTTCCTTTCTTTCTTCCTTCCTTCCTTCCTTCCTTTCTTTCTTTCTTTCTTTCTTTCTTTCTTTCTTTCTTTCTTTCTT
>JADRCH010000134.1:2482042-2510662 GCA_019843965.1 Rhynchomys soricoides
TTTCTTTCTTTCTTTCTTTCTTTCTTTCTTTCTTTCTTTCTTTCTTTGAGACAAGGTCTTACTATGTAGCTCTAACTAGTTGCAAACTCTCAGAGATCCATCTGCCTCTGTCTTCTGAATGCTGGGATTGAAGGCGTGCACTACCATGCTTAGACTTATATGGTTAAATTAACTACTGTTAAAACTTATAGCTAGTCCACTTAGGAGGTTTTTGTGTCTATCTGGCTTTGAAATCACCAAAGGTCTCCTGACACTGTGTACACTGGCTCAGAAGCTAGCATAGGCTGGGGCCAGCAGAAGTGAGCACCAGTGAAGATGTATGTGGCTTGTGAGAGATGCATCATTGCAAGGCAGCTCTTGGAAGATGCATGGGGAATGTGGGAACTCAATAGACTGAGGCCTGACCTCAATGCTTTTCCTCAGATTCCCTTTCTCCCTCTGTAGTAGGATATGTGATTCTCAGGAGAGTGTTAACCTTATTGAAGCTGGAACAAGCTACAGCTCACCTCATATTCACTGCAAAGTGAAGGCAGCTAGCATCTTAGCCTTCAGATATTTGAGAAAAATATAATTTTCACAAATATGCTGACAAAAGTAAAGTTATAGTGCATGCTAATTATATCTTGTGCCATTGCAGATCACCCCAACATTTAGCTGCGTACAAAGACAAGCATTTATTATTATGCAATTCTTTTGGTAGAATATTTATCTTATTTTTATTTATGTGCATGCTTGTGTGTATGCATATGTGAGCATAGGCACCTGTAGAGGCCAGTAGAGGGCGTTAGATCCCTTGGAGCTGGAGTTATTGGGGGGGGGGGGTAAAGTTGCCAGATATGGGTGCTAGAAACCAAACTCTGTTGCTCTGCAAGTGCACCAAGCACCTTAACTCCTGAGCCATCTCCAGGCTTCCGATCATGCCATTTTTAAGAGTGGGGAATTCAGAAGACATGGTTCAGGTCCAGGCTCTTTTGTGAGGTTGCAGTCATGGTTGTGGCAATGGCTGTGCTGTCATCTGCACAGACAGACTGAATCTGCTTCCAGAAAGGTTCACATGACACAAGACAGGACTCAAAACATTTTTGACTTAGTCTCAGAAGTTGTCCACCACCATACCAGTCATATTCTTTTTATTGGAAGTAAATCTCTAGGTACAAAAATAAAAGAATCTATACATCCTGAGTGACGGTGTACCAGAAAACGTAGGGTGTAATTTTGGTACCAATACAATATTGATAAAGGCCTGGGAGAAAAAAAATTACCTGGCTAAATGTAGCAGAGATTTGGAGTGTAAAAGCCCCCTCCCCTCCCCCCCAGAGTGGCTGCTGGTTCTAGGAGACCTACCTGTGCTCTGAACACAGGGTAGAGTATGCTTGAGCTGATGACTGCTACCATTCATGTGACAAAGACATTTCTTTTTCTCTTTTTCTGGGTTAAAAAGAAATCTCATTCTGTGCCATCCAGGCTGTTTATGGATCGTTCTATCTGTGCACCCATTCATATGGGACCCAGGGCACGATAACAGCTATTCAAACTGTGAAATGTTAATTAGATGGGAAAATGTACACACCAGCTATCTCCATTTCAACCTCGAGATCTGGCTGAGATACATAATTTGCTTCAATGTCATCTGTGTTGGGGTTTTGAAAGGGTGGCAATATATCATCATGTTAGACAAAGGGCGTAGGAGGAAAGGAGAAGCAACTTGGGTTCCGGGATATTAATAAGTGCAAATATTTGCTTTTCTATGGAAGTACTAAGGCTCGTTCTCATTTCTTGTTTCTCAAGCCCAAAGTTATTTGCTTTTTATTCCTGACATTGAAGTCTAATGTTAGCTCATCTTCTGCCTCTGGAATACAGCTTTGCCATGGGCAGATGGAGCAAACATTGGTGGTAGACTAATTCCCCAGGGATGTGGCTGTATCTGAGGGTATTTAGTGAAGAGATGTGCTTGATACTTATGGAGTGGAATATTAAATACATGTCGAGAGATTGCTTCTAATTGCTCCCCTTCACCTCTGCTCTTTTCCTTGTCTTCTTTCTTTCTGCCTCTCCATGGTAAAAGAACTGGCCCTACTGAGTAGACAGGTGCCTAGGAGTCACTGGCCCTTTCTGTGCCTTACATGGCACTTTGGCCCCCAAGATGTACTGTGCTAAGCCGTGTCCGTGGAGTGCCCCTCTCACAGCCTTCATGTTAACTATGGCAACACTAAGCATATTGATTACTTTTCTTGTTGTAGTAACCAAATACCTGACAAAGAGTAACTGGTAGGAGGAAGGACTTATTTGACTCACGATTTGAGGTGTGTGATGGTTTGTATATGCTTAGCCCAGGGAGAGGCACTATTAGGAGGTGTGGCTTTGTTGGAGTAGGTGTGTCACTGTGGGTGTGATCTTTAAGACCCTCATCCTCACTGCCTGGAAGCCAGTATTTTGCTAGCAGCCTTCAGATAAAGGTATAGAACTCTCAGCTTCTCCTGCACCATGCCTGCCTGAGTGCTGCCACGCTCCTGCCTTGATGATAATGGACTGAACCTCTGAACCTGTAAAGAGCCTTGATTAAATGTTGTCCTTATAAGAGTTACCTTGGTCATGGTGTCTGTTCATAGCACTAAAACCCTAACTAAGACAAGGGGATACAGTCCATCATGGAGGGGAAGACATGGAGGCAGGCAGCTCCTTGGTGGCAGAAGAGTGTGGCTGGGGCTCTTCATCCCCTTACGTCTTGGAGGAACAGGAAGCAGGAAGTGGGGCAGGAGGTAGAACTGGGTTATAAAACCTCAAGACCTGCCTCCACTGACCCACTTCTTCCAGTAGGGCTCAACCTGCTTTAGGGCTCATGACCTTTCAGAATACGGTCACCAGGTGACACATATCCCAGGGGACATTTCATATTCCAAACACACCACTAAGAAGTCAGAACAGCTTCCCAAGTAAGGGAAGTGATGCCAAGGGGACTTCCCTGAGCTTCTGTTGTCTTACAATGATCACGATGCTTTCAGATGGCCAGAATCTGCATACTCTGTAGAGATTCCTCCCCAGTCGTTAGGGAAAGGTTGGGTTTCAAGTACTTACTTTGCTAGGTCATAAATGCCAGATACTTGCCTGCATCTGCCTCCTGAGTGTTTGTTTGCATTAAAGGTGTATGTCACCACATCTGTCAAGGACTATTATTTTTTAAAAAAGATTGATGAATTTATTGATGAATTCAGGCTTTCATTCTTGGTAGTATAGTTTTAATTAATTATTATCATTTTAAAAGATTCATACAATATGTTTTGATCATATTCTTTCCTCTCCCTGAATCCTTCCAGATCCTGCCCCAATTCCAACCCACCCAACTTTTTTCCCTGCTCTTAAAAAACAAAACAAAACAAACTCAAACAATATAGAACAAACAAAAGATCTCCCTCTTCCCTTCTCCCTCTCCTTCCTCCCCAATACATAACCCCCCCCCATGGACTCTCTTTCATGTTGGCCAATGACCTCTGAACATGGGGCCTGCCTGCCTTGACCACCCAGTGACACGCCACTAGAACAAACTCACTTTTATCTCCCAGCAACTCTGAATTCCAGCCTGTCAGTTAGAGGTGGGACTTTGTGCTCAAGTCCCCTTCTCCAAGCAGGAACACAGTCTCATCTTAAATTTCTTTCTCTGGGTAGCCTCAGCCCTTCAAGCCAACTGTTGAATCTCTTGTTTCTCTTTTCATGTTTCTAATTTCTTAAAGCACTTCTTTGTTCTCCAAATGTCTTATTCTCTATTAATTAAAATTTTTTTATTTAGTTGTGTAACTTGCCCTCTCTCTCTCTCTCTCTCTCTCTCTCTCTCTCTCTCTCTCTCTCTGTGTGTGTGTGTGTGTGTGTGTTTGCTTGTATTTTTTATAGCATCTAATTCTTGCTTCATGGATAGAATATATTCTTTTATTTCTCTGAGCAAATTACATTTTTTTTTAGTGTTCATCTTGCTCTTGTTTTCTTTCAGACTACACCCCCCCCCCCACTTATTTTGGTCTCTGCCTTTCGTGTTGGAGACTTTCTCAAGATGTTTAGAAGTAGTTGTGGTGGTGGTGAACTAGAAAGCGTATATGTAACATTGTCAAATGGGGACATTTCAGCAACCAGCTTTGCTATCTGTTGGGACAAACCCCAATGTTGATTTTTAAAGTATCTTCTCATCAACTTGTCATATTTCCATGTCCGCTGATGTTCTGGAAGCCTAGGGCAGGAAGCAGGATGGAGTCCCAGCATTCTCTTAGCTCAGGATGGTGTTTTGGCCTCTAGCTGGCTCTGCCTTTCCTTGGTGCAGACATCCTTAATCTTCTCAGAGAACAGCCACCCCTGTCTTCCCTGAAGCACAGCTGGAGGAAAGGTTCTAGGGCTGTAACAGATTCTTAAATAATTTTCCAGCACTCTAGCCTGTTTTCTCTCCTTACCCCCAACCCAGAGGCTCCCTACCTGTGCCTTCCACTGGGTTCATTCTCAGCTTTAGAATCCGGCTTCCTCAGCTCTGCTGGGTTAGTAACCACTTAACCGACTGCTCACTAAGTCTACAGAAAGAATCCTGATCATCCTCCCTACCTCATCCCCATGGCTCATTTCTTCTGAGGCCTCAGTCCAGCCAAAGATCATTGCCCCCACCCCAACTCCCATTTCTGCCCTTTGTCCTACTGCTTGCTCTGAGGCATTCTCTTCAGAGGACTAGGGTAAGTATGTTTAATTCCTCAGTACTGGGACTGACAGTCAATCACAGCAGGCCAGTGACCAGATTAAAGTAAAGGTGACTAGGGACCTGACCAATGGTGACATCTCATAGGAGGTAGCATTGGTGCCAAATGCTGAACAGATTTGTGTTTCAGGTCTTAAATTCACAGTCATTCATGGCTGGGGAGATAGTTCAGAAGGTAAGACACAGCAAGTGTGAGGATCTGAGTTCAAATTCCTAGCACCCACATATATGTTGGGTGGGTGTGTCAGCTTGTCGGGAATCCCCATTGCAGAGTGAGCTGGCTGGCCAAGTAGATGAGTTGGAGCGTCTCTTATTCAATATATAAATGAGAGTGCTCAAAGAAGACATCCAATATCACATATGCACATACATATGCATGAATCCCACACTCATTAAGCATGAATATACATATGTGTGCACACCACACACACACACACTCATCACAAACTAATTCAAAGTCACACATTTTGTGATGAGCAGATTCCAGCAGGAGTGGTTTTAAATAGCAGGTTCCAGATTATGCCTGTGTTTAAATACTTGGTCCTCAGTTACCGACTGTAATTTCCTTAAATTCTATGAACTCCCACTTTTAAAATTTACAAGTAGGATCGGCAGGATGAATAAGTTTGAGAGTTCACATAAGGTAATCAGAGAACCCTAGCAAGGGATCTGCAGTCGGTGGCTCATCATATAAATTATGCTAGAACACATGGGCTTGAGTCTGTTACTTTATGGCGTCATGAACTCAGGCAAGTTACTTGGTTGTTCCCTCTGTACACTGTGGATAACACACATTGGGGATTAAATACCGCCACATGTAAAGAGAACCTAACATAATGCCTGGGACATAGATGACCATAAATATTTACTGAAAGAATGGCATGTGCTAGGGTACAAGCCCAAAGCCAGGCTGCCTGGTATAGACCTCACGCTTGCCACTCATAGCCAGACGTGGTCAGTAAGTTTCTTAATCTTCATGGCTTTGGTTTTGTGGTGGTTTCAATGAGGAATGTTCCTCTTAGGTTTGGGTATTTGAACGCTGGTTGGTGGTGCTGTTGGGAGGTGTGTGTTTAAGTGGGATAGCCTTGCTGGGAGGAAGTATGCTGTGGGCGGGCCTTGAGCGCTCACAGCCCTGTCCTACCTCCAGTTTGCGTACTCTGCTTTGTGCTTGCATTTGATGATGTGATATTTCAGCTGCCTGTTCCAGCTGACATGCTTGCTGTTTGCTGCATGCTCCCCTGACATAATGAACTCTTATCCTGCTGGAACCACAAGCCCAAATAAACCCTTCCTTCTGTAAGTTGCCTTTGGAGGTGCTGTTTTATCACAGCCACAGAAAGGTAACTAAAATGAGTTTCCTCATCTGTGAGATAGGCATCATACTAAGCAGCTGCTTTTCAGGGATGTTGTGAATTAACTAGCATGTAGTATCTTTAAGTATTAGTATGGTGGTGTGCTGGCTAGTTTTATGTCAGTTAGACACAAGCTAAAGTCATCTGAGAGGAGGGAACCTCAATTAAGAAAATGCCTCGATAAGATGAGGCTGCATGCAAACCTGTAGAGAATTTTCTTCTTTTTTTTTCCTACTTTATTTACCTTTCAAATGTTTTCCCCTTTCCAGATCTCCCCTTTGGAACCTCCCTATTCCCTCTCCTCTCCCCTGCCTCTATGGGGGCATTCCCCCACCCATCCACCCACCCACTCTCATCTTCCCTCCTTGGCATTCTCCTATACTGGGGGATCTAACACCCTCAGACCCAAGGGCCTCTCCTCCCCCTGATGGCTAACAAGACCCTCTTCTGCCGCATATGCAGCCAGCACCCTGGGTCACTCCATGTGTATTCTTTGGTTGGTGGATCAATCTCCAGGAGTATCAGGAGGTCAGACCAGTTGCCACTGTTGCTGCCTTTCTGGGGATGCAAACTCCCTCATCTCCTTCAGTCCCTTCTCCAAGTCCTCCATCTGGGACCTTCCACTCCGCCCTACTGTTTCTGTGATGTGACTCTTGGGTATTTCAAACTCTTGGGCTAATAACTACTTAACAGTGAGTACATACCATATTCATTCTTTTGTGACTGCGTTACCTCGCTCAGGATGATATTTTCAAGATCCATCCATTTGTCTGCAAATTTCATGAAGTCGTTGTTTTTAGTTGCTGAGTAGTATTCCATTGTGTAAATGTACCACATTTTCTGTACCCATTCCTCTGTTGAGGGACATCTGGGTTGATTCCAGCTTCTGGCTATTATAAATATGGCTGCTACGAACATAGTGGAACATGTGTCTTTATGACATGCTGAAACATCTTCTGGGTATATGCCCAGGAGTGGAATAGCTGGGTCCTCAGGTAATATTATGTTCATTTTTCTGAGGCTCTGCCAAACTGATTTCCAGAGTGGTTGTATCAACTTGCATTCCCACCAGCAATGGAGAAGTGTTCCTCTTTCTCCACATCCTCGCCAATATCTGCTGTCACCTGAGTCTTTGATCTTAGCCATTCTGACTGGTGTGAGGTGAAATCTCAGGGTTGTTTTGATTTGCATTTCCCTGATGACTAAGGATGTTGAACATTTCTTTAGGTGCTTCTCAGCCATTCGAGTTTCCTCAGTTGAGAATTCTCTGTTTAGCTCTTTCCCATTTTTTGATAGGGTTATTTGGATCTCTGGAGTCTAGCTTCTTGAGTTCTTTGTATACATTGGATATTAGCCCTCTATCGGATATAGGATTGGTAAAGATCTTAACCTAATCTGTAGGTTGTCGTTTTGTCCTATTGACAGTGTCCTTTGCCTTACAGAAGCTTTGTAATTTCATGAGGTCCCATCTGTCATTCTTGATCTTAGAGCACAAGCCATTGGTGTTCTGTTCAGGAACTTTCCCCCTGTGCCCATGTGTTTGAGACTTTTCCTCACTTTCTCTTCTATTAGATTCAGTGTATCTGGTTTTATGTGAAGATCCTTGATCCACTTGGACTTGAGCTTTGTACAGGGAGTTAGGAATGGATCAATTCGCAATCTTCTACATGTAGACCGCCAGTTGAACCAGCACCATTTATTGAGGATGCTGTCTTTTTTCCACTGTATGGTTTTAGCTCCTTTGTCAAAGATCAAGTGACCATAAGTGTGTGGGTTCAATTCTGGGTCTTCGATTCTATTCCATTGATCTACCTGCCTGTCACTGTACCAATACCATGCAGTTTTTATCACTACTGCTCTGTAGTACAGCTTGAAGTCAGGGAGGCTGATTCCCCCAGAAGTCCGTTTATTGTTGAGAATAGTTTTTGCTATCCTGGGTTTTTTGTTATTCCATATGAATTTGAGAATTGCTCTTTCTAAGTCTATGAAGAATTGAGTTGAAATTTTGATGGGGATAGCGTTGAATCTGTAGATTGCTTCCAGCACAATGGCCATTTTAACTATATTAATCCTGCCAATCCATGAGCATGGGAGATCTTTCCATCTTCTGAGGCCTTCTTCAATTTCTTTCTTCAGAGACTTGAAGTTTTTGTCATACAGATCTTTCACTTGTTTGGTTAGAGTAACACCAAGATATTTTATATTGCTTGTGACAGTTGTGAAGGGTGTCATTTCCCTAATTTCTTTCTCAGCCTGTTTATCCTTCGAGTATAGGAAGGCTACTGATTTGCTTGAGTTAATTTTGTATCCAGCCACTTTGCTGAAGTTGTTTATCAGCTGTAGCAGATCTCTGGTGAAGTTTTGCGGGTCACTTAAGTATACCATCATATCATCTGCAGATAGTGATATTTTGATTTCTTCCTTTCCAATTTGTATCCCTTTGATTTCCTTTTGTTGCCTGATTGCTCTAGCTAGAACTTCAAGTACTATACTGAATAGATAGGGAGAGAGAGGGCACCCTTGTCTAGTCCCTGATTTTAGTGGGATTGTTTCAAGTTTCTCTCCATTTAGTTTGATGTTGGCTACTGGTTTGCTGTATATTGCTTTTACTATGTTTAGGTATGCTCCTTGAATTACTGATCTTCCAAGACTTTTAACATGATGGGATGTTGAACTTTGTCAAATGCTTTTTCAGCATCTAACGAAATGACCATGTGGTTTTTTTTCTTTGAGTTTGTTTATGTAGTGGATTACATTGATGGATTTCCAGGTATTGAACCATCCCTGCATCCCTGGGATGAAGCCTACTTGATCATGGTGAATGATCTTGTGATGTGTTCTTGGATTCAGTTTGCAAGAATTTTATTGAGTATTTTTGCATCAATATTCATAAGGGAAATTGGTCTGAAGTTTTCTTTTATTGTTGGGTCTTTGTGGGGTTTTGGTATCAGTTTAACAGTGGCCTCATAGTGAATTGAGTGGTTTTTTTCCGTTTCTATTTTATGGAATAGCTTGAAGAGTATTGGTATTAGGTCTTCTTTGAAGGTCTGATAGAATTCTGCACTGAACCCATCTGGTCCTGGGCTTTTTTTGGTTGAGAGACTTTTAATGACTGCTTCTATTTCTTTAGGGGTTATGGGACTGTTTAGATGGTTTATCTGATCCTGATTTAACTTTGGTAATTGGTATCTGTCTAGAAACTTGTCCATTTCTTCCAGGTTTTCTAATTTTGTTGCATATAGGCTTTTGTAGTAGGATCTGATAATATTTTTAATTTCCTCAGAGTCTGTTGTTATATCTCCATTTTCATCTTAATTTTATTAATTTACACACTGTCTCTGTGCCTTCTGGTTAGTCTGGCTAAGGGTTTATCTATCTTGTTGATTTTCTCAAAGAACCAGCTCCTGGTTTTGTTGATTCTTTGTATAGTTCTTTTAGTTTCCACTTGGCTGATTTCAGCCCTTAATTTGATTATTTCCTGCCTTCTACTCCTCTTGGGTGTATTAGCTTCTTTTTGTTCTAGAACTTTCAGGTGTGCTGTTAGGCTGTTAGTATATGCTCTCTCCAATTTCTTTTTGGAGGCATTCAGAGCTATGAGTTTTCCTCTTAACACTGCTTTCATTGTGTCCCATAGGATTGGGTAAGTTGTACTTTCATTTTCATTAAATTCTAGGAAGTCTTTAATTTCCTTCTTTATTTCTTCCTTGACCAAGTTATCATTCAGCAGAGCATTGTTCAGCTTCCATGTATATGTGGGCTTTCTGTTGTTGTTTTTGCCATTGAAGACCAACCTTAATCCGTAGTGATCTGATAGGAGGTATGGGATTATTTCAATCTTCCTATATCTGTTGAGGTTTGTTTTGTGACCAATTATATGATCAGTTTTGGAGAAGGTACCATGAGGTGCTGAGAAGAAGGTATATTCTTTTGATGTAGGATGAAATGTTCTATAGATATCTGTTAAATCCATTTGATTCATAGCATTTGTTAGTAATAAGATAATAAGACATTATTTAATAATAAGAAATAATTTCCCTAATTATTTATAATTATAAGAAATTATAATATTCTTATATAATAATAAGAAATTCTTATTAATTATAATAATTATAATTCTTATAATAATAAGAAATTATTTCCCTAATTTCTTTCTCAGCCTGTTAGTTTCACTGTGTCTTTGTTCAGTTTATGTTTCCAAGATCTGTCCATTGTTGATAGTGGGGTGTTGAAGTTTCCCACTATTATTGTGTGAGGTGCAATATGTGCTTTGAGCTTTAGAAGAGTATCTTTTATGAATGTGGGAGCTCTTGCATTTGGGGCATAGATGTTCAGAATTGAGAGTTCTTCTTGGTAGATATTTCTTTTGATGAGTATGAAGGGTCCTTCTTTATCTTTTTTGATGACTTTTGGTTGAAAGTCAATTTTATTTGATATTAGAATGGCTACTCCAGCCTGTTTCTTGGGGCCATTTGCCTGGAAAAATTGTTTTCCAGCCCTTTACTCTGAGGTAGTGTTTGTCTTTAACATGGAGGTGCATTTTCTGGATGCAGCAAAAAGCTGGGTCCTGTTTATGGATCCAGTCTGTCAGTCTATGTCTCTTTATTGGGGAGTTGAGACCATTGATGTTAAGAGATATTAAAGAATAGTCATTGTTGTTTCCTGTTATTTTTGATGTTGTTTATGTGGCTATCTTCTTTTGAATTTGTTGAAAGATTACTTTCTTGCTTTTTCTTGAGTGTAGTTTTCCTCCTTGAGCTGATGTTTTCCCTGTATTATTCTTTGTAGGGCTGGGTTTGTGGAAACATACTGTACAAATTTGGATTTGTCATAGAATATTTTGGTTTCACCATCTATGATTATTGAGAGTTTTGCTGAGTATAGCAGCCTGGGCTGGCATTTGTGTTCTTTTAGAGTCTCTATGAGATCTGCCCAGGATCTTCTAGCTTTCATAGTCTCTGGTGAGAAGTCTGGTGTAATTCTGATAGGTCTTCCTTTATATGTTACTTGCCCTTTTTCCCTTACTGCTTTTAATATTCTTTCCTTGTTTTGTGTATTTTGTGTTTTGACTATAATGTGATGAGAAGGATTTCTTTTCTGGTCCAGTCTATTTGGAGTTCTGTAGGCTTTTTGTATATTTAAGTTCATCTCTTTTTTTAGGTTAGGGAAGTTTTCTTCTATAATTTTGTTGAAGATATTTACTGGTCCTTTAAGTTGGGAATCTTCACTCTCTTCTATACCTATTATCCTCAGGTTCTGTCTTCTCATTGTATCCTGGATATCCTGGGTGTTTTGAGTTAGGAGCTTTTTCCATTTTGTGTTTTCTTTGACTGTTGTGTCCATGTTTTCTATGGTATCTTCCGCACCTGAGATTCTCTCTTCCATCTCTTGTATTCTGTTGGTGATGCTTGCCTCTATGACTCCTGATTTCTTTCCTATGATCTCTAATTCCAGGGTTGTCTCCCTTTGTGATTTCTTTATTGTTTCTATTTCTGTTTTTAATTCCTGAATGGTTTTGTTCATTTGTTTGATTGTGTTTTCCTGTAATTCTTTAAGGGATTTCTGTGTGTTCTCTTTAAGGGTTTCCAGTTGTTTACCTGTGTTCTCTTGTATATCTTTAAGGGAGTTATATATTTCCTTCTTAAAGTCTTCTATCATCCTCTTGATAAGTGATTTTAAGTCTGAGTCTTCCTTTTCTGTTGTGTAGGGGTATCCAGGGCTGGCTGTGGTAGGAGATCTGGGTTCTGATGAAGCCAAGTAGTCTTGGTTTCTTTTCCTTGTGTTCTTGCCCTTGCCTTTCGCCATCTGGTTATTTCTGGTGTTAGCTGGTCTTTCTCTCTCTGACTGTGGCTTATCTTTCCTACAGGCCCAGGTGTCAGTGTTCCTTGGAGACCAGTTCTCTTTCCTGGCTGTTCCTCAGTCCCTGTGTCTGGAGTCCTCCTATTGCTGGCTTTTCCACACAAGTGGGCAGGCTGGTCGCTTTCTCCCTGCACTGGTTGGCAATGGAGGCCTGGTGGCCCAGGCAGAGGTCTTCCGCCACAGGTGGAAGCAGACAGCTTGTTACCTCCCGGCTGTTCCTCAGTCCCTGTGTCTGGAGCCCTCCTTCCGCTGGCTTTACGCACAAGTTGAGAATTTTCTTAATTAGTGGTTTATGGGGGAGGACCTAGCCCACTGTGGGTGGTGTCACCCCTGGGTTTTATAAGAAAGCAGATTGAGCAAGCAGTGGAGGCAAGTCAGTAAGCAGCACACCTCCATAGCCTTTACATCAGCTCCTGCCTCCAGATTCTTGCCCTGCTTGAGTTCCTGTCTTGATTTTCTTCAATGATGAACAGTAATATAGAACTGTAATCCAAGGAAATCCTTTTCTTCCCAAGTTACTTTGGTTATTGTGTTCAATCACTGACATAGTCTCCCTAATTAAGACAGAAATTGTTGTGACAATCTGACCCCTGTTTTTAGGAGGATTGTTTAAGGACTTTGGGACTTTGGACTAGAAAAGCCACTGAACATTCAAAACCTGGTGACCCATTCTGTAGGAGTTTGGAAGATAAGAATGTTGAGAGAAATGCAGACCATGAAGTCCTGGCTGTGAATAAAGTTCTGGAGGGTTGCTTGTGTCCCTTAAAAACTTCATCGGGTTGTTTTATATTTTGAGTTAGAGAAACATCTGTGGTCCTGGTCAGCTGAGCCAAAGAATCAGCCATGAGTAACAGGAACACCATTGAAACTGAAGCAAAACCTTTGCACTACTGTGACAATTGATGCTGGGTAGCTGGGTCTGAGAAATTAGCGCTGATGAAGAAGAAACCAGTGTCCTTGAGGTGAAATCATCTGGAAAGTGCTTCCTGAGAGTCAGCACTTAGAACCTCTGTTCCAGAACCCACCAAGATTGTACCTCATGCTGGCAGCTGAACTTGGTCATTGATAAACATAGTCTCCCAGGTGCTTCCTTCCAGCTTTGAAGGCATGAAGGGGTCATGGAGAACATCTTAGGCTTGTCACTATGTGGCATGGCTGGAGCCTCTGAAAAGAGCCCAGTAGAGGCTACTGGTGCAGCCCAAATGCAATAAGAGACCCTAGTATTTTTGAGATGCCAGAGATGACTACCAAGAACAGTAGCCAGCAGTTACCTAGCAAACAAGCTGTATGTGGGGCAGAGGGCAGGTTTGGAAGTGTCCAGAAGATTGTGAGTGGATCCAGACATTGGGCATTGAGTTATTTGCACTGTGGGAGTTTGGTTTTGGTTTTTTTCAGATTTGTAGTTCTTCCCTCTTAAAGTAATAAATTATTTTTAATTTCACAGGAGCTCAAAGTTAATAGACTTTAAATTTTAAAGAGATTGTGGAGTTTTACAAAGATGTTGAATTTTAAAGAGTTTGGATATTTTGAAGAGATTTTGTACTTTCAAGTGTTTGAATATTTAAGGACTGTGGGACTTTTAAACTTGGAGTATTTTATACTCTTCATATTAATGTGTGCTTTTGGGGATGAAAAAGAAAGGAAAGGCTGTAATGTAGCAGTAACGGTGATGTATTTGTGTGCCAAGTTGACAAGAGGACAGTTGTGATGGCTAGTTTTATGTCAACTCTACACAAGCTGGTCATCAGAGAGAAGGGAGCCTCTATTGAGAAAATGCCTCCATAAGATCAGGCTGTATACAAACCTGCAGAGTACTTTTTAAATTAGTGATTGATGGGGGAGGACTAAGCCCATGGTGGGTGGTGCCATCCCTGGGCTGGTGGTCCTGGGTTCCATAAGAAAGCAGGCTGAGCAAGCCATGTGGAGTAAGTAAGCAGCACTCCTCCATGGTCTTTGTTCCCATGCCTCCATGTCTCCAGGTTCCCGTTGGGGTTCCTGCTTTGACTTCTTTCAATGATGGGCTAGGAAGTGTAAGTGTAAGCCAAATAAACCCTTTCCTTCATAAGTTGCTTTGGTCATGGTGTTTCATCACAGCAGTGGTGACCTTAACTAAGACAAGAGGTTTAAATGAGAATGGCTCCTCTAGGCTCATATGTTTGAATACTTAGTCACTGGTTGGTGTAATTATTTAAGAAGGATTATAGGGCGTGACCTTGTGGGAGGAGGTGTGTCACTGGGGGTGAACTTTGAGGTTTTGAAAGATTTCATGCCATTTTCAGAGCACCCTCTATCACTTGTTTATGGTTGGAGACGTACACTCTCAGCTGTTTCTGCTGCCACACTTTTCTCTGCTCTCATAGACTAACCCTCTAGAACGTAAACCCCATTACATGCTTTCTGTGATAAGTTGCCTTGCTAATGGTATTTTACCAAAGCCATGGAAATGTAACTAATACACTTGGCTGTTATTATTGTACTGGGTTAGCTGTTTTTAATTGTTTTCTTCCTCAGTGCATTCCATCAACAAAGGAGCCTGTCCAAAATGTATATCACAGGCCATGTAGCTAGGATGCCTTGGAGACACAAATTGAATGCAGTGGTTCAACTTGAACCCTTAGGTAAAGTAGCTCAGTTTGTAGAATACTTGCCTAGCATTCATAAAGTCCTATTCAATCCCTATCTCCATACAAACCTGTGTGGAGGCTCATGCTTGTAATCTCAGCACTTGAGAATTGAGTCAGGAGAATCAGAAGTTCAAGGTCATCATTAGCCACAGTGAGTTCAAGGCCATGTTGGGCTACATGTGAACCTTTCTTAAGGGGGGAAAAAACTGGGTATGGTGATACATACCTTTACCCTTAAGCAGCACTTGGGGGGCTGAGTGGATCTCTGGCTGTCAGGCTAGTCAGGGCTACTTATTGAGACCCTGTCTCAAAACCAAAACCAAAACCAAAATGGAACCAAAAACCAACCCCCCCAAACCTCCCCAAACAATGACAATGACAACGACAACAACAACAACAGCAACAACATCAACAACAACAACAACTACCACCCCCCCAAACCCCTCTAATTCCTTTATAACTTACCACAGACCCCTCCATCCTTTATTGAATACCGGCTTATGCCAGAAGAGCTCTTCTGAGGCATGGAGAGGCTCACTGTCTGTCCTTTTTGTACTTCTGTCAAGGATGGTACTGGGAGATAGACTAGGAGACCTTGTTTCTCTCAGAGCAGGACCTGCTAAACCCTCCTGGTTACAGGTGAGGTACTCCAGGCTCATCTCTGGCTGAGGCTGGCAGGTCCTGGCTCTGACAGGTATGCTAGCTGAGCCCAGCCTGATGTCAAGCGATGATGGGAAGCTCCAAGCATCACTCAGTGGCTTGATAATTGGATATTTCTATAATGACAAATTACAGCTGTTTCTCTTGTCATCAGTGTGAAAACATTTCCGAGGCAGTGATTTCCCAAGGGGGCTGGCAGGGGGAGTGGTTGTTATCCAGTTAGCATTATGGAAATGTCTGGTACAAGGGATGTGAAGTGTGGCTGAGTGGAGCTGTGTTTCCGCACTGCTGGCCTCTGGGTACTCAGCTTCACCGTGGCAGGTAGAAAGGAGACAACCGGCAAAACATTAGCACTGTTAATTCTTTGAGATGGGTTTGGGGTTTTCCAATTTGTTAATTTTCTCCAATCTTGGACATTTCTTAATTTGACCAAGAGGTATTGTAGTAGTAAACAGCAATGGAAGGCTCAATCTTTGTTAGCTTGGAAAGTGCTTAGAATTCACAGTGAGAGTTGTCTTGGTGGTTTGTCTGGCTGTCAGCCTGTTTCCTGAGCTAGAGGCATAGAAAGGGCTTAGGGGGTTCTGAAATGTGTGTTCTGGACTTCAGCAAGCTAGTCATTTATAAATTCCAGTTCTCATTGGCAGAAATTCTGGGAGTTGGGCTGAAGCATACTTGTCTTAGTGCTTCAGGGGAACCAGAGGGGCTCAGACTATGGTGAGACAGTAGCATGCCATTTCACCGTGTGTGTGTGTGTGTGTGTGTGTGTGTGTGTGTGTGTGTGTACATTTCTTATGGTTTGTTGGCAATAAACAGTTGAGTGTTACTAAAATAGGGAGTGGCTATGGAAGACAGTAAATAGGTTGTAAGAAAATAGGGAGTGTCTAATGGGATTTTTAAAACATGCTGGTAGACAAGTGGAAAGGCCCACTGGAATGGTCTGAAATGGACAATCTGATCAGATTTGTGAGTTGTGGTGTCCCCTTTGCTGGTAGTGTGATAAGCGGATTAGAGAAGTTGAGGGTAGAGACGGGAAGACAAGGGAGCACTCAGGAGGGGAGCTGACACAATGGTCTGCAGCAGGAGTAGAGGGGTGTGTAGCTGGACATGAATAGAATAAGCAGGAAGGCAAGGTGATCGTTGGTTGGAGGTGGGAAAAAGCAGTATGCTAAAGTTGCTACCTGGGGTTGGAAAGCCAGAGGATTTTATTCAGAGTTCACATCGTAGTTTAGGTGTTATATTAGTTCCACCTCTGTGGCTGTGATAAAATACCATGACAAAAAGCAACTTAAAGAAGAAAGGGTTTATTTTGGCTTACCTTCCCAGGGGAAGAGAGCCCATCATGGTGCAGCAGACAGTATGATAACCAGGAGCAAGAAGCTGGGTGAGCATATTTTCATCCATACACAGGAAGCTGAGAGGGAAAACAGGAAGTGAGGAGAAGCTATAAATCCTCAAAGCTCATCCCAATGACATGCTACCTCTGGCCAGGTTCCATCTCCAAAGGTCCACTATTATCCTCTGAAAATAGTGCCACCGACTGGGGACCAAGTGTTCAGCTACATGAGCCTGTGGGGGAACATTTATCATACCACCACAAACATCAAAGGACCACCTCAAAAGGCTCATGCACTGAGGCTTAGTCCCCAGTTCAGTATTATGATGGGGTTACTGGGAAATGAGTAGGTAAATCTTCAGGGCTCTGACATCAGCCATGGAGTCACTCACTGATGGATTCATAATTGCATACGATGCCAACAGTGGGCTTGGGCTTGACCAGAAGTAGGTCCAAAAGATCAAGATCACAGGGACAAGTTATACCCTTCAAAGGCACACTCACAGATGAGGGCTAACCTGTTACAATGGTGTGTTTGTTTGTTTGTTTGTGTGTGTGTTTGTTTACATATCAATTCATAGGTGTTAGGTACTTTCCTGAGCCA
Source organism: Rhynchomys soricoides (assembly GCA_019843965.1). NCBI lineage: Eukaryota > Metazoa > Chordata > Mammalia > Rodentia > Muridae > Rhynchomys > Rhynchomys soricoides. The sequence goes on from JADRCH010000134.1 coordinate 2,499,198, forward strand.
ATTACACATTTTAACTCATTAACAATCCCAGGAAGTATGAGGACTAGCTCTATATTACCAATGAGAAACTGAGGCACAAACCTTTAGGAAATCTGCCAGCTGCTTCTACTTACATTTCAAATAAAGATTGAAGACAAAAATCAAACTCAGCCAAGGCTCTAGCTCATCACTGGTCAAAGTAAGATTTGGATCCGAGAAGTCTGACTTCGGGTCTGGCCATTAGCTTTGTTTTTTTGTTATGTCTGTACCACAATGTCCCAAGAAGAGTCCCTGGAGTTCAAGATCCACTTCCTGGGCACTGTCACCCCCCCTTGTCTGACCAGGGAACCTCATGACTTGGGGCTGGACACTGAGAACCATATTCCCATTTCTTTCCTTTCAAAAACTTGCTTTCTTAGTCTCAACTCTAGACTCGTTTTTCAGTGGCTCCACAGCCTCTTCCAAGGACAGAGACCCAGCGGAGCTTAAGGCCACATTCTTTTTTTTTCTGTGTCTATTTTTTTTCTTTCTTTTCTTTTTTTCTTTTTAAAATTTTTATTTATTTTCATACTTTATTTATATTTTAAATGTTTCCCCCTTTCCAGATCTCCCCTTTGGAACTTCCCCATTCCCTCCCCCCTCTTCCTGCCACTATGGGGGTATTCCCCCACCCACCCACCCATCCACTCTTATAGATCTGACTGTATGTACTACTATTTTCAATGACCCCCACCGTAGGACTCAGCACTAGGTGGGGCACTTGCCCAAGCCCATGCCGCATGGAAGTGGTTCTATTAGGATTCATGCTCAGATCTGCGTGGTTCCAACAGTCACTTAACCATTCTTTGTGACCTTCCTCCTTTCTCTCTAGAGGTCTGCACTAAATCCTCAAGACTCCAGGAACAAGTCTTATGGTAGTTAATAGCTTTGACAACTATGACCAAATATCCATGAGAAAGGCTTAAAGAGAACGACAATCTGTACTTTAGATTATGGTTGCAGAAATTTTAGTCCTTGCTTCTTGCCTCCATTGATTCTGGGCCTGTGGTGAAGCAAAGATCATGTAGATTGGAGTTTGAGGCAGAGGCTGCTCACCTTATGGAGGATGGGAAAGAAAGAACATGCCAGAGGGGAAGGGGAAGAAGGGTGAGAGAGAAAGGGGGGAGAGAGGGAAGAGGAGAAGGGAAAGAAGAAAGAGAAGAGTGGAGAGAGAGGAAGGGGGAGAGGAAAGAGAAGGAGATTGAGAATGTGTTTGGGACAAGCTACAGCTCCTGAGGGCCTACGTTCTCCAGTTAGGACTTGCCCTGCAGATGTGTCCAACTTTTTGACATTATATGACTGTGGTGGTTTGAACAGGAACGGCCCCTATAGACTTGTGTGCTTGAATGCTTGGCCCATTGGGAAAGGCACTGTTAGGAGGTGTGGCCTTGTTGGAAGAAGTGTGTCACTAGGGAGGTGGGCTTTGAGGTCATATATGCTCAAGCTACACCCAATGTGTCTCTAAGTCTCCTTCTGCTGCTTGCAGATCACGATGTAGAACTCTCAGCTTCTTCTTCAGCATCATGTCTGCCTGCATGCCACCGTGCTCCCCACCATGATGATAATGGACTAAAGCCCTGAAACTGTAAGCCATCCCCAGTTAAATGGTTTCCTTTATAAGAGTTGCCACAGTCATGGCAGCAATAAAACCCTAACTAAGAGAATGACCTTGTCAAATGCAAAGCTCATATGCAGAATAACACAGTTGATTTCAAAACACACACACACACACACACACACACACACACACACACACACACACGCTTGGGCTTCATTCATAGTTATTCTTGGCCAGCTGGGGACCAAGCACACAACACAGGAGAGACATGCTGTATTCAAATCATAATAAGCCCAGAGTCAATGACAGAGAATAAGACTAAGAGTCTTAAGGCTGGACCCCTGGCTAGAAACCCTCCTTGGGGTCACTCCCATTCACCCAGAACTTGTCCAAATGGTTGAGTTGAGCTGAAGCTCCTTGATGTTGGCTAATTCGCTATTAATTCCTTAGGAGCATTAGAACAAGCCTACCCTAATGAGATGCAGAAATCAATGGCCAGGAGAAAGACAAAGCAACTTGCTGAGCAGAGTGCAAAGGAGGAAGTGGGTTTTAAAAGGCTCTGTCTAACTCTTTGGAGCGCAGCTGGTATGTGGAGAGTAAATGACTGCTTGTATTGATTCATATTTTTCTCCAGATTGGAAAGAGGAGAGAGGTAATAAACTAAGGTGAGGGGCCTGGTTAGCCTTGTGATACTGAGGTAATTATTGTGCAGTTAGAAGCCTAGTGATTTTTTACTTTTCAGAGGCACAGAGTGCAATTGAGGGCTGGCATGGGTTTCCAAAAGATGGAAGTGAGCAATCAGGATCAATTAGTAGTAAATAGCATTAGCTTGAGGGGAAAATATCACCAGCAATCCAGAACACCGCTTAACACTGCTTTCTTTTCTATTTCCTTTGTGACCAGCAGGATAAAGGCTAGGCTAGAGAGAGTGGGAGCCCTGCTGAGGGAGAGGGCAGGCCACATATCCTCGGGCCTGCCTGCTCCAGGGCCACACTGCAAGCCTGAGTCTTGATTGCCAAGTTCAGTGCCACGATACATAGCAGCTGCTAAGGAGACAATGCTGCAGCAGCACCCAGCTGGAGGACGAGGAAGTGGGTATGCATGAGTATGCTGAACCTACTCCCTGGGCCCAAGTAAATGAAAGGTGCTGCAGGTGGGAGGTGGGAACCTTGCAGCCATTTAGAGAAGAACCTTAGAACACCCACAAGCCTAGCAAGCTCCCTGCCGTCTGTATGACCATCCTGGTTACCTCTCTGGCTTCATTTCCACTTGACATTGACTTTTACATTCTGCTGCAGGTAGGGCTGGCTTCTTTGACGTTTCCTGCCCAGTGTGTACCCTCTGTTTACAGCCTTTGCTAGATTTCCTTGGTCCTGTGGCCCCTTGTCCAGACTGTGCTATCATTTGAACTCTGCGACTTCACTATGCCTCTGAGTGCAGACTGTTTCTGCTCAAATCGCTCTATTTGTAGTGAAGCTGTCCCCATTCCAATTTCCTCTAATCCATAGCTCTTTCAAAAATGTATGTTATTTCTGTTCTCATGACATGCCTAGTGTGTCTACCGCTCATCTCCCCTCCTCTGGAAAGCCTACTCTGTGAGGGAGTCCTTCATTGAATGACGATGCCTCACAGACGAGAGCAGCGCTGGCTAGGTGGAAGGCTCTTGGTAAATGTTGGCTAAGTAAAGGACAAAGCTCAGACAATAAAGTGCTTGCTGAGCACATGCGGGCTTGGGTTTGATCCCCAGTGGTCACACAAAAAGCCAAGTATTGTGGTGCACACTTAGAATCCTAGCACTGGGGAGGCAAAGATGAATGAATCTCTAGGCAAGCCAAAATCTTGGGAGAGGGACCTGGCTCAGAATGCAAGGCAGTTAGTGCCTGAAAAGAAATGGCACTTGGGGTTTTTCTTTGCCCTCCAACAGACACACATAAATTCACATCTGTGTATAACACATGTACAGATGCATGTTCACATGCTCGCACACACACACACACACACACACACACACACACACACACACAGCCCAAAATCAAAATCAGCTGGTGACTGAGAGGCAGAGTTGGGCGAGATTTGCCCAGGGAACATCAGAGCCAAGATGGGATGACATGTCTGCAATTTTCAATTTATCTTCATTTTTTCCAACTTGACAGAGGGCAGAGAGAAGCTTCATCTGGATGTGCTCGACATGCCCAGGCTGTACCGACGCTTTCTCTAATTGTGTCAGCCAGTGACTTGTGAGTCCTTCCCCTTCATCATCCTTTCTGTACTTATGCTCACTGACCCCCTTGGTCTTCAGGGCTCAACTTTATTGCTCTTGTTGCTTCTGGGAGAGCCAACTTGATGGTCCAGAGGAGATCAGACTCTCTGATTGAAAGCCCTTGGCATGCCCTGAACTCAGTAGGCATGTGGCCATCACATGGCTCACTACCCACCTGTCTTCTCCACTCTGGTGGTTGCTGTCTGAGGCCACACAGTGCCTGCCTGGTTCTCTGCTGTTTTCCTGGGGCCTAGAATTGGAAATGACTTTCAAAGAATGTGTGACGAATGGGTAATGCTGTTTCTGATCAATAAAAGTGAAGGCAGATAGTATCTGGCTTGCTGAGAGAGCCGTATCTCACATTCAATAGCTTTGCACCACTCCTGGGAGGCAGAGTCCCTGCTCCTTCTGAGCAGGGCAGTAGTGAGAGGACAATCCGTGAGGTCAGGTCTCTCCTTTTACCTCTTTGGGGGTTCTGGAGATCAATCTCAGGCCATCTGGCTTCTATAGCAAGCAGCTTTCCTTGCTGAGCCACTTTGCTAACTCCTATTTCTAGAACTTTCTATCTTCCCAATGAGCAGGTCTACCCATGATACATACTAATTCTCTATCCCCCTTTTCACACTGGTGGTCACTACTGTGATGTTTATCTGAATCTTTGCTAGGCAACCCATCTAAGTAGTTTTAGATTATAATATCTGTATTTCTGCATCTGGCTTATTTGATGCAGTTAAATGTTTTTAAGGATCATTCACTCTGTGGCCTGGATCAGAATCTTTTTTCTTCCCAGTCCCTTATCTGTATAGACACCAGTTTGTTACTTATTTGCAGATGGACACTGGGCTGCCTCTACTTCGGCTATAATGATTTTGCTGCCATGAACAGTGGTGCACAAGTGTGTGTTTGAGTCCTCAGTTTCAGTTCTAACAAGCGTGCACATAGAAGGCTGGGTCATATGGAAGCCACAGTCAGATGCGTTTCCATGACGACTCTACATTTCCAGCAGCAAAGTACACACTGCCCAGCTTTTCTATATCACAGCTCACCCCCTCCTCCTCCTCCTCCTCCTCCTCCTCCTCCTCCTCCTCCTCCTCTTCCTCCTCCCTTTTACCCACCTTCATTTTCTTTTTTTCTTTCTTCTTTCTGAATAGCCTTGGCTAGCTTAGGGATAAAGGCTGGCCTCAAACTTGTGATTGTTTTGCCTCAGCCTCTTGTGTGCAAGGGATTGTAGGCATGTGCTATCGCACTGAATTTCCTTCTTCCTCCTCCTCCTCCTCCTCCTCTTCTTCTTCTTCCTCTTCCTCCTCCTCCTTTCTCTTTAATTTAATGTGTGTGTGTGTGTGTGTGTGTGTGTGCGCGTGTGTGCGTGCACGCGTGTGTGCTGCACACATTGTGAGAGCAGGCATGTGTGTATACCATTGAATGAATGTGGAGGACAGAGAACAACTCTACTGTGGCTGAGTCCTGGGAACCAAACTCAGGCCATCAATCCTGAACAGCAAATGCTTTTACCCACAGAGCTATCTCACCAGCCCTTTGTTTGTTTGTTTGTTTGTTTTTTAATGATAGCTGCTATCCTAAGAGTTAGTTATGAAGTATGAGGTATGATAGGCATATCACTAGTGACTAATAATGTTGGGCAACTTTTCATGCTCTTATTGGCTGGCCATGTACCCGTCTTCTTTGGCAACACATCTGAATTGCCTGCTCTAGTTCCCCTAGTGCAGGGTTGAAATGGAGGCAAATGCCCTGATATCTGCCTTCTCCCTGTTAGGGGAAGCTGGGTCTGTGAAAAGCTTGGCCAAAAGACAGATCTGGGTTGGTATCTTCAGGGTCAGAGCTGAAAAGTAACTAAGTGCCTCAGGGTCTTCAGGATGTACCTACCCTCATTATGGTTCATAAGAGATGGGAGGTTCTGGTACCAGAGTCCTTACATAGGGAAGTCCCCAGAGCTGGAATTTAGGGGGTTGGGTAGGGACAAGTGGATGACAGGGGTGACATTAGAGAGGAAATAGGTGAGGGATAAGAAAGGCCACAGCAGCCTTTGTGGGCTGGAGAGTCTGCATCACTGAGAACAGGCTAAGCCTCTGCTCTGCCATCACCAGCCAGGCCAGGAGGCTCCAGCTGTCAGACTCTCTGTAGCTCTGAGTTTCTCAGAACCTGGACCATCAGCTTGTTCTTCCACTTGTATTCCTTGGCACTAGTTGTTCTTACAGTGCTTATGGGTGTTGATGTGTGTACTTGTGTGCACATGTGTGCCCATGTCTGTGAGTGATCTGAGACTGGAAGGAGATATGAAAGAATACTGTTGATGGGGTGACTTGCGTCTACCTGATAAGGAGCTGACATTTCTGAGAAGCCTCTGACTTTGGCTTCATAGCACAAAGGAGAGAGCACAGGGCTAGGGATCAAGCCATGTAGGAAGGACTTCTGTCTATCAGTTACCTGTAAGGAGAGGGTGACCCTCTAGAGCAGGGAGGAGCTCTCCCTTTTCTCCTAGGGAAGCAGGAACAAGGGCGTGTTTCCTGAGCATACCTGCCTAGCATGATAGTGGTCACTGTAAATGTTGAATATCTCAGTCTCCCTTCAAGGTATCAAATCATCAAGGTATCCCTTTAAGGTATTATTTAGGAAACTGTGAAAACAGCAAAGGGGCTGGCTGGTAAGATGGCCCAGTGGGTAGAGGTACTTGTCACTGAGCCTGACGATCTGCGTTTGATCCCTGGGGCTCACATGGTGAAGGGATGGACTCAAGTGATTGTCTTCTGACTCCCACAGGGGTACATAGCATGTGCACACACACATTTACTAAGTAACCAAACATCTAAGTGTACTAATGACTGAAAAGTTAGTATTATGGCTTGAGTGGGAAATGCTCCCGTGTTTGATTACCCACTCTCCAGCTGGTGCTGCTGTTTTAGGAAGGTTGTGGAATTTTAGGAGGTGGGGTTGGCTGGTCACTGGGCACAGGCTTTTAGGAGTTATGGCCTGGCCTGCCTTCTAGTCCTGCTCTAGACTCCCTCACCAGTTTCCTGGTGAAGATCTGCTGCCATGAACCCCACCATAGACCCACCTACTCCCCAGACCATGCCTTCTTTGCCACGATGAGTCAAAATCTAACTCTGAGTCAAAAATAAACCACTACTCCTGTAGGTCAGATGTTTTGTCTCAGAGCCTAGAAGAACAACAGTTAGCTCAGAAGCTAACTTCTTGTGTTGCATTATTGCTTAACATATTGCTTAACAGTCATAATGCGAAGCACCGTGTAAGGAGGGGCTGTGTGCTCATCAACCTGGCTCCCCAGGGTGACATTGACCTCCTTAGTCAAAAGTTATTTAAACATCATCCAGATCCCCAGTCACCTACTTTGTCTTGATTGTGCATATTCTGCAGGACCATCTCTGCTTCTGTCTTAGCCCAGGGCTTGGTCACACCAGGGACCTTGTTTAGAATGGACACACTCTTTGCCCAAAGCCCTTATACATATCTGCTCTAGGGGAATCAAAACGCAGCCTTCATATGGCTGAGTTTCATTATTTTGTCTCTGAATTTCTGTGTTTTTCTTGTTTTGTATGCTATTGAGAGAATGCCATGGTAGAGAAAAATGGAAGCTTGACCCTCCCCCATGTACCTGTAATGGTTGCTGTATAATATAGTCTGAGTTGGTCCTAACTTGGACTTTTCCTGGACAGATGTGGACAAGCATCTTTTCATCCTGGGAACTAATGACAGACCAAAGAAATGGTTCCACCCTAGTCTGGCTTAGGACCAGAGAGCTTCCTGGGGTTTCTTATGGGAGCCTTACTGGGTTCCTTACAGGAACACGGTGACTCAAAGGCAGCAGCATCTCTCTAAAGTCCACTCTGGCATGACTGATGACTCATGAAAGCTGTGTTCTTGGAGCTCATATGTGACTTGTAAGCATCTCTACTAGTTGGGGGACCCTTCTCTCCCGGGAGATTGTTACTGCTTCTAAGCTTTGATAACTTCTCTAGGTTTAGTTTGCTTACTTCCTTAATGTTATGAGCCCCAGGGAAGAATGCTCCAATTGAAAATAGCCACACAACACAAGTCTAGCATATTAGATATGACATCAGTATGGTTACTTTCCAGACCTTACTTCTTTAGATAGGTTTCTCAGAGTGATCCTTAAACCTTAAAGGAGAGTTTTATGAGTTGAATTCACTGGTAGTGCCTAGGCATTTGGCTAGATGTTATTTCTGGGTGTGTCTTTAAAGATGTTTTTGGGATGACTTAATGTCTGGCTTAGCAAACTGAGTAAGGCAACCACCCTCCTTGGTGTGGGTGAGCCTCAGCCAACCCACCTAAGGCCTGAAGTAAGAAGGAAAGAATGTTCTCTCTGCCTGACTTAGGACTGGAGCATCCATCTTCCATCTTTGGGTTTATATTGAACTATGGCTACACCATTGGCTCTCTTGGATGCCCAGCTTGCTGACTAGAGATCTTAGACTCTCTAACTCCATCTCAGTGTAAACCAATTTGCTATAGTAAACCTCTCTTTGATTCTTTTTCCTATTGATTCTGTTTATCTGGAGAAGCCAGACTCACACAGGTTAGGCGAAGTGGACTGAATTGGGCATCCTGTCTGCTTGATGGTTTAATTAATTTCCTTTTTTGAACTATACCAAGGTGTATATTGATGAAAGGATCTTGTAACATTGCTATTGCCTGCTCATTTTATTCTTTTTGCAATTTTTTTTTTTAAGTTTATAGGTTGGGTTGTTTTCATGAATGACCTCCTGACTGGCACTCTGTGTTTATTTTTGATCACAGCTGCTATCCCAGAGAGGCCCCATTCTGGGGAGGCCTGGCAGAAAGGGGAACGTATGTCAGGGGGGCTGGGAAAGCTGGCAGAAGCCATCTCTGTCAGTTTAATGTTTTATAAGAGTTCATGTAGCAATGTATATTAAACAAGCCCCATGGTGGGAGAATTCAGAATAAATTACCACTGGCAATTTCCTGTTTGGCATTGATCTTGTAGATTGGAGCTTCAAGACAGGAATAGCCATTTATTATTCTGCCAACATCAGTATGGGATGTTCCACAAATTCCTCAGGAACCTACAATGACAGAGTCTCAGAGATCAGCCATGCTAACTCCACAGAACATGGATGAGGCTCGGAGACCCAGAGAGACCTGAGGTTACTTCTACAGAGGGATGTAAGCAGGCCCTGGTCCTAGTCAGTTTTGGCACCCCAGGCACAGATTTTCAGAGGGGTGAAGGATGGTTTTAAGGTAGCCAAAGTCTGTGTTGCTCATTGAGGGTCCCCAACCAGAGCAACTAGCTGGTGTTTTCCCTACATGTTGATTTTTAATGCTTCCAGGTATTTTGAAATCTGGTTCTTTTGGATTCCAAAGACATATAGCTCCAAGAAGTAACCACTGAGGGCCTGGATACCCAGTTCTTTAGTGGGAACATTGCTTCTGACTTTGCTTTGTGTTAGAGGGTGATAATCCCCAACTTGCTTCTGTTAACTGATGACGTAGCATATGCTGAAGAGACCTCATCGAATGGAAAAGCCTCTTCACAGCAAAGCCATAGGGTTAGTGCTGGTGAGAACATACCTCTCAAAAGAGCTAGGTAGTAAAGGAGCCTGCTGCAAGACTGAGGGTCTGAGCTCAGGGACCTATATGAGAGGAGAGTATCGGCTCCTACAAGTTGTTCTTTGGCTGCCAAATGTGCACCATAGCGTGTGTCTGTGTGTGTGTGTGTGCGTTGCGAGTGCACACACACACATAATAAGTAAGTAAATAAATACATGAAAGAAGAAAATATCTCCTGATGAGGGCACCTATTTCCTCTTAAAATTGTCTTCTGTTGGCTCACAGCCCTAGGCACTTCACCTCAGAACTCAGTGTCAGTACTAACAGGAGAGAGAAACTGCCTTTTAACATGGTGGACAAGGGAACTTCAGGCTGCCCTGAACTGTGTCCACCAGTGTTTGCATGATTTCTTTGTATCTAGTTTTCTTTTGTGACATGACTTTGTCCAAATTTTCTTTGAGTATACCCTACAAAGTCGTGTTAGGCATCCACTGCTGTTAAACATATTGACCCCGATTTTCAGTCTTTAAACAATTATTCTTCTGTTGTTGATTTATGGTAGAGTTTCTAGAACAGGTGAGATCCTGGCCTAGAGACTCTGCTAAGTCTGCAGTCAGGTGTTGCCTGGAGCTGGAGGACCCTTCTCACACAGGGATGGTGTGGTGGAGTTGGCTAAGGGAAGGACCCCTGTTCCCTTCCACAGAGCTGCATGAGTCTCACACCATGGCAGCAAGAGTTGTTGAGAGAACAAAATCTGAGGATCCAATGTCTTGTTTCTTCTGGTTGCATTTGTCACACAGAACCTGCATGGGTGTTATTTTTGGGGGGCGGGGAGGATTTGATCTGAAGGAATCAGTAGCAGGAGACAAGAATCTTGGAGGCTGATGTTATTATGATTTGACTATAACATGCACCCAGAGGCTCACGTGTTGGGCATGTGGATGCACTTTTGGGAAATTGATGGCATCATAATATAGGGTCATTACTGGGAGGCAGTGAAGGGCCTAGATGAAGGAATGGCTCATTGGTAGTGTGCCTTTAGGGGCTGTATCTTGCCCAGACCCTTCCCAGATTTTTCTCTCATTTTTTGTCCCATGAGGTGAAGAAGCCCCTATGCCACTGTCTTAGTTAGGGTTTTACTGCTATGAACAGACACCATAACCAAGGTAACTCTTATGAGGACAACATTTAATTGGGGCTGGCTTACAGGTTTAGAGTTTCAGTCTGTTATCATCAAGGTAGGAGTATAGCAGTGTCTAGGCAGGCATGGTGCAGGAGGAGCTGAGAGTTCTACATCTTCACCTGAAGGCTGCTAGTAGAAGACTGGCTTCCAGGCAGCTAGGACAAGGGTCTTAAAGCCCTAAATCACAGTGACACACCTACTCCAACAAGGCTACACCTCCAAATAATGCCAGCCCCTGGGCCAAGCGTATACAAACTACCACAACTACTGCCAGAGTGTTTGGGCATGAGGGGCCTAGCGACCCTGTGAAATGGTGGGCAAGAAGAAATTTTTCTCTTGAGCCATTTAGGTCAAGTATTTTGGTCACAGATATTTTTTTTTTTTGGTCAGGGTCTCTAGAAGAACAAAACTGATAGCATGTTTTTTTACAAATGTAAAACATTTTTAGGAATGATTTTACAAAAAGTATTCACTAGATTAGCTTACACCAAGCTGGGTACTCCAACAATGGTGGCCATCTGCATGCTGGAGAGGCTTAGAACCTGTAGTTGTCAGTCCTTGAGGCTGGATGCCTCAGTGTCCCAATATGGTGCTGAAGGCCTGAAGGATTCTGGAGAGCCACAGTCTACAATTCATACTGGTCAGAATCAGTGTTCTGTTGCTGTGAAGAGACATTGTGACCAAGGCAATTCATAAAAGAAAACATTTAGTTGGTGACTTGCTTATAGTGTTAGAGGGTTTGTCAGTTATCATCATGGTTGGGATCGTGGCACACAGCAGGAATGGGGCTAGAGCAGTAGCTAAGAGGTACACCCTGATCTATAGGAAGCAGGCAGAGAGAGAGAGAGAGAGAGAGAGAGAGAGAGAGAGAGAGAGAGAGA